>OZ012741.1:534839283-535439283 GCA_963859935.3 Lathyrus sativus
GTGGACCTTATGTGACACCCGTTGATAAAGGCAAGCATATGGGAAACTTTGATAAGAGATCTGGAGGAGGAGGTTCCGGTTCCGTTAAGTGTTACAAGTGTGGTGAGTTGGGTCATAAATCATTTGAGTGTGGGAAGACCGTAGTGAAATGTTCTAATTATGGAGGCCTTGGGCATGCTACTACTGATTGTGGGAGGAATATAGTGAAGTGCCATAATTATGGAGAAGTGGGTCACATTAGTACTAAGTGTACTAAGCCGAAACAAGCTCAAGCGGGCGGAAAGGTGTTTGCATTAACCGGGTCAGACACTACTAGTGCAGATCGTTTGATTAAAGGTACATGCTTTATTAATATTACGCTTTTAGTTGCTATTATTGATACTGGAGCGACTCATTCGTTTATTTCTCATGGGTGCACTAAGCGTTTGAATTTGTTCGTGACTTCTTGGGGTGGTGACATGGTTATTGAGACTCCCGCTTCGGGGTCAGTAACTATATCTTTGGTGTGTGTAAGTTGTCCTTTGACCATGTATGGTACAGACTTCTTTATGGATTTAGTGTGTTTGCTGTTGGAGGGATTGGACGTAATCTTGGGTATGAACTGGTTGCAATTTAATAGAGTTCATATAGATTGCTATCACAAGTTAGTGAAGTTTCCTTCTTTGGAAGATAATGAAGATGAGAGTTTCCTATCCACTAAAGAGTTGGAGAAACTTTTAGCGGACAAGCTCAATTGTTCGGTTTGTTTGCATCATTGTCGGTGGAGAGTGAAGTTGTGCTCGATGAGTTCCCAGTGGTGTGTGATTTTCCAGAAGTGTTTCCGGAGGATATTACGGATGTACCGCCGGAAATAGAAGTTGAGTTTTCTATTGATCTAGTTACAGGTACTAGACTGGTTTCGATGGCACCGTATCGTATGTCGGCATAGGAGTTGATAGAATTGAAGAAGCAATTGAATGACTTGTTGGACAAGAGATTTGTAAGGCCAAGTGTTTCTCCTTGGGGTGCTCCGGTATTGTTGGTAAAGAAGAAGGATGGGAGTATGCGGTTATGTGTTGATTATCGACAATTGAACAAGGTGACAATTAAGAACAAGTATCCGCTTCCAAGGATCGACGATTTGATGGACCAATTGGTTGGTGCACATGTTTTTAGCAATATTGACTTGAGATCGGGATATCACCAGATTCGTGTAAAAGGAGAGGATATTCAAAAGACAACCTTTAGGACACGGTATGGCCATTACGAATATTTCGTGATGCCATTCGGGGTTTCTAATGCGCCAGGTGTGTTTATGGAGTACATGAATCGTATTTTTCATGAACAGTTAGATTGTTTTCGGATTGTGTTCATCGATGATATTTTGATTAACTCTAATTCTCAAGAGGAACATGAAGAGCATTTGAGGATTGTGTTACAAATTTTGAAAGAGAAGTAATTGTATGCTAAGTTGTCAAAATGTGAATTTTGGTTGTCGGAAATAAGTTTTCTTAGACATGTTATTTCTGATAGTGGTATTAGTGTTGATCCATCCAAGATTGATGCGGTGATGCAATGGGAGACTCCTAGATCGATTATAGAGATTCGAAACTTTTTGGGCTTGGCGGGTTATTATTGGAGGTTTATTGAGGGATTCTCAAAGTTGGCACTTCCGTTAACACAATTGACTTGTAAAGGAAAGGCTTTCATTTGGGATATCAATTGTGAAAAAAGTTTCATTGAGCTAAAAATAAGGTTGACGACGGCGCCGATCTTGATTTTGCCGAATCCGACAAGACCATTTATGGTTTATTGTGATGCTTCTTTGACAGGTCTATGTGGTGTTTTGATACAAAATGGGAAAGTTGTAGCTTATGCTTCAAGGCAATTGAGAGTGCATGAAAAGAATTATCCTACACATGACTTGGAGTTAGCGGTCGTGGCGTTTGTTTTGAAAATTTGGAGGCACTATCTTTATGGTGCAAGATTTGAAGTTTTTAATGATCACAAGAGTTTGAAATATTTATTTGATCAAAAAGAATTGAACATGAGACAAAGAAGGTGGTTAGAACTTTTGAAGGATTATGATTTTGGTTTGAATTACCATCCGGGAAAGGCAAACATGGTTGCCGATGCTTTGAGTTGGAAGTTGTTACATATGTCCGCATTGATGATAAGAGAATGAGAACTTTTGGAGAATTTTAGAGACTTAAGTTTAGTTTGCGAAGTGACGCCGAGAAGTGTGAGACTTGGTATGCTATATGTTACGAATGATTTTCTTGCAACCATGTGTGAAAAGCAAAAGTTGGATTTGAAGTTCATTGATTTAATGATGAATGAGAATGAGGATTTCAAGTTTGATAATTTTGGAGTTTTGAGATTACGTGTTCGTATTTGTATTCCCGATGATGCGGAGTTGAAAAAGATGATATTGGAAGAAGGACACTGAAGTAACTTAAGTATTCATCCGGGAGCAAATAAAATGTATCAAGATTTGAAGAAAATATTTTGGTGGTCCGAATTAAAGAGGGATGTAGCTCAATTAGTGTATTCATGCTTAACTTGTCAGAAGTCTAAGGTGGTACATCAAAAGCCTAGTGGATTGATGCAACCGTTGGACATTCCGGAGTGGAAATGGGATAGTATATCGATGGATTTTGTTACGGGGTTGCCGAATACGCAAAGAGGTCATAATGCTATTTGGGTAATCATGGATAGGCTTACTAAATCTGCTCATTTCATTCCAATTGATATTAGTTATCCTTTGGAGAACTTAGCCGAGATTTATGTTCTTGTGGTTGTGAAGTTACATGGAGTTCCTAAGAGTATTGTATCGGATAGAGATCCTAGATTTACGTTGAGGTTTGGGGAGAGTTTACAAAAGGCTTTGGGTTCTAAGATAAGATTGATTTCGGCTTATCATCCACAAACAGATGGGTAGACCGAGAGGACAATTCAATCGTTGGAGGATTTATTGCGTGCTTGTGTACTCGAGCAAGGTGGTGCTTGGGATAGTTATTTGGCGTTAATTGAGTTCACCTACAATAATAGTTTTCATTCAAGTATAAGTATGGCACCATTTGAGGCTTTGTATGGTCGGAGATGTCGAACACCTTTGTGTTGGCATGAAACCGGTGAGAGGTCGATAGTTGGACCGAAGATGGTATAACAAACGACAGAGAACGTGAAGTTTATTCGAGAAAAGATGAAAGCTTCTCAAAGTAGGCAGAAGAGCTATCATGACAAGAGAAGGAAGGATCTTGAGTTTCAAGAAGACGACCATGTGTTTTTGAGAGTTACATCGGTAACGGGTGTGGGCCGTGCTTTGAAATCGAAAAAGTTGACTTCTCGTTTTATTGGTCTGTATCAGATTACTGCACGAGTTGGTGTTATGGCTTACCGTGTGGCGTTGCCTCCGAATCTTTCAAATTTGCATGATGTATTCCATATTTTGTAACTTCGGAAGTATGTTCCAGATCCATCACATGTTATTCCTATGGACGAGGTTGAAGTGAGAGATAACCTTACGATGGAAGCTTTACCCATTAGGATTTTGGACCGTGAAGTTAAGAAGCTAAGAGGAAAAGATATTGCGCTTGTGAAAGTAGCATGGGGAGGTGCCTCGGAAGGCAATATGACTTGGGAACCAGAGAGTAGGATGCGAGAGTCGTATCCGGAGTTGTTTGAATCAGGTAAGATTTTCAAGGACGAAAACTTCTAAAGTGGGGGAGAGTTGTAACGCCCCGATTCTGATTTCCCATTTTATTGAGTCTTTTATTTTATTTGGGTGATTATTATTTTATTTGTGGAATTGGTGTGTTAATATGTTATGTTTGCATATTGTGTTATTTTATCGTTTTGAGAGTTTTCGGGGAAATTAGGTTGAAGGGTATTTTAGATATTTCTTAATTAATGTTAAGTTAGATATTTTGTGAAAATGAACTATTAGACATATTGTGAGAAAAAGTAATAGAGGGAATTAGAATAGAAAGATATAAGAGAGAAAGAGGAGAGAAAAGAAAAAGAAAGAAGAAAAAGGAGAGATAGAAAGAGGAAGAAGAGAAAAGAAAAGAAAAAGAGGAAAAAGCTTGGAAATCTTCAAAGTAACTTCTAGAAATCGATTTAATCGGGTTAGCGTGTGAAATCTTATCATCTCATCAATGTATATCATTATGTATGTGTTTGGTTGGATTGTTTGGTTGTTTTTCTACATGTTTCCATTTTAGGTCGAATTGGGTAAATCGATAGAAACCGATGTTTTCGTGGATAGAATTCGAAATAAATTGTGTAGTTTAGTCGAGGAGTGTTAGGCCGAGACTATTGGGACTTGTTTGATTGAAATCGGGTGATTTTGTGACTTTCTGACATTTTTGGATAATGGAGGGTTTGAGTAGCGAAGTATTCGCTAGGCGAATCACTGGCGAGTGAGGTAGCGAAGTGTTCGCTAAGCGAGCACACACCGAGCTGCCAGCGAACACTTCCAGACTTGGGCAGCACCAAAATGACCAAAACTCGCTGGAGCGAGTGGAGTAGCGAAGGGCTCGCCATTCTGCTCGCCTAGCGAGCATGCTAGCGACCATGACATCACAGCATTTTCCTTAGTTTCCATCCAATATCAATTCTTTGACTCGGATGTGATCAACCTACTCCCGAAACGTGTAGCATGTGTGTTGTTATATGATATATTGTGGGTAGCCGTATGGCGTGAATCCTAGATTGTGGAATTTTTTGTGAATTGTGGCCTTTTGGCAAATAAATGCATTGTTTAAATTAAATATTAATGCATGATAATTGTGATAGAGTTCATTTTCGTTTAGGTGGTAAAGCGATGCTCGTTGCCGTTTGGCGTAATTGATGTGAATGTATATCAATTGTATGTGATAGTATGAGATGAATGCATGAATATATATTGTAAGTATGTATGCATTTCAAGTGTGTCTTGAGTAATTTTGCATGTGAAGCATAATGATGTACATTCTTGTGTTGTTTGATTCTAATGAGAATCTGTTGTAACATCGTGTGCCTATGTGAGGTGTGAGCAATGGGTGAACACCGTAGGCCCGACGGGGAGTTACATTGGTAACGAGCGATGGTTCCAATAAGTTCCTGAGTGAACTTGAGATGATTGAGTCGGTACCGCATTGCATTTGCATAGAGTCGTGAGTCGGTCTCTATGATTTGCATTTATCATCTTTATAATTGTGCATTGGTGAATAAACATAAATGTGTATGTTTATGTGGAATAATGGAATTATGAAAGTATGCATGATGAATATGCTTGGATGTGTGTGTGTGTGTGTGTATATATATATATATATATATATATATATATATATATATATATATATATATATATATATATATATATATATATATATATATATATATATATATATATATATATATATATATATATATATATATATATATATATATATATATATATATATATATATATATATATATATATATATATATATATATATATATATATATATATATATATATATATATATATATATATATATACACACACACACACACACACACACACATTTTGATGAACAGTGGTGAGTTGTGAGGAATTGTGGTGAGAATGTGGAATATGTGTAATTTATGCTAATATATATAATTATATGCATTGTTGTTATGATAATATTTCTCACCCTTATGCTGTTTTATGCTGCTCTATGAGGCATTGCAGAGTAGGTATGCTGGAGGTTTTTTGTGAAGCGTGTCTTCATTCTTTTGGTCGGTCGGCTCTGATATGTAGCACAGGGTAGCTAGGATATTCATGATTCTTTTGTGATACATTTGTATATGTATCTTGTTGTTGAATCATACTGGATGATATATATATATATATATATATATATATATATATATATATATATATATATATATATATATATATATATATATATATATATATATATATATATATATGTATATATGTTTGATGTTATTCAATGTTTAGATTTTCCGCTTTTATTCTAAATATTGAGATGTGGGTGTAAGGACTAAATTTCTCTGCTACAAAGTTACCCCACTGTTGCATATCTTTTGTTGAGCAGGTGTTGAATGTTTTAATTTCATGCGTAATGTGACACCCCTCTTTTATACCATGTTTATAATTATACTCTGATGAAATTTTTAATATGTGACTAATTATTTATGTGATTATTTGGGGGTATTGATCAGTGCATCTTTATGCATATTCTCCTATATTTTTATTTAGGCATTTCTTTACTTTATTTTGATTATTCTTATGTTTTATTATGTTTTTATATTTTATTTTATTTTTGGTTTAATTTGATTTTCGCACTTTATTTTTCAGCTTTAGCAGTCTGCACGGAAACGATCATAACTGGAGTTCCGGGAATCCGTTTGAGGCGTTCTGAAAATCTCCGGAAAGCTAAGAGAGAGAGCTACGACTTTCATATTGGATTAGAAGTCAGATTCGGAGCATATTTTCCCAGAATGTTCATTGAAGTTACAATTTTAGGAATTTGTTTTAGTTTTGGGTCATGTTTTGGGTCTGGGTTATGTTTTCGACCCAGTTGGGTTATGAACCAGTTGGGTTATGAATATCATTTAAAAAGAACCTCGTTTTATTGTTCATAATATATACTATTCACGGAAAAAATGGAGAGAGAGGTTTGAGAAGAACTCATAGAAAACTAATACCTCCGGGAAAATCCTGTTGTGTACGGTTTCAACACTTTGAGGTTATTATAATATCAATTTAAATTTGATTCCTTTCAATCCTTTTCTATGAAGTCATTTGCTTAATTTGATTGCAATTGTTTGCTTAATTCAATTGTTGTTCATAGGATATAATTGATTAAATTCGATTGTATGCATGTTCCTAAATTTAATTGCGTGTTATCGTTTGCTTAATTCGTTAATTCGTCATATTCTTAACTGTTTGCTTAATTCGGTAAACAGAAACATAATTCATTTGATGTTGGTAAGTGCTTGTCTGATTAATATCATAATCGAATAGGATTGGAGCCGTTTAGGGATTGATGTTATAATAGCCGATGATAAGTCGAAACCCGAATCAGTAGGATTAGCCGTTTTAGCTTATTTTAATAACCACTTTTTTATAGTCACTTATTTTAAGTATTTTTTCTCTTAATCAAAGTTCAAACCCCCATAAAATGTTACTTTATTGGTCAATCACTACAAGAATCCTTGCGATACGACTCGAGTCATTGTCGCTAAACTACCATTTTCCAAACTACTCGTTTTTGATCCGTGCGCGACAGCGGATCAAATTGGCGTCGTTGCCGGGGATTCTTGTTGATTTAGCCAATAGTCTAGTTTTAGTTTTTGTTTGTTTTAATTTTCTGTATTTTTGTGTATTTTCTTGCGTTTTTGCGTCCAGTCGTTCCGTTTCGCCCGTTTCTCGTCAGACCTAGTAAAAAAATCAGGTTTTGGGCAAATCGTCTTCTTTTCGAGATCTGTTTCGTGAACTTGAAGCAGAAAAATCGTGCGATCAAAATTTCTCAACTCTATAAGAGTTAAAGTGTTGGCCCCTCGAATCGCCAAATTAATCATTTTTCTATTTTTAATGAATTTTTTACTCTTTTCATAGAGTCGAAAAAAATCAAAAAAATTCTCAAAATTATATTTTTAAGTTATTAGATTAATTTCAGTGTCATTTTATTTTTCTGAAGTTTTTTTGATCGATTCCCTTCTTTGTGTTTGTTTTTGACAATCTGAGTCTAACTATCTGCATGACTTGTTTGCTTCGTACACTGAACTTGATTTTGAAATGGCTGATAATAGAACCTTAAGGCAATTAGTTGCTCCTGATATGAATTATAATATTTTATGTATGAAATATCCTGTTGTTAATGTACCTTTCGAATTGGAATCTGATTTAATAAACTTATTGCCAAGATTTAATGGTCTTGGAGGTGAGGATCCGAATAAGCATATGAAGGAATTCTAAATTATGTGCTTTAAACCTTCTGAACCTTCACTAGAGGACCTATTTTCAAGAAAATGGCTATAAATGATCTTTAGTTTCAACAACAAACAGATTCAAGTCTTCAGGCTTTGCAGACACAGATTGAACAGTTTACCACTATAGTGAATGCCATGCAGCAAGCTCAAGAATCAAACCAACCAGCTGCCCAAACACTAGTAGTGAATCCAAAAGAGTTTCCTTCTAATTTAGTTGATGATACTTATTCTGAATTATGTTTTGATTTTCCATCATTAGCAGATTTTGATGACACTTACTCTTGTGATTCATGTACCGACACTAACATTTGCTCTATTTGTGTTGAGATTAATGCTGCCGTACAGGGTGATGTTTTTTCATGTAGATGAAGTTGTTTATGTAGCTAAAACTCTTAACATCACGGCTGCCCCAACCTCGCAATCCATTGAACAACCTCCCCCCTTGGAGCTTAAACCACTTTATAACAATCTGAATTATGCTTATTTAGATATGGATAAAAAGCTTCCAGTTATAATTTCTTGTAACCTTGATTCTTATAAAGAAAATAAGCTTTTTCAGGTTTTGAAGAAACATAAGAAGAGACTTGGATGGACCTCGATTAAAGAGAGAAGAAAAGCAATGAGACAACCCTTTAATCCTTTGTTCTCTGATGTTGTGGAAAAGGATATCACATTTACGTGCTCATTCAACACTTTTATTTACCGAAGATTCTTATTTGATACTGGAATAAAAGGAGAAGGCACTAATACAAATTTCAAGGGCGATGGATGCTATCCAAAGTTACTCCCCACTTTGGAAGAGGAGACTGCAGGAAATATCTCTTTGGGAAAGGATGCATATGTGATCACTTATCCACCTTGACTCCTCGGGTGTGTTCTTTCCTTTCTCTCACTCTTATTTTATTTTTATGTCATTTCATTGAGGACAATGCTTGTTTTAAGTCTGTAGGAGGGAAACTTTTGTTTTATTTGCTTGTTTTACTATTTTGTTTTGTTTTCAGTTATAATAATAAAAATTTAAAAAAAAATTTGCATCTTTTTGAAAGTTCTAGGCTAAAGACTAATTTGAGATTAGTTTACGGAGACTTAGGAAAAATTCACAAGATCGGTATCGTCTTAACACCGTAAGTCTCCTGCATATGGAAATTGATTTGAATTCTTATTATGGTTTAGCCTTAAATTTTCATTCTCTGACAGCTCTTGAGTAGTTTATTTCAGCAGTCAGCACCATCTCATACACACTCTACGCAGGGAAGCCAATGAATGATCAAATTACTCGTTGTTAGTTGGTTCAGCGGTTTCTGGTGCTGAACTTGGTAGGGCGGATTACGGTCCAATCCCCCGCAACTACAACTAAGTAAGCAAAGGGTTATGCCACGTAAGTACCAGAACCCCAAACAAAAAGGATCAGAGCCACTAACTGGTCACCTTGCTATAAGTGTGTGGAGATAACGGGCTTAATGTGTTTGCGCCTGAATGAAAAAGAGCAAAAAGGAGGAAGAGTAAGTTAGGCTTTAACATAATAGCATGATTTGAGTTGATTTGTGTATTCAGGAGGCTTATGTATGCACAATTGTGGATTAGTGTTCCTACGATATCCTTAGTGTGTAAGATTAATACCTATCGATGCAAACTTAACCGAAGAAGACTTACAGCCTGAAATGAGTAACTGTTGATGTGTTTGTGCTTTCTTTGTTTTGTTTTATTTTAATTTTGCTCGGAGTGCAAAAATTCAAGTGTAGGGGAATTTGATCAGTGCATCTTTATGCATATTCTCCTATATTTTTACTTAGACATTTCTTTACTTTATTTTGATTATTCTTATGTTTTATTATGTTTTTATATTTTATTTTATTTTTGGTTTAATTTGATTTTCGCACTTTATTTTTCAGCTTTAACAGTCTGCACGGAAACAATCATAACTGGAATTCTGGGAATCCGTTTGAGGCGTTCTGAAAATATCCGGAAAGCTAAGAGAGAGAGCTACGACTTTCGTGTTGGAGTCGAAGTCAGATTCAGAGCATATTTTCCCAGAATATTCGTTGAAGTTACAGTATTAGGAATTTGTTTTAGTTTTGGGTCATGTTTTGGGTCTGGGTTATGTTTTCGACCCAGTTGGGTTATGAATTTCATTTAAAAAGAACCTCGTTTTACTGTTCATAATATATACTATTCACAGAAAAAAGGGAGAGAGAGGTTTGAGAAGAACTCATGGAAAACTAATACCTCCAGGAAAATCCTGCTGTGTACGGTTTCAACACTTTGAGGTTATTATAATATCAATTTAAATCTGATTCCTTTCAATCCTTTTCTATGAAGTCATTTGCTTAATTTGATTGCAATTGTTTGCTTAATTTAATTCTTGTTTATAGGATAGAATTGATTAAATTTAATTATATGCATGTTCCTAAATTTAATTGCGTGTTATCGTTTGCTTAATTCGTTAATTCGTCATATTCTTAACCGTTTGCTTAATTCGGTAAACAGGAACATAATTCATTTGATGTTGGTAAGCGCTTGTCTGATTAATATCATAATCGAATAAGATTGGAGCCGTTTAGGGATTGATGTTAGAATAGCCGATGATAAGTCGGAACCCGAATCAGTAGGATTAGCCATTTTAGCTTATTTTAATAACCACTTTTTTTATAGTCACTTATTTTAAGTATTTTTTTTCTCTTAATCAAAATTCAAACCCCCATAAACTGTTACTTTATTGGTCAATCGCTACAAGAATCCTTACGATACGACTCGAGTCATTGCCGCTAAACTATCGTTTTCCAAACTACTCGTTTTTTATCCGTGCGCGACAGTGGATCAGGTATAGAAAGGGGGTGTTACAACGAAGGCCTAAGGTTTCCCTTTCTCATATCAATATTCAGTGTTACATACCATTACCCCTAACCTCAAAGTCTTATCATCAAATTCCCTATTTTCCCACAGCCAACCCAAAATACCTCAAATCATAAACCAACCATAAACACATCTAAAAGCATACATAGAAAATCATGAACAACGATACTCCCCATACCTTAGTTGATTCGCAGCTTTCACGATTAACTTCGGGATCTTCTGCCTCCAACCTTTCCTTCAGAGCTCTGGCCACCAAACTTTCACGGTTAACACAAAATGAATTCAAATTCCCTTCAGAACTCAATTTTGTCCAACCTAGTCTTGAGCCTCACAAATTGGGTTTTTCCCTCATTACCCTTGCTAACCCCCTCAAATGCCCAAATTGCCCTTATTTCGCTTATATTCCATTTAATTAATAATAATACTAATAAATTAATATTATATGCTATTAATCAAGTAAATACCCAAATTAAAAAGCACATATTTCCAATATTCACCAAACCACCGGAAAATTCACCGAAACATGAATATTCTTAATTAAATAATTAATTAACATATTCCGATTAAATTTGGGGTGTTACACCTCCCATTTTCAATCTAGAATTAATCCATCGTGTGTGCTAACTCTTGCTAATGTCTTGCTTGTTCCTTCCATAACTAGAAACCTATTGTCTGTTTCAAAGTTCTCTAGTGATAATAATGTTATATTTGAGTTTCTACCTGATAAATGCTATATCAAATCACAAGCTTCTAGACAAGTTATTGTTGAATGAGTCCTAGATGCCAGTGGCTTATATTGCTTTCCTCAGCTTCCTATCAATCTCAAAAGACCCCTCGGTCATATCAACAAATATGTTCCTTTACTGGTGTTCACATTTATATTATTTCTAATTCTAATTCCTATAGTATAGACAATTGTAATACTAGCATCCTGTGGCATCATAGGCTTAGCCATGCCAATTTTAATATTGTTGCTTCCATACTCAAATTGTGTAACATTCCTTCTACTAATAATACTAGGCAATCATTCTGTACTTCTTGAAACATTGGTAAAACACATAAATTGCATGCTCCCCTAACTACATCAGTTTACCATAAACCATTTGTTATGATATACACTGATCTAAGGGGTCCTACCCAAATCCTTCTAGCTTTGGCTATAGGTATTACATAGCATTTGATGATGGTCACACCAAGTACACATGGTTGTACGTGCTTAAACAAAAGTCTGAGGCTTTACATGCCTTCAAAACGTTTTCAGCATTTGTGTAAAGACAATTCAATGTTTCAATCAAATCTTTCCAATATAATTTGGAGGAGAATTTAGAAGTTTCACTAAGTACTTGGTAGAGTTAGGTATCACACATAGGCTAATTTTCTCTCATACTTCCCATCAAAATGGGACAGTAGAGATAAAATATAAGCAAATTGTTGAAATGGGTTTATCTTACTAGTTCATGCCTCTTTACCTACTGAATATTGGGATTATAGTTTTTCCACCTCAATTCACATTATGAATAGGGTTCATACTTCCACTTTACCAAACTTTCATTCTCCTTTTCATGCTTTGTATGGCAAAGATCCAGACTATTCTACAATGAAAGTGTTTGGGTGTTCATGTTTTCCCCTTCTTAGACCTTATAACAAACACAAACTGCAATTTAGAAGTCAAGAGCGTGTGTATCTAGATCCCTCTCTCCAACACAAAGGTTTTAGGTGTTTGAATAAAGATGGGAAAGTGTATGTTTTCAAGGATGTCACCTTCAATGAACACACATTTCCATTTCCTCACCTGTTTCATCCCAATCCCAAGAGTTTATCTACAGAATCTCAACAGACAAGCAATATTTCCTGTCTTACATCAGGCTCCCTTGGTCTTGTTAATGTTCCCTCAAGCTTCCCACTCTTCAGTTTAAGGGGGTGTTAGAAGTATGGTATAACAACATTATGGTGCACCTTCTGTAAGTTATTATTATGGTGTAACAGTTTTATTTTGATATCCTTTGCCAGCTCAACATCTAGTGCTGACTCATCTTGTATATATCTACATTACACTTCACTATTCGATAATGAGGAGATAAGATAATTTTCCTCTTACTGTTACATTCTGTTTTTCATCTTCCGTTACACAAAGTGAAACTTCCATTGTAGCACCTTCATCCACACATAGTGTAGGATGAAGAGAGTACAACTCTAACAACATGGACTATATCAAAATACATGCATGTCGTAATGATTGCATATTATACAAGAAAGGGTGTGAAAATGGAATCAATTTTCGAATTAGGGCGAGTCACGCTACAAGTTGAAGGTGTTGGTGTTGATGATGCGTATATGGGTGAAAATGTTTAGATATGTGCCATGTTGTTTTGTACAATCAATAACTAATTTTATGCATATAGTAATTTTCCTAGATACAATGTTATGGGACATAATGTGTGTCCTATAAGTGGTGCTTATACATGCCACCACCAACTAAAGAATGATAAGAAAAAGTGTTTTACCTTGGACATCAAAAGTTTCTAAGACTCGATCATTTATATCGTAAATTGCACAAGACTTTTAATGAAAAATATGAGTTTGATATTTAGATTTTGTGTTCTAGTTTATTTAAGGTGGATGTATCTAGTAGAGTGATCCATATTTTTGCAACGTGTGAGGTAACCTTGTTGTTGTGGTATATGATTTTCAGTTAATTAGGGTGGTCTTTTTGTTTATTTTAAGAATATCATGTCAATATTTTATTTATTTATTTATTTATTTATTTATTTTAAATTTAATTGGGTCTCATAAGATAGGGAATGACTTAGTTACGATTTGACACTCGGTAATTTGGTCTATCTGCCAATCTCATAATAATTTTGTTTTCTCTGATACACTTGTAATGTGGAGGATTTGGAGGAATTGAGCATTCTTTTTATATGAAATTGGTTTCTTAAAAATTCTACAAACTGCTCTTGCATTTTCTTTTGTTGGCTAGACAATCATATTTTTTGTTTGAGATAGTAGCGATTTTTATTGCTTCTTTGACTTTTGAGTTCTTGTGTTGGAGTTGAATTTGGCGATTCTTGACCTTGTGTTGCGGGGTTTCTAGTCCTTGAGATGGTTCTTTCCTTTTTTATATGTCTCATTTATTTTTTTAATTTTTATGTTGTTGTATCTTTTGTCTTTGATCACTTCTAGGCACCCTATGCATCTTGTTTTGGCATTGTTCTCTGTTGAATTGTTGTATTTTGTTTCTATTATTTTTTCATGTATATTTATTTATATATTTCTATTTTCCATTTAAAAGAAAAACTCAATCAAACTACTTTAGTCGTGTTTAACACGTGTCGGTGTGCGATATATATATCAGCTATAAAAAAATTATTATTTTTTTGACAAATTTTTGGGTACCCTTTAGTTTTAGTTAGGTACCAATACTCTTAATGTAATTAATTTAATGTTTTAATATTTTTTTATAAATGAAATAATATTAAAAAGTAATGTGGAATTGAATATTCTTGTTTGATTGAAAAAAATACTGATACTCAACTAAACTATCTGAGTGTTTATTTTACTTTTTGACACTCTTTAAAAACATTTATTTACTAAAAAAAACCATCGTTTTAACAGTTTAATCCATTCTATTGGTGGACCATATATCATAGATATTCGACAGCTTAAGTTAAACACAACCAACTAAATTAAATCTTTTTTAAACAAAGAGAAATCGTACGTCAAAGATGCTGAGAAAAAGCTAGTATAAAGTAAAATATCTACCCTCTATAAATTGATAAGGAGAGGTAATTTATAAATGCTCACTACATGTTAAAATTTGACAACCGAATAAAATCAAGGTCTTGCAAACTTCCAATTCATGTTAAGAAATTAATTGATTTTTAAATTATATTTTCACTACTTGGTTACATCATGCACCACAATGATGTGAAGATAGTAATACTATATTAGTGAAAATGATAAAATACAATTTGTTTAATAAATAACAACAAAAATAAGAATTGATCAATTAAAAATTGATGCATGTATAAAAATTGCAAAAAAAAACACTAGCTAGAAATTAATCTAGTCAAATATGAGACATGGTCATGTTGTGATCTGGACGATTATTCCCTTTTATGTATTGTTTCGTCGTATTCTTTGGATTTTACCATCCTTGACAGTTTGGTGTGAGTGCATATGGACACACGTGCATGCTTGTTTTTTCTCACAACAATTTTAACAGGTAGCTAGCCGTTCGATATGTTTATGTAATGCCAAATCTTGTTTGATGTTTCTCTTTCGTTTCAAACCTAGGGCATATATAAGCAGGTACTAAATAAGATTCCGTAACCATGAGTGCAATAAGATTCCGTAACCACGAATACAGACACAGACATTCGATTCGATGAAAATATTTTTTGATTAAACTTATTTGTCTAAGTCAAATTTTGAATTACTCTAGTTCATGATATTTGTTCTGTGGAGGAACCATAGATGTCTATTTTGATGCTGTTGAGTAAGTTTTCGGTGCAACGGTTAGAGATCTCCTTGTGTTTTAGGAGTTAGTGGTATGTGGTGAATTGTTAGATGACCTCCAACAAAGAAAAATGATATGTAGCGTGGATCAAATATGAGTCTGAAGTGTATTGTACTTCCAACACTTTATGACTTATGATTGAACCTTTTGTTATTAAGTCAGTCATTGACCAGTCCAGAACAATATTCGTGCATTGAAAAGGCTTTTACTTTGGACAATTTTAGTTTTTTTCTTCTAGTGAAAGAAAATTACAGCATTTTAATGGGTGTGTATCTATCAATCATAATTTTTTGAGAAATGACATGCACTTTCACATTGACTAGGTTTAAAAGACACAATATTTGCCTTTTGTGGAACATGAACATTAAAGAAGGTGCTTGTGATTGGGTTGCCTTCTCTTTCCAGTCACACTCACAAATGAGACATAATGATTTCCTCTTTAGTACGAAAATAGCACTTGCTTTGATTCAAATGGCTTTAGCTATGAGGGTCCTTCACCCTCACCCATATTTCAGTAACCTGTTTTATACAAGGGCATATGAATATCATTACGTAACCTTTATGTACATGTACTATAACAACAAGGTAAACAACAATTTACTATTACCCACATGAATTGTACAGTTATTTGGGTTCAGATTCCAAAATAGTTATACGCAATAGGTTTAAGATTCAATCCATCCTTGGATGTTAACGTTACATGCGCCAACTGTCTTTGGGTATATTATTATTTCATATTGTGGTCCACAATTAGGGTTGCAAACAAGATTTTAAATTGTTGTTAGAGTCGCTGATGCATATTTCGGACTTTGCAGCGAGAGATATTTTTTGTAATTCTTACTGCAACTAACTACGTATACTCTGATGCAGATTGATGCGGTCGTAAATGTGATCAAGACAACATTATCCGATAATGTGGTCAGCTATTCAAAATTATGCAAGGGATTTATATTCGCCATTCTACATTGATCACATTCTATTACTATATTCAAAATTACATTGACAAATGTGGGTGAAAGACGCTTGAATTAAAAGCTAAAAGGAGTTGGAGGTTTAGAATGCAACTTCTAAGAATGTTTTTTTTAAAGTATGAAATTTTTTTCAAGTTTTATAAGTTCCTTACTATTAATATTAAATACATATATACACAATAGATATATAAAACTATATAATAAAAAGATGAAAAAGGTTATTGGATGAAAAAGGATTAAAAAAATAAGAAAAGAGAAAGCAAAACAAATTATGGGATAATCATTCCAAATGGAGATCAACTTTCTTCCAACCTCATCATATGTGTCATCATACACCTTTGCTTCTTCATCTCCCCTCTCCCTCCCTCCTCCTTTATCTCTCTCACTCTCTCTCTGTCTCCTTTAACTTTTCACCGCCTCCCACAGCATCTTCCATTTTTTTATTCCACCTCAAAAGTAGATAATTATATCAAATAAAAAAAACATGCATATGAAGAGAGAGAAAGAGAAATCACATCTTGTTGCATATATCATCACTTCCTTTTGTTTAGGGTTGAAGCCATATATATAACTAACAACAAACCTATCTTCCCATATTCTCTAAGCCTAAGTTTTTCTCTTTGTGAGTTTCTTATATTCTAAATTTGAATTAATCAAACAAATTTAACATGTTAACAAAGATGAATGAAGTAGAAATCACAAATGTTAATTTCCTTCAAAATTCAACAACTAGTGCTTCTATTAATCCTCCTCCTTTGAAGAGAAAAAGAAACCTCCCCGGAAATCCAGGCATGTTAATTTTCTCTCTTCATTTTATGATTGATTTTCATAACTAACTTCCTTTTTGATAATAAAAATGATGATTTATTATTATGAGGATCTTTTTATTTGCGTGCAGATCCTGAAGCTGAAGTTATAGCTTTATCGCCGAAGACTTTAATGGCTACAAACAGATTCTTGTGTGAAACGTGTGGGAAGGGTTTTCAAAGAGATCAAAATCTACAACTACATCGACGTGGACATAACCTTCCATGGAAGCTTAAGCAGAGAACAAACAAGGAAATAAAGAAGAGAGTTTATGTCTGTCCGGAGAAGACTTGTGTTCATCATGATCCTTCGAGAGCGCTTGGTGACTTAACTGGGATAAAAAAGCACTTTTGTAGAAAGCACGGTGAAAAGAAGTGGAAGTGTGAGAAGTGCTCAAAACGCTATGCTGTTCAGTCTGATTGGAAAGCTCATTCAAAAACATGTGGTACTAGAGAATACAAATGTGACTGTGGAACTATCTTTTCAAGGTAACTATAACTAACCTATTCAATATCTCAGTGTTTTTTTTCTGATCACAACTTTCTTATCAAAATCCGATAAATAAGATTTCGTTACTTTGAAATATTAGTTTCTGTATCTGCGTGCAAGAAACTGATATAAAGATCAAATTTAAAAGTGGTTTGGTAGCTTTGGACTTATGTTCTTTGGCTTTTGAGAGTAAAAAGAGAATGATGCTTAATTAGTTCAAAACAAATTAAGGAATTGAACAAAGATTAATTAAGCCAATCAAGTTTTTTATAAGCCTTTTTGTAGTCTTTGCCCTAAAAGACAAAAGTTCATGATTTTGAATTATCTCAGTTCATTAAACTCATTTACCATACATAGGCTTGATTGTAAAAGTCTTCATGTAGTACAAAATGTTTCTAGTCTCTCTCATTTTGACTTTTGTTCGAGAAATCTCGCAATCCAAGTTCTTTCAGACTATAAATAAGTCTTATAAGTTCGCAAATCCTAGTTCAAAGCCAGTATTGTTAGGTTAGACGTTATAACCAGGATTCGAATCCTGATCCTCATAATTGTGTGTCTGAGTTTCTAATATTATTATTTTTGGATATTATATTAATGGTTTGTGAATATATTTGGTTGAGCAGGAGAGATAGCTTCATAACTCATAGAGCTTTCTGTGATGCCTTAGCAGAAGAAACAGCAAGGGTAAGTGCAGCATCAGAAATAAACCACAACTCATTAAGGAGTAACATTGGTAACTACAACATGATGGGAACATCTTTAGTTCCTAACAACATGTCAACCCATTTTCCTTCAATTTTCAAAACAATTTCATCTCCTGATCATCATCATCATGAAACAACAACCAATCAAACTAGAGGGCTCTCCCTTTGGATGAACCAAACATCTCAGCCTCATGAAACAATGATAACCACCAATGGAAACACTAACTTGCATGAGATTCATGTTAATCAACATTTTGACTCATCATCATCAAGAGGATTAATATACGGCGGGATTGAGAATCCGAACTCGAATAACTATCAGCTAAATTGGGTTTATGAAAATAAACTTCCCACAAATTGTAGCCAAGAGTTAATCACTAGCGCAGCAACTTCACTTCCTTTAGGAATCAATAATGTTAATGTTAAGGATGTTGTTGCTACTCATCATGATGCTACAAGCCAACAAATATCTTCCTTGTATAGCTCACAACACCAAATACCATCGCATCAAACAACATCATCGGCAAACATGTCGGCTACAGCTTTGTTACAGAAAGCTGCTCAAATTGGAGTAACCTCGACCGACACATCGTTCCTCGGAAGCTTAGGTTTGAAATGCAGTGATAATAATAATATTGATGTGAACAAGCTTGGTGGTGGTGCTGGTATGTATGGTTCAAGTTCATTACTCATTAGTCTTGGAAATGAGGAAGATCACAACACTACTGCATGTGATTTCTCACAAATGCACCCTTCTAAACGTAGACATGTCCAGAGTGAAGAGAATGGAGGTGGAGGGCAAACTAGAGATTTTCTTGGTGTTGGTGTGCAAACCATCTGTCACCCTTCATCAATCAACGGATGGATTTGATTTTATCATCATGTATATATAAATTCACTTATGAATTATGATCTTTTATTTTTTTCTAATACGAATTTATGTCTGTCAGATCCTCTACATTCACGTAGTCAGCACATCAGCACTCGTCTAAAAAACAGTAGGTTTGAATTTAAACTGTCTGATTTTGATTGAACGGTTGCCGATGTTTGGACTTAATGAATAAAAGGAATTAATTAACAATAATAACCAAGTGGATGAAATAAAACTGAAGTATCTGAAAACTTTGCAAGGAGGAAAAGGTGGGAAATGAGTGCATGATGGAGTGTGAAAAGTTTGTTGTTAGAAAAATATAGAAGAGCTTAAAGGAGAGAAAGAGAGATCCATGCATATTCTTTTGAAAGCTGAAAGCTGATCCCTTTTAAAAATGGTGGCTTTATTTTAATTTTTTTTATAAAGAGAATGTGATTGTGGAGTAGTGGGGGCAAAGCAAAGGACAAGTTTGGGAACTCCATTATTGATTACTTTCATATCTGTTGTTGTGATTGTTGTCTTTGTCAAACTGGGCTTAATTAAAACAGAATTTTTTTCAAGTGACAAAAAAAGAGCATCATTCTTTCTAGTACAAATAGGCTTTTAGCTTATAGATTAAAATTAATTAATTAATGTGCTCTTTTCATTCACCCTTTTAGTACAACTAGATTGGCTAAAATTTTGTGCATGCATAAGAATGAACCTAAGAAGATCGAGGAGACACACTACAAATTTTATTGTTGTAAGTTTTTTCTTTCTCTTCCTTTTTCCACTTGCTCTTCTTTTCATGCACTCGCGGAAAGTGCTGTATTTTATATATATATATATATATATATATATATATATATATATATATATATATATATATATATATATATATATATATATATATATATATATATATATATATATATATATATATATATATATATATATATATATATATATATATATATATATATATATATATATATATATATATATATATATATATATATATATATATATATATATATATATATATATATATATATATATATATATATATATATATATATATATATATATATGCTAAACTAATAATAAAAGTGAGCTTGATGCAAATAGGTTACTGAAAGTATTGATTAAATAGTTATTTGATAATCTCGACTCTAAAATTAAGTTTTTGAGAGAAGTTGTATGTAATTAAAAATTTAAAGTTGATTAAGATAGTCTTTCTGAGGAAGAGATTGGGGCCATGACTGAGTTATTGTGGATATTTGGTTCTTATTAAGGATTTAAAAATTGCTTTTGTACTAGAGATTTAAAGTGAAAGGATGGAAATGCTAATTATTTTTTCATGCATGTATCAAAATTACGAGAGGGAAAATACAATTTTAGCTATTAGGTTCGATGATAGCTGAATTGAAAGGGTGCATGATATTTCTTCTCCAATTATTTTACAAAATCCTCTTCGGGTTGGGCCTTGAAATTGTGTTTAACACTCTTGAGGATAATGCTGCCTTTTCTATTCTCTTTTTTTCTACTTGAGTTAGATTGAGAATGTGAGGAAGACGTGTTTACAAAATAATAGTTGAGGGAGAATATTTCTTTATAATTGAATAAAAGAAATGGCTTTTAAATAGTCTTACAGAAATTGGATCAGAGAAAAAGTAGGCCACACTAACAAACACTAAATACGTGGGATAGTGGCAAAGAAATAGCTAAAAGCAGCAACTCACTAGCAGCACTAACATTGCTTATTCTATCCGACAATAAATAAAAGAAAAACTACAATTTTAACATCCTCCCTTAAACTGATTGTTACTAACAATCAATTTACTACTGGTTATTGACACACTCCCAATAGGTTGCGCAATTTCACAAAGGCGTCAAGTTTCAAAGGCTTTGTCATCGCATCTGCCACTTGTTCTTGAGTACTGCAGTGAGCTAGTTCTATGGTTCCATCCTTTGCGAGTTCACAAAGAAAATGGAAGCGAACATCAATGTGTTTGCTACGACCATGCATTACAGGATTCTTAACAAGTTTGATTGCTGAGTTGTTATCACAATAAACAGTTGTTGAGCTATTTTGAGTATGTCCAAGCTTCTCTAAAATCTTTCTCAACCAAACAGGTTGACAAACACAAGTAGATGCAGCTATAAATTCTGCTTATGTAGTACATAAAGATATTACAGGCTGTTTTTTTTATAACCAAGATATTGCAGCAGAGCTCAATAGAAACATATATCTTGACGTGTTTTTTCTATCATCCAAATCACCTGCATAGTCACTATCAATATACGCGGCCAACTCTTCATTTCCGCCCTTCTTACAAAACACACAATAATCAACTGTCCCTTTTAAGTATCTTAAGATTTTCCTTGTTGCTTGCAAATGTAGTTTAGTAGGATGCTCCATGTACCTACTTATGAGGCTAACAACAAACATAACATCCGGTCAAGTAGCCGTTAAGTACATAAGGCTTCCTACAATCTGCTTGTAGTAAGTACTATCTATCTTCATGCCATCTTGATCCTTTTGAAGCTTCTCTCCAAGAACCATTGGATTAAGAACAGAATTACTTTTGTCCATTCCAAATCTCTCCAACACTTCCATCACATATCTTTTTTGACTAATGAATATGCCATCGGTCTTTTGCATTACTTCAACACCGAGAAAGTACCTCATTTTTCCCAAATCGGTCAAATCAAACTCAACAATCATGGATTTTTTGAATTCAACATACATTGACTCATCATTGCCAGTGAATATCAAATCATCAACATACAAGCTTATAATTAGAATTTTACCTCCAGTACTCGTCTTGACAAACAAAGTGTGTTCATGAGTGCATTTTTCAAAGCCTTCCTTCAAAAAGTATGATTCTATGCAACTGTACCAAGCTCGTGGAGCTTGTTTCAGTCCATAAAGTGCTTTCTTTAACGTGTACACCTTATGCTCATTGCCCTTAATTTCATATCCGCAAGGTTGTTCCACAAAAACTTCTTCATTAAGTACACCGTGCAAAAATGCCGACTTTACATCCAACTGATAAACGGTTCATCCCCTTTGAGCAGCAAGTGAAAGCACTAGTCGAATTGTATCCAATCTTGCCACTGGTGCAAAGACTTCTTTATAATCAACTCCATATTTTTGAGCATATCCTTTTGCTACAAGTCGTGCTTTGTGTTTGTCTATTTCTCCATTCTCATTAAGCTTTGTTTTGAATATCCATTTCACTCCAACTTTCTTTCCACCAGCCGGTAAATTTGTCAACTGCCAAGTGTCATTCTTCTCTATTGATTCTAATTCCAAATCCATGGCATTTCTCCATTTTTCACTCTTCATAGCTTCTTCAAATGAAATTGGGTCAGCACATGCAAACATGGCCATGTTAGTCATGCTTTCTTCTTCTTTTGACAGTCCTTCTCCACTTTCATAATCCCTCATCCACACAGGTTTTCGTATTATTCTTCTATTTAAATCTTGCCGACTTTCTTCAATTGACTCGTTTGAATCAGAGTGATTAAGTTCTCCTTCTATTTCTTCATTGATGCTTGTATCATTTTCTGCACTAGCAGCATCGGCATATTTATCTTGTTCATCTTCCCACTCAAACGTGACTTTGATGTTTTCCTCATGTCTCTTATCCCAATCCCAACTTTTATCTTCTTCAAAAACAACATCTCTACTAACAATAATCTTATGATAAATTGGATCGTACAACCTGTATGCCTTTGATTCTTCACTTACGCCAAGTAGAACACAATTAGTACTTTTGCTGTCTAGCTTTGTTCTTTTTCTGTCAGGTACGTGAACAAGCAAAACACATCTAAAAACTCTAAAGTACTCAACTAATGGCTTTACATCACTCCAAGCTTCTTCGGGAGTCTTGTTTTTCATAGAAATCGTTGGACATCGGTTCAACACATGAACAGTCCAATTTATAGCCTCGGGCCAAAAATTCCTTAGGACTTGTTTCTCATACAGCATGCAATAAACCATGTTCATAATGGTTTTGTTTTTCCTCTCTGCTACACCATTCTGTTGTGGTGTATATGCAGCCGTCAATTGCATTCTCCTTGCAAAATTTATTAAATGTTTGTGATGTAAATTCACCACCCCTGTCAGTACGCAAACATTTGATGAATGTATTTGTTTCTTTCTCTACGTGATTTTTAAAGCTTCTAAAAGTGTCAAAAGCTTCAGACTTTTCTACTAAAAAATATACCCATGTTTTACGACTATAGTCATCAATGAAAGTAATCAGGTACCTCTTTTTGCTATTTGAAGATGGTGTAATAGGTCTGCATATGTTAGCATGTATCAACTGTAGGACTTTAGATGCTCTCCACGTGCTCACTTTAGGAAATGGATCCCTCTGTTGCTTTCCCGCAAGGCAGTATTTATAAATTTTAGAAGGAGGTTTGAGTTGTGGCAGACCATTCACCATCCTTTTTTTCTCAAGAATCTTCAAGCCTTTAAAACCTAAATTTCCAAATCTACAGTGCCACAACTAAGTTGAGTCTTCAGTGATTATGTTGAAACAAGCCGATACACTTGACTGGGGCTGAACCGGCAAAATAAACATTTTGTTTAAGGACATTGTTGTTTCCATGATCAAGCCTTTCTCCTTATGATATATCTTGCATTTTCCATGTTGAAACATGATTGTTAACCCTTTTTCTTGTAGTTGACCAATGCTCAACAAGTTGTTTTTTAGCTCAGGTACATAGAACACACTACTAATGATATGTGAAATTCCATTCAATTTAAATCTCACATTTCCTTTTCCTTTCACAGCCATGCTGGAATTGTTTCCCAACTTCACAGTTTCACTAAAATTTTCATCCAAATCAGAGAATACTTCCTTCTTACCACACATATGATTACTACACCCTGAGTCAAGGAACCATGCTTCTTCCTTAACTGATTCTTTATTTTCCATGAATGCCATCAAAAGCATTTCTTTTTGAAATTCTGTAAAATTGACTTCACTCCCTTTGCTTGGACATTCATATTGAAAATGTCCAAGTTTATGGCAGTAATAACACTCCACAGTGGACTTGCCAAAGTTTGACATGCCCCTTCCTCCTCCTCGTCCGTGAAATCCTCCACGACCACGACCGCGGTCTGTTGTTCTATTTTCATAGGTTACTTTCAAGGCTTGTTCTTCAATAACAGGAACATTCATGCGTTGCTCATGCACCAGCAGGCTACTTTGTAGTTGGTCGACCGATAAGGCGTCAACGTCATTCGACTCCTCAATAAAGCAAACAACATAGTTGAATTTTGGAGTCATGGACCGCAAAAAATTTTCAATAACAACATCTCCCATAGTCTCTCCATGAGGTATCATCTTGTTGGCTATGGTGAGGGTTCGAGAAAAGTACTCGTTCACTGATTCTCCAGCTTTCATCTGCAGGATTTCAAATTCCCTTCAAAGTGCTTGTAATTGTGCTCGTTTAACCCTTGTCGTCCCTTGATATTTTTGCTTCATTGAGTCCTAAATGTTCTTTGACGTTTCTTTCTTTAAGATTGTCTCCAAGATAGATCTATCAATTTCTTGAAAAATATAATTCTTTACCTTTAAATCCTTGAGTTTCTGATCTTCAATAGTTTTTCTTTGTGCCTTAGTTGATTCTGCACCCCCAACTGCTGTAGGGATCCCATTTTCAACCAAATTCCAGTATTCCTTGGATCAAAGGAAGTTCTCCATGAGCATTGCCCAATGGTCATAATGACCATCGAATTTTGGAATTGATGGTTGAACAAAGCTTCTATTTTCTGCCATCTGCTTGAAAGGACTGTTGTGTTTCAAGTATTGATCAGGCCTCCTCTAGAAGAGCTCTAATACCAATTGTGAAGAAGACATGTTTACAAAATAATAGTTGAGGGAGAATATTTCTTTATAATTGAATAAAAGAAATGGCTTTTAAATAGCCTTACAGAAACTGAATCAGAGAAAAAATAGGACACACTAACAAACACTAAATATGTGGGATAGTGGCAAAGGAATAGGTAAAAGCAACAACTCACTAGCAGCACTAACATTGCTTATTCTAACTGACAATAAATAAAAGAAAAACTACAATTTTAACATAGAATTGGCTCAATACGATGGCAATAAGAGTCATGGTTATGATGATTTTAAATCTTTCCTTTTTGAGAAAACTTTGGTGTCTACTTAGGGTAGATTTGGAAGAGTTATATTTGACTAGTTTCATTGCTTAACATCATTTTCTCTTAGTTTCTCTTCCTATTTTGTAACTTAAGGTTGAGTACCTATTGTTTCAACTGTAAAGTTGGTTGTTGAAGTTTTGGCCTCTAGAAAAAAACAAAGGTGATGGATAAATTTATTTTCCCTAATCGATAAGCTTTCTTTAAAGAGAGGTTTTTGGTGGACAGGTCGGTGGTAGTGAATGAGTTGATTGACTTACAAAGAAAAAAAAGTTAACATATCTCATTTTAAGGTGTGAAAATGTGTGATTTAATTTGTTGGAATTATGTGGATTCTATGCTTATTAGATCCTTGTTTAATAATAAATAGAGATCATGGATGTATATTTATGTTTTTGCTGTGAATCTTGTAGTGTTTGTTAATGGGTTCCTGGACCTAGAGATTAGTATTTAAAGTGGATTGAAGCAAGCGGCCTATTAGCTATATTTTTTTCCTCCTCATGGCTTGACACGTCGCAAATGCACGACTATGTGAAGTAGTAAAAGATTATCAAACCACAATGACTAATGGATTGAATATTGAATTTCGTTATATCAATGTATATCTAGAGAGATCAAATATTGAAATTTTGTAAAAACAACTTAAATAAAAAGCACTTATAAAAAATGCAGCATAATTGAAAATCACATAAATCGTAATGGAGACAAGCAAGACTTAAGGTCAGGATTCTTACTATGACACATCCGTATAATCCGAGTCACTTCTATTACGAAAATTCTGACACAATTTAAAGAAAATAGATAAATGTGGACAACACCTACTTCCGTCAGCGTGTTACCCTATCGATGATGAATAATTTGTTACCTTTTGCACGGCCGGATTATTCGTCAATGATTTGTTACTTTTGATCGGCTATAAAAATTGGAAATTTTCTCAAATTCATCCAAGCACATTCGTTGTATTGGACTTATTTGTTTTAAAACCTATGATCGATACCTAAGATCTATTTACTTTTATACAAGGGTTGGAATGCGTGGACTTAGGTATTAAAATAAATACGGACAAAAGACTCTCATAATTGATTTGTGACAAATCATACAAGTAGTCATGAGGGTTACCCAACTTAGAAGGTGTAGTTGCCTTTTACCATCTTTTAATCATTTTGGTGCTAAAATTATTTATTTCCTAACCAATCATACATGCATGTGAGTCAAATTTATGTCAGACTGTCATTATAAACTAATCAAGGAGTACTTCTTAGAAGCCGAGTACTATGGCACAAATCTACAAGTTAGACTTGCATCTTACTTCGAGGAACCTAGGGTGTTCAGGTAATACCTAAGTTGTCAAACTTTCCGATGTCCATAGTCTAAGCCTTTTATCCCTCTAACTTTATATACTTTTCTGATTTCCTCATAACCGACGCTTTTCAAGAAAAAAATTGAACGGTTCTAATTGGGGAAAAGCTTTGAAAAAATGGTCATTTTGAAAAAAATAACGGAAACAACTAAAGAACAAGAAAAAGAATAAACATAAACACACAAGAAAGGAAAAAAATAAATAAATAAGTACCCACCAAACATGAATCAAACATTGTTGTCAATGTTTTAGCACAAGCAAGAGGGAGTGAACTTACAAAGACCTCACTCGGGAAGTGGGAAGCGCAACATTAGTTGTTACAAAATCAACTAAAAGTCATCCAATACCACTCCTTTCCTTGTTCGCCCTACCTTCATGCCTTGAATTTCTGATTGTTTCCGCTCCCGTCTATCCTAAGTATCATTCGAAGACCCGACATCATTTTGGGTAGGATGAGTGGTGGGGGACAATGTCCTCTTCCATATAGGTACCTGTAGCATAGTTAGTAAAATCGGGGTCTCCCTCTTCCTCGGATGAGTTACCCAGTGTGGGGGCGCCCACCTTTTAGAGCCAATTATTCATAATATCAACCCTAACCTTCCTAGGGTTATGCAAGTCAAGAATAACGTTTTTGCAGATTATCACCATATAGGTGTTACCGTCAACAAAAACCATACCTTGATGCACAAGGGCTTCCATATCAAACTTATTCCTTCCTTTAATAATACAATCCTCTGCCAAGTTGAACTCAAACCTAAGATGCTAGGAAATTCGGGTAACCATACCCCCCCACCAAAATGCCTCTGGTAGCCGTTGGATCAACCTTTCTCAAATAGTTGGCTGCAAAGGCGGCGACATTAACCACACCATTATTACTCATGCAAACAAAAATAAAATCTATATTTGGGAGGCCAAGCCATTATTATCACCCCGCCTAAACAAAGTGAAAGCAAGCACCTTTTGGGCATTCCAAAAGCAAGGGTTTTGACTGGCGGAGACTTTCACCCCTGTCGAGGTATAAAAGTGGTAGTCGATAATAGCATGCCAAAATTTCTTAACATCAAAAACATTTGGGACATCTCCCGACCCATAGATATTAAATTGGAGAATGTGTCCCAACTTTTCCACACACAACTCGTGGTTTTAGTTTAAAAGACATAATTTGATAGTACCATAGTAGTACTTCGTACTGTCGATCCACTTCTTATGCAATTTGAAATCTAAGGTACTCAAGAAATCAAGGGTAATTCGCTCATAGGTTGGAACTTCCCTTTGCATAAAATCTAACAACCCTGTAAAATGAAACATTATATCTATTTCGACTTTTAGACCAAGGGTTAAGAGTGCTTTTGCATATGTACCTTGTGGTGTGATTTTTTACTTGATCAAAGTGGAGTACCTCTTAGCTTGATTATGCTTAATTATCATCCTCAAAGACAATTCTATAAGGGTTTTAGGATATAATGCTTCCATTCTTCATAGGTCTTAATGATTTGGCGACTTGATTTCCCTTATCACTTTTCTTTAGTGCCATTATAGATCAAAGTCGAAAAATTCAGTGTGAGCTTCTTGGAATATTGTGCCTAGAAGTGTGATTAGGGTGATGGTTGATGAAATTTTTGTGAAGGAGGTTTTTGATTTGGAGGTGGGAAGGGGTTAAAAGTGGAAGCTTTTGGTTTAGTAATAATGGAAGTTTTTGAAGAAATTTGGAAGAAATTGGGAGAATGAGTGAGATGGTAGGTATAGAGAGAGAGAAAGATTTTTGATAATGGGATTTTAAAAATCATATTTGAGTGTTTAAAGGTGAGTTAATGAGGGTGATTTTTGCTTCTTCTTTATGAGAATTACTGAAATAAAAAATAAAACAACAAGAAAACAAATTAGAGCGAAAAACGTGGGTTTCCTCCCACGTAGCACTTTATTTAAGTTCGTTTAGCTCAACCACGTACGCCCTCAAACTCGTGAGGGTTCTTCCTTCAAACTTGAGTCCCTATCATCTTTATTAGCTAATTTTGAGGTCCCAATAAATCTAGTCATCCATGTCATACATCCCTCTTCCTTTTTATTCTTCATATGCAGAGGCTCATATTTTAGGTCTGGTTTTTCATGGACCTTCATTTTCACTCCTTTCTTCTTCTTAGACTTACCTTTCTTCAACCCTAGTCGGGGTTTTTGGTTTTGGGGTTCATCGTTTTTCCCAACAGACATTTCAAAGCCCTGGTTAGTGGGAATTGTGTCCATAACGTTTCTATAAACATTAGCTTTGGTGTTATCTTTCTCAATTTTGGCACTATCAAGTAAGCACTCTTGCAACTTATTGGTCGGATGAGGCTTTGATACACTCTCTTGAACATAACCAGTGATTAAATCCATTAAGCAACAAGAATCCCTCAACAAAGGATTTTTCAAGATTTTGCTAGTATAAACTCGATCTTCTCTTCTCCTACCTCGAATGTTAACTTCCCTCACTTAACATTGATGATGTCCCCCGCCATAGCTAAGAAGAGCCTACTTAGGAGTATTGGGATTTGGGAATCCTCATCAACGTCCATTATGACAAAATCTATCGACACATAGTATTCTCTAACTCTCACCAAAACATTCTATAGCACACTTATGAGGGACTTAACTGATCTATCTCTCAGTTGCAGAGACACATTTGTCAGTTTCATCTCACCCATTCTAACTTCTACCCACAGGCAAAGGAATCAAGCTAAAGCTAGCCCCCAAATCACAAAGTTCACTCTTAAAGTTCATGGTGCCTATTTGATAAGGGATATAGAAACTCCTCAGATCCTTAAGCTTAAGGATCACTATATTTTGAATCATAACACTATTATCAAGAGTCATAGCTAAAGTTTCATGGTCCTCTAACTTCTTCTTATTAGAAAGAATTCCTTTTAGGAACTTAGCATAAAATGGAATTTTAGTTAGTGCATCGGTGAAAGGAACAATGAGGCGGATCTTTTTAAGGAGTTCCACGAAATTTTTAAATTGGTCCTCAACTTTGGTTTTTACAAGCCTTTGTGGGAATGGAATGGTTGGTTTGTAGGGAGGAGGAACAACATAAGGTGTTTCCTTCTCAACCTCTTCAATAACCTTATTTTCATGTGGTGTTGGTTCACTCTCTCAACCTCCTTTTCTCTCTCACTAACACTAACCACTTTCTTACCACTATGGGTTGTCACAACATTTAAGTGTCCCTTAAGATTTTGGTCAAGTAGCCCCAAAAATAACCCAGTAGGAATGGAAGCAGAAGCTTGTTGCTGAGCAACTTGGGAGATTTGAGACTCCAACATTTTATTATAGGTGGCAACATTTTCAATCTTAGTGGTCACCTACTTAAGCGCCTCATTGTTGATGAAGTTTTGATTTCTAAATTCATCGTTTTGACGAGTTTGCGTCATCACAAAGTTTTCCATCAAAAGTTCTAAGTTGGATATCTTAGGCTCATTTGACATAGATTTTTGGAAACCCGGTGGTCCCATAACTTATTGAGGGTTGTTGTTCCTATAACAGAAATTTGGGTGGTCTCACCACCCTGGGTTATAGGTGTTAGAATACGGATTAGTCCCTGGTTGTTTTTCACAAAACTGGCGTTTTCTTGGGTGGATAATTCGACGAGGATCATTTTACAATCTTTATCGATGTGCCCTGTAACACCATTTTCTACCCCACGAATATTATGGAAAAATAATATAATTTATCAGAGTAAAATGTTAAACTCAATAAAATCACCTCAAAGGGCGTACATTTCCCAATAAATCACAAATAGGTCAAGGCTCCGTAAACAACGGGTTTTTCCAAAAGACATCAAAAATTACAGCGGAACTCAAAAGGTATAATCCAAAGTTTTCCTTATACGGGGAAAATAATCAAAATAAACAAATCAAATAAATCATGGTTTAACTCAAAGACCCCAACCCGATGTTACACTATCAGAACAAGACCCTCTAAGTTAACCAAAAGGCCAACAACTTAAAAACTTCAAAAAGATCCTCGACTACATCCACAACTAAACCTGGTCTTCTGCATGTTACCCACATGGAGGCAACATTCAAACAGACATGGTGAGTAAGACGATTAATAATAGTTAATGTAGGAAATCAATATATAAAATGGTGTCACTTTCATATTCAACATCGTCATATTCATCAATGGACATCAAAAGCCACAACATCATAAATAAATCGAGATTATCTCATAAATGCAAATGCAACAAGACTCAATGCATGTGGTACCAATCATCAAAGCTCGATGGACACTGGGCCATCATCCCTCCATAGATCCCCATCGATAGGATCGATTCTACTCGAGAATCAGAGCACATCAAAATACCTCACATCTGCACAATGGGATTGAAGCCAAAGTAATCGAGGTCCTGAACCGAAGTCCGGATGCACACGTCAATAATCATCCTCATAATAACAGCATAGGTGCATCATCATTCATCATAATCATCATCATCAAAACTAATGTCATCATAGAATCATCAAAACTCATGGAAATATCATCATAGCTCATCAATCATTACATCATAGGAAACATCATATAATCATGTACAAATCACATAACAATCATAGTCATACTCATGTTAATTCTTCAAGGAAATCACAACATTAAAACATCAAAGCATCACTGCACAAACTCAGCATTCGCGAAACTCTGCTACGTTCGTTAGCAAGCACGTTGTGCGAGTCTGGGGCGAGTTTCTTCGTTGTGCGAAGGATTCTTCGCAGTGCGAGTTTGGGGCTAGCTTCGTTCGCGGTGTGAAGGATTCTTCGCTGTGCAAACAACACGATGACAGCAAAACATTGTTACGCACCTGAACCTAAAATCAACCCAAAAGTCCCACGATTCACTTCCCCAATGCCCCCAAAACATCCCTAAGTCATCCCTAAGGTCTTACGGCGATAAAGGTACAAAACCTACGGTTTATGAGGCCAATCCCATATCATATTCCCGCTCTAATTCATATGTATCCTTACAACTACACCACAATCATTAGAGTTCCTCACTATCAAATTTCTCTTACAGGGTTAGACAAATGTCAAATCAGAGCTTTGGCCATAAAGGCCTAATTCCCCTTTAACCCAAATAAATCCCTACGGTTAAAATCTCAATAATAGATTTTAGGCCACGAAGGCCAAATTCCCTCTATCTCATAATCGGCTTCGAAAACCTTCAAACCCTTAAATTGACCTTAAATACATTGAAATTATACATTGAAAACAATGAAGGCAATACTCCGCATACCTTAATTGTCGACTCTAAGCCTTCTCAAATATTTCAGAAAACTTTTTGAAGCATTTGCCTCGAACCTCCTCCTCAGAGCTCTGACATCAATTCTTTTTACAGTCTAACAAAATGAATCATAATCCCATCACAATTTACTTTTTGTTAAACCTAGCCTTGGCCTCAGAATTGGGCTTCCCAATATTACCCTCACTAACTCCTCCTCAAATGTCCAATTTGCCCTTAGTTAACTTATATTTATTTAAATTAATAATAATACTAATATATTCATATGATATACTATCATTTAAATAAATAACCCAAAATGCATAATTCTCAATATTCCACAACAACCACCAAAAATTACCAAAATGCGAATATTCTTATTTAAATAAATTAAATAAATATTCCAATAAAATTTAGGGTGTTACAACTCTCCCCCACTTAAAAGAATTTTCGCCCTCGAAAATTACCTCATGAAAACATAGTCGAATACGACTACCTCATCTGATCTTCACGATCCCAAGTCCAACTTTCTCCAGCTGGTCCTCCCCAAACTACCTTTACCAAGGAAATCTCTTTACCTCGCAGTTGCTTCACTTCTCGTTCATTAATCTGAACTAGCAATGCCTCAACAGTCAAATTATCTCCCACTTGTACATCATCCATCTGAATCAATGTACTTCTTCAACTGAGACACATGAAACACATCATGCAAATTTGCAAGCGACGGCGGTAAAGCAATACGACATGCTACTTTTCCTATGCTTCTACTGTGCCACTCTGATACGGATCAACAAAACGCAGTGTGAGCTTTCGAGACTTCAAAGCTCGACCAACACCAGTTACTGGCGTAACTCTCAAAACACGAGATCTCCTTCTTGAAATTCAAGTACTTTCCTCCTCTTATCATGGCAACTCTTCTAACGAGTCTGAGACGCTTTCATCTTTCCTTGGATCATCTTGATCTTTCCAGTCGTCTCTTGCATAATCTCAGGTCTGAGTATAACACTCTCGCCGGATTCATACCAACACAAAGGAGTCCTACACCTTCTACCATACAAAGCCTCATATGGTGACATTTCGATACTAGAATGGTAACTGTTATTGTAGGTAAACTCAATCAGCGGAAAATGACTATCCCACAATTCACCTTGATCCAACACACAAGCTCTCAGCAAATCCTCTAAAGACTGGATAGTTCTCTCTATCTGTTCATCCGTCTGCGGATGATAGGCAGAACTCAATTTCAACATGGTACCCAAAGCGTCTGCAAACTCTCCCAAAACCTCGATGAAGAACCCAGATCTCTATCAGACACAATACTCAACAGTATCTCATACAACTTCACAACTTCCTCAATATACATCTTAGCTAGCTTCAGCATAGAATAATTAATCCTCATTGGTAAGAAATGAGATGATCTAGTCAATCCATCCACAATCACCCAAATCGAATCATATCCCTCTCACAGTCTTCGGCAAACCCGACACAAAATCCATGGAAATACTATCCCATTTCCACTCTAGAATATTCAACTGTTGCATCAGACCCAACGATCTCTGATGTTCAATCTTCGACTTCTGACAAGTCTAACCAACATATACAAACTTAACCACTTCTTTCTTCATCCCTGGCCACCAAAACATTTTCCTTAAATCCTGGTACCTCTTCGTAATCTACTTCGATGTCCTTCCTCAAGAATACTTTTTTTCAACTCAACAATATCTGAAACGCAAATCTATCACGACATCTCCTGATACCATTTTCATTAATCCGAAAATCATCTCTTCGACTTTGATTCATCAAATTTAACCGATCTACCAACTCAAATCAGATTTCTGACCTTCTCGAATCACATCAGTAATACCACTAGTAAGCTCCAACATACTAAGCTTAACTCCATAAGAAGTCTCTTCACAAACCAAACTCATATCACGAAATTGTTCAATCAGTCCTAACTCTCGAACCAAACCAATAATGCCTCCAAAGCTTAGACACAAACACAACAACCACCAACTCTAAATCATGCATCATATAATTCCTCTCATGCATTTTAAGTTGCTTTGAAGCATAGGCTAAAACTTTCTGATGTTGCATTAACACACCTCCCCATTCCATCAACGAAGCATCACAATATACAACAATGGTTCTGCCAGATTCGGCAAAATCAAAACATGAGTTGTTGACAGCCTTCTCAAAAGCCCTTGAAACTTTCTTCACACTTTGCATACAAACAAAAGCTTGAACCTTCCTATTCTACCGCGTCAATGGCAAAGATAACTTGGAAAAATCCTTCAATAAATTTTCAATAATAATCTGCCAACCCAAGAAAACTTCTAATCTCAAAAACAGGTTTTGGAGCTTCCCATTGCGATACAGCTTCAACCTTCGACAAACCACAATAACTCAACTCGAGATCACATGACCAAGGAACTCACTTCCTTCAACCAAAACTCACACTTTGACAGTTTTGCATACCACTGCTCCTTTTTCAATGCTGATAACACAATTTTCAGATGCTCAGCACGATCCTCTTTACTCTTCGAATATATTAAAATATCATCAATGAACACAACCAAATACATGCCCAAATAAGTATAAAAAATCCCGTTCATATACTCCACAAATACACATGGTGCATTAGTCACACCAAATGGCATCACGAAATACTCATAATGTCCATACCTTGTTTTAAAAGCAGTCTCTTGAATATCTTCAACCTTCACACGAATCAGATAATACCCAGATCTCAAATCTATCTTACTGAACACACTGGCAACAACCAACTGATCCATCAAATCATCAAACTTTGGAAGTGAACACTTATTCTTGATACTCACCTTGTTCACTTGTCTATAATCCACACCCATCCTCATAGAACCTTATTTCTTCTTAACTAACAAAATTGGTGCATCCCACGGTGACACACTGTTGCACCCTAAAATTTGACCAACCGATTCTCCTATCTGACTCGTGGTTTAATTTCATATTCGCAAATCAGACGCGTGATATTTGTGCACAAACAGAAGATATCAGAGTTTACAGCCTGGTTCTCGTCTATCAGATATGGCAGGTCCAGTCCAGATCACCAGGGTTTTATTTTTGGGGAATTGTGCGCTCCTCAGTGATTTTTAGCTTGCATAGCGATTTTGGGATATTCTGATGCCCGGGGTTCTCTGTTCGATTCGATCTGGTCTCGTGTGCTCTTTTATAGGGGTCATTTGCATTTGTCTGCATTTTTAGGGTTTAATAGCCTTTTGTGGATTTTAAATAGGCTTTATAGATTTTTCTGGAATTTAAATAGGGTTTTTGTATTTTTTGATAGTTTAAATCTTTTTCTAGAATTTTATATAGATTTTTAAATAGGTTTAATAGTTTTTTGATCATTTTTTTTAGAATATAAAAGAATTTAGATAGTTTTAATTTTTTTAGGATAATATAGCATCTATAGAATATTAATAGATTTTTTCTAGAATATTAAATAAATAGTTTCTTTTAGATATAATGTTTTAGAATAATAAATAATAGGGTAATAGAAATTAAATGTTTTAATTTTTAGATATAGATAATATAGTCTTTTTTTAGAATTTAATATAGTTTTTTAGAATTTATTAGGAGTTTTAGAATCAATTAGAATAATAATCAGATTTCAATTCATTTAGTTAATTAGTAATCAGTCCATTAATCATTGTTTTAATCCATTTCATTAACCCATTCATTGTTTTGGTCTGTTTTTCGTTTTGGGCCTATATCAAAATTCACTTCAGCCAAGGCCCAGGGTATGTTTTCGTCCAAGTCCAGAAATTGTCCAATTCATTCCAACATTTTCCAGCATTTTCCATAGCATTCTAGAAGCGTCCAGATGTCCTCAGCAGTATAAAAGCTAGCAGCCACGTGTAATGTAAAGGCTGGCCCCACGCGTTTTCACACTCATCACGACACCTCACACACTCAGATTCTCCCCAGCACACGCCACGCGTCCCACTCAGACCCACTATCTTTCTCTCTCTCTCTCTCCCTAAGCCACGTGCCACCCATGCAGTAACCCTTCGCCACTTGTCACCACCACAACTAGTCACCGGAGCATCACCGGGACCTCGCCGTCGGGCATGCAGACGCCCTGAGCCACCGTCCAACCGTCTCCGGCCACCGTCTTCTTCGCCGGAAACCCCAAATACCCAGAAATCTCCAGAAATCCATTTTTTCCTCCGATCGTCTCCAATCCCCTTCGTTCACATCTCGCCGGAAAAACCAGACGTTTCAGAATCGTCATCTTCGACGAGCTCCTTCAAGATCTTCAAAGATCTCTCAATTTTCAGCCAGAACTCCATCATCAAGGTTCATGGTACCTTCATAGTGTTCATACGTTTCTCAGAATCTTCAAGAACGTCTTCTTCCAGTTTCTTTCCAGAATCTCCAGATCGTCTCCGATCTCCTCCACAACTTCATCAAGAAAGCTGTTCTCCATCTTCAACAAACATCCTTCAACGAACTTCCTCAAGAATATTCCAGGTCCTTTCGCTTCATCTTCATACGCGTTCGTCAACCACAAATTCTCCTGCAAGCGGCTTGGATCTTCGTTGAAGGAGTTTCGTTCTCCAATACGCTCCAGATTCGTCTCCAGGTATGCTTTCTGAAACTCGTTGCAGGTTCTATAGCTTCAGATTGCATTGTTTTCACTGATCTATAGAATGGCTAGGGTTTTGAGGAATTGTTTGATGCGTAGTTTGAATGTGTAATGCTGGGTTTTGTTTGAGGCTGATTTAGGATTGTTAGGGTTTGAGTGTGTTTGAGGCATGGATTGATGGTATTGCTGAGTTCGTGTTTGATTTTGGGTTGAGTGTTCTTGAGAGAGTTCAGAGAGGATGAAAGGTTGAAGACGACGGCGCTAGGGTTTCCATGGATGAACAGTAGCCAGAGTTTAGAAGAGGAAGTTTGGTTTTGTTGATTAGGGTTTCTGGCTAGAGTTTGGGCTGGGTGCAAAGCCCAAACGCGTTTGCTGAAACGCACCCTCCATTCACTCGTTCCCCCCCTGTGAGAGAGGAGATAGGAAGATTAGGCTGGGCCTTATGCCCAGGTGCTATTCGCACCCCCTGGTGCGTAAGCCCATGGTAGAACGAACCTGAAACTTACTAGTCTGCACCCCCCCTTGCGTTTTTTTCTTTTATTTTCTTTAGGGGATTTCTGATTCCCATTGGGCCCTGCGCCCATTTGCTGTTAGCACCCCCCTTTCAGGCCCATTTAGAAATTCAACCTGAGTATATGTGCTATTAGGACCCCCTCCCATCTCATTTAAATTTTGTTTTTTTTCCTTTTATTATTTTCTTGTTCTTGAAAAATTCATAACAAAATAAAAACAATTGATTTTTTTAATTCTTCTTTTTTCTACCACTTTATAATAATGTCTAGAAAATTGTATAAAAATAAAAATGTCATTTTATTTTTGTTTGCTATTTTTGGCATGTTTTCCATTTAATTGACTTCTTTTAATATTTTTTAGTGCATGCATATTATTAGAAAACTCATAAAAAATAGTAGGTTTAATCAAATAATTCCGTTCTTTTTTCTGTAGACTCGTAATTCAATGTAGAATTTTATAGTGAAAAAATATTAGCTTAATCATGCATTGTCATTTTAATTGCATTGTTTGTATTGTCTTGATATTGAATAATTGGTTTGTGGATATGTCTGCTTTGTTGATTTTAGTTCTTTCATCTGGTAATGAATTTTGTTCCGATTTTTTAGTATGTTGTCATAGAGCCATGTAGGTTTCCCATAGATTTTTGATAGATTTTTGTAGGATGTTCTGATATGATTTGTCTGAGCTTGAGGATAGGAGAAGTCTTGATGACTTCTGACTTTGAAGTTCAACTGTGGTTAAACTTCAGAGATAGTTGCTTGAGGTTTGATGGCCTGTGGGTTCTTCTCAAAGATGGGAGCTGATTGAGGTCCTGTTGGAGCTTGCAAGGATGCAGTGGATTGAGGCTTAGTCTAGGAGCTTGTTCCCTGTTTGTGAGGTTCGAGATCCTGAAGTTTGAAGGGAGTTTATGGTACTTTCCTGAGGAAGGCACTATGAATGACTTTCATTCTTTCTTCTCACCTCTTTCGTAAGTATCCAATGATGTCGGAGCCAACTTGTGAGTTTAATTTCTCCTGAGGAGGAATGTAAACTGATCACATGTTGTTGAGCCACATGGGATACGATTCCTAAGTGGAAGCCTCCTAGTACTTTCCTGAGGAAGGTCCTAGGGGTCTATTCACTTAGTTCCATTAGTTTATCTAGGATTTCTCAAGTACCCAATGATGTTGGAGCCAACTTGTGAGTTTAATTTCTCCTGAGGAGGAATGTAAACTGATCACAGTTGTCGAGCCACGTAGGATACGATTCCTAAGTGTCAGCCTCCTAGTACTTTCCTGAGGAAGGTCCTATGGGTCTGTTCACTTAGTTCCCTTAGTGCATATAGTTTTTCTCAAGTATCCAGTGATGCCAGAGCCTTCATGTGAGTTTAATTTCTCCCGAGGAGGAATGTAAACTGATCACAGTTGTTGAGCCGCATAGGATATGACTCCTGAGTAGTAACCTCCTGGTACTTTCCTGGGGAAGGCACTATGAGCTTGTCTGCTTAGCTCCCTTTCTCTGGTAAGCTTGTTCTGAAGCTTGGAGACTGGGATTGATTCCTCTTGCTTAGGGTTTTGATTAGAATTTTTGCTTAGATCTTTGCTTAAGGTGTTGTATAGGGTTTTGTTTAGGGATAGATTAGGAGCTTGTTTCAGGTTTGTTAGGGGCCTTGCCCAGGAGTAGTTTCTTGTTTTGTAGATAGAGGCTTGTCAGGTTAGCTAGCCTTCTCTTCGTATTGTTTGACTTGTGTGATGTTATGTTGCATTAGAATTAGGAATTCATGTAGATAGTTCTGAGGTAAGTGCATTTTAGAAGTAGACTTTGTGTGCATGAGAAGTTGAGGTGGTCCTCCTTCTGCTTGGTTGTTATTGAGTGGCTTTGCTTGTTGGTATTTGGTAGAGCTGAGCTCCCTTACCTCTGTGGTTTGCGGCCTTCGTGCCTTGTTTGTTTAGTTGTTGCATTCATGCATATTTTCAGTATTTCTTTACTTTGTAGCATTTCCTGTTTGTCGTTTAGTCCTGTTGCCATGATCCCTTAGGAGCTCTGACTTCTCCGCTGCGGAGTCGTTATGATAGACATTAGGATGGTCAACCAGGTGTGATAGCAGTAGGCAGATTCCCCTGTTTTCCAGCTATAGTCTAGGGTGTCTTTTCCCTTTCCTTTCAGTAGGAGCTTTTGAGTAGCTTGACCCGTAGTTAGCCGAACTACAGCTGCTCTGATTCCTCGTACCAGACGAGGATATGTAGGCATAGGATGCGATATCCTAGCGAGCACACTAACAACTAACCCTTTGTTCTCTCGCGGCTGTGCGATCGAGACTTTCCCGCTGACGACTAATTGTTATCCCTTTCTATTGCCCGAGTGCATTTGAGACCAGATCGTAGTTGTAGGTTCCCGAACCTTAGAGACCAGTTTGTCTTGCTCACTGTTGTGTGAGAGCCCCCTGTTTACTCGTAGTTAGTCGAACTACGTTTGCTCTGATCTTCCATGCTGTGTGGAAGTATGTCGGCACAGGACGCGATGTCCTGGCGAGCAACCTTTACCCCGTTTAGACGTAGGTAGTCGAACTACGTTGACTCTGACTTTCCCATTGCACGAGGGAATACGTAGGCCCAGAACACCGTATGTTCTGTCGAGTCCTGTCCTTTTATTTTCTTTTCAGACCGACCATTAGCGTAGATAGATAACACACCCTTTTCCTATAAACATCAAGCGTGGATCCCATCGAGTACGATGGACGTGAGGGGTGCTAATACCTTCCCCTTGCGTAACCGACTCCCGAATCCAGGTTTTGGTTGCGATGACCATACCTTTTCCCGTCTTTGCGAGGTTTACTTCGAGCGTTTCCTTTCCCGCTCTAAGGGATAAATAACGCACGGTGGCGACTCTCCTGTCAAGCCGGCGCCGATTTTCGCAGTAGCGACACACACTTAGACAAAAGAACCATTCCTCAAGCAGATCTTCAAGTTGATTCTTCAACTTCTTCGATTCCGGTGTGGACATACGAAATGGAGCCATTGCTACCAAACTAGTTTCAGGAACTACGTCGATCGTAAGCTCCACTTCACATTCCGGCTGTAAATCAATTATCTCAGCAGGAAAAACTTCCAGACAATCACAATTAATTGGAAAACCACCAACTTCTCCACTTTCATTAACACTCAAAGTTTCCATCAAAATAAACATCTTAGCACCATCCTGCACCGACTCACCAAAACAACTCGTAAGCACTTAGCTTAACTCAAAACAATTCACTGCGCACGCCATCTAAGCTTGCAAGACACGTCTATCCCCTCAAACATGACTTCGTCCACTATCAACAAGAGATTAAGGTTGATCAGTTCCTCAATTTGTCAATAGACGATCGAAAATCATGATGGGGGCATAAACCATCTTTACCAAACTATAAGAGCGTTCATCGACACACTCAGCCACAACTCCACACTTGAAGCATCCTGGAGAAGCACAAGCTTCTCCCCCACTTGTTTCATTCCCACTTCTGCAAAAAAAAAGGTTAGAAAACAAATGTGTACCGACACTGTTTTCACACACATGTCGCATACTAGGGAACAATTAACATTAGACAACTTGGTCGGATGGACCGACCTGCTCTAATACCACAAATGTAACACCCTTTGCTACCCCACGAATATTATGGCAAAATAATATAATTTATCAGAGTAAAATGTTAAACTCAATAAAATCACCTCAAAGGGTGTACGTTTCCCAATAAATCGCAAATAGGTCAAGGCTCTGTAAACAACTGGTTTTCCCAAAAGACATCAAAAGTTGCAACGGAACTCAAAAGGCATAATCCAAAATTTTCCTTATACGGGGAAAATAATCAAAATAAAAAAATCAAATAAATTATGGTTTAACTCAAAGACCCCAATCCGATGTTAAACCATCAGAGCAAGACCCTCTAAGTTAACCAAAATGCCAACAACTTAAAAAATTCAAAAAGATCCTCGACTGCATCCACAGCTAAACCTGGTCATTTGCACGTTACCCACGTGGAGGCAACATTTAAACAGGTAGGGCGAGTAAAACGATTCATGATAATCAATGTAGGAAATCAATATATAAAATAGCATCATTTTCATATTCAACATTGTCGTATTCATCAATGGACATCAAAAGCCACAACATCATAAATTACTCAAGATCATCTCATAAATGCAAATGCAACAAGACTCAATGCATGTGGTATTAATCATCAAAGCATGATGGACACTAGGCCATCATCCCTCCATAGATCCCCATAAATAGGATCGATTCTACTCGAGAACCATAGCACATCAGAATACCTCACATCCGCACATTGGGGTTGAAGCCAAAGTAATCGAGGTCCTGAACCGAAGTCCGGATGCACATGAATGCATGATGCACACGTCAGTAATCATCCTCATAATAACAACATAGGTGCATCATCATTCATCATAATCATCATCATCAAAACTCATGTCATCATAGAATCATCAAAGCACATGGAAATATCATCATAGCTCATCAATCATTACATCATAGGAAATATCATATAATCATGTACAAATCACACAACAATCACAGTCATACTCATGTTAATTCGTCAAGAAAATCACAGCATCAATACATCAAAGCATCGCTGCACAAAATCAGCATTCGTGAAACTCTGCTACATTCGCTAGCAAGTTTGTTGTGCGAGTCTGAGGCGAGCTCTTCGTTGTGTGAAGGGTTCTTCACAGTGCAAGTCTAGGGTTAGCTTCGTTCGCTGTGCGAACAACGCGATGACAACAAAACATTGTTACACACCAGAACCTAAAATCAACCTAAAAGTCCCACGATTCACTTCCCCAATGCCCCCAAAACATTCTTAAATCATCCCTAAGGTCTTACAGCAATAAAGGCACAGAACCTACAGTTTATGGGGCCAATCCTGTATCATATTCCCGCTCTAATTCCCATATATCCTTAAAACTACACCACAGTTATTAGAGTTCCTCACTATCAAATTTCCCTTACAAGGTTAGACAAATGTCAAATCAGAGTTTTGGCCACGAAGGCCTAATTCCCCTTTAACCCAAATAAATCCATATGGTTAAAATTTCAATAATAGATTTAGGCCACAAAGGCCAAATTCCCTCTATCTCATAATCGGCCTCAAAAACCTTCAAACCCTTAAATCGACCTTAAATACATTGAAATTATACATTGAAAACTATGAAGGAAATACTCCCCATACCTTAATTGTCGACTCTAAGCCTTCTCAAATCTTTCAGAAAACATTTCGAAACTTTTGTCTCAAACCTCCTCCTCAGAGCTCTGGCCTCAATTCTTTTCACAGTCTAACAAAATGAATCCTAATCCCATCACAATTTCCTTTTTGTTAAACCTAGCTTTGGGCCTCAGAATTGGGCTTCCCAATATTACCCTCACTAACTCCTCCTCAAATGTCCAATTTGCCCTTAGTTAACTTATATTTATTTTAATTAATAATAATACTAATATATTTATATTGTATACTATCATTTAAATAAATAAACCAAAATGCGTAATTCTCAATATTCCACAACCACCGAAAATTACCAAAATGCGAATATTCTTATTTAAATAAATTAAATAAATATCCAATAAAATTTGGGGTGTTACATGCCCAATAATTATGCATATCTTACAATAGAGAGTGGTGGGGGCAATAGAAGCAACAAGGGCATGTGTAACAGGTGTAGGAGGTGCGATGCTTAAAGTACCTATTGAAGGTGGGAAAAACACTTAGAAGGGAGGTTGAATAAGGGTTTAGAAAAAATATATGGCAATAAAACAACACAAGATTTTTATCCTGGTTCGTTGAACTCAACTAATTCAGTCCACCTTATCAAAGATGATTTAACTTTTTCCACAAGGACTGATCAGTGCATATTTATGCACATTCTCCTACATTTTTACTTAGGCATTTCTTTATTTTATTTTTCTTATTATTATATTTTATTATGTTTTCATATTTTATTTTATTTTTGGTTTAATTTAATTTTCGCACTTATTTTTCAGCTTTAGCAGTATGCACGAAAACGATCATAACTGGAGCTCCGTTAATCCGTTTGAGGCGTTCTAAAAATCGCCGGAAAGCTAAGAGAGAGAGCTAAGACTTTCATGTTGGAGTTGAAGTCAGATTCGGAGCCCAAAATTCCAGAATTCCGTTTGAAGTTACAGCATTAGAAATTTATTTCGTGTTGGGTCATGTTTTGGGCTTGGGTTATATTTTTGACCCAGTTGGATTTTGAACCAGATCCATTATTTGTATTTTTAAAGTAAAACTCGTGTTACTGTTCACGTTGGTCACTATTCATGCAAAAATTATTGAAAGCTTGTAAACTCATGAAGAACTAATACTCTCTGGACGGATTCACTGTACTCAGGTTCAAACTTTGAGATTGTTATGATATTTACAATTTAATTTCTATTCCTTTCAATTATATCATGTGATTTTTGTTTTCTTAATCCAATTATCATATAGTATATTTGATTTAGTTTGATTGATCCGTGTTCCTAATTTTAATCGTAGATTAACTCTGCTTAATTGTTAATTTGTGATATCATTTACCGTATGCTTAATCCGGCGATAGGAACATGTTCTCATAAAATCAACCACGCTTGTTGACTGATTTTTTCATCAAATAGGATAGAAGTCCCGCTTGGGAAATTGTATTTTCATCGGTCGATGATTAGTAAGAACCGAGGCAGTGGATCTGTTACTTTAATCACTTATTTCACAACAACTTATTTCAATAATCAATTATTTTAAGTACTTTTTCTTCTTAATCAGAAACCTAAACCAAACCCCCCCTTATTCCATTGTTGTAATTGGTTATTTCGTTACAAGAATCTTTGAGAACGATATTTCGAGTCACTGTTGTTATACTAACATTTCTTACACCAAACTCGTTTTTGATCCGCGAGCGACCGCGAATCAAATTGGCGCCGTTGCCGGCGATTCTTGTCGTTATTAATCAATTTTAGAGTCATAGGGTTAGTTTCCTCGAGTCTAGACCTTAGTTTCCTCGCGGTTTCGACGAAGTCGTGTTTTAGAGTCCAAAACGTAAAAAAAAACGGTTTTTTGAAAATTGAGTCCGAATCAAAATCTGTTCTGAGCACTTGAAGCGAAAAAATTCTAGAAATGTTTGTCCCGTACTACAAAGTAGTTACGGGAGGTGTGCTTTCGAATCGCCAAAAAACCATTTTTTCTGTTTTTAATGATTTGTTTACTGTTTTCATAGAGTCGAAAAAATCGAAAAAATTCTCAAAATTCTATTTTTAAGTCATTAGATCAATTTCTTTCATTGTGCTTGTTTTTTGCATTTTAGGGACATTGTTGGCATTTTGAACATTGCTGCTGCATTGTTGTGCATTAGTCCTGGCAACTAGGTCATCCTATTCTGAACTTGTTGTTTTTGATCCTGAAGTAGAGAGAACTTTGCACACACGACGTAGAACAATCCAGGCTACCACTAGTTCACCACACATATCTGAGTCTGAACTTGATATCAATATGGATGATAATAGAACTCTAAGACAATTAGCTGCACCTGATGTGAATTACAACGGTTTTTGTATTGAATATGCTGTTGATGTTGTGCCTTTCGAATTAAAATCGGGTTTAATCCATTTGTTGCCCAAGTTTAGTGGTCTTGCAGGTGAAGATCCTAATAAACATTTGAAAGAATTCCAAGTGGTGTGTTCTACGCCATTGAAGCCTGAAGGGATCACTGAAGATCATATCAAACTTCGAGCTTTTCCTTTTTCATTGCAGGGTGCAGCAAAGGATTGGATATATTCCCTCGAGCCAAATTCAATTGCAAACTGGAGTGCTCTGAAAAAAGTGTTCCTAGAGAGATATTTTCCTGCATCCAGAGCTGCCTCGATAAGAAAAGAGATATGTGGTATTAGACAAGGTAATGAGTCTTTGACCGAATATTGGGAGAGATTTAAAAATTTGGTATCCAGCTGCCCTCAGCACCAGATCATCGAGCAACTACTCATCCAGTACTTTTATGAGGGGTTGTTACTGATGGATAGGAACATTCTTGATGCTGCTAGTGGTGGAGCACTTGTCGATAAGACTCCGGCTGCTGCCAAGGCTCTAACTGAGAATATGTCACTAAATTCCCAACAGTTCACCACAAGAAATAATTTTGTTCAAATAAAGGGTGTGAACGAAATTCACGTATCTTCTCATGTTTCTCACTCCGACAAAGCCTTCGAAAATAGAATGAATAAGCTGAAGGATTTATTGCAGCAGATGATAGTCGTAGGTAAGGCTCAAGCCACCCAACAACTTCAAACACCACCAAGGTTATGTGGTATTTGTACCTCTTCTGATCATCCTACTGATACATGTCCTATTTTGCAAGATGATAAGCCTACTGAACTACCTCCAACTTATGCTGCAGCCTTTTACAACCAAAGTAACAACCAGAACCAGTACAACATTCCCGACCTGTCCACTAATAAATACCACCCAAATTGGAGGAACCATCCCAACCTCCGATATGGAAACCCACAAACCAGCCAACAACCTAACCCACCTCAAGCGGTTGCTGCCCCTGCACCTTTCGGACCTTCTTTAGAGGAACTTGTTAAACAAATGGTCGTCAACAACCTTCAGTTCCAACAAAGAACCGATGCTAGCATCCAGAACTTGAACACGCAGATGGGACAACTTGCTACTCAAATGAATAACATGCAAGCCCAAGGGTCGAACCAACTTCCAGCCCAAACAATTGTCAACCCAAAGGGTCCTAATGCTAATGTGAGTGCCATCGCTTTAAGATCCAGAAAAGTTACAGAACCAACCCCTGAAAAAAATAAAAAAATCATTGAGGTAACTTCTGAACTTCCTACTTCTGAACCGTCTACTGAACCTCCTTCTCCTTCTGTTGTTGTGGCCGAAACTGAAAAAATTAAAGAAAAAGAGTATGTACCACCAGTCCCCTTCCCACATAGAGTTCTGAAAAATAAGAGAATTGAGGAGGGAGACAAAGAAAGAGAGATATTAGATGTTTTCCGAAAAGTTGCGGTAAACATTCCGTTACTTGATGTGATTAAGCAGGTTCCTAAGTATGCTAAGTTTCTGAAGGATTTGAGCACCAACAAGAGGAGAATGAAGGGAAGTGAGAGAGTCAATTTAGGAAGAAATATTTCTTCCTTTATTCAGCCCAAACCTTCATCTGAAAATTTTGCAGGCGAAGTTTCAACCCTCCTCACTACTCCGGTCCTGCCACAAAAGTGCAAAGACCTAGGAACTTTTGTTATTCCTTGTACCATCGGGAATAGTAAATTTGATGATTGCATGCTTAATTTAGGAGCGAGCATTAATGTTATGCCTACTTCTGTTTATAATAACCTTTGTCTTGGTCCTTTGCAGCCTACATGTTTAATCATTCAGTTGCGAACAGGAGCAACACTCGCCCTGCCGGCATAATCGAAGATGTCCTTGTTCAAGTTAACGATTTGATTTTTCCTGCAGATTTTTACATTCTTGACATGGAAGGAGAAACAAAGTCCAGCAAAGCTCCCATCATTTTAGGAAGACCGTTCATGAAAACGGAAAAAACGAAAATTGATGTTGATGATGGAAGCATGTCCATGGAGTTTGGTGACATTGTCGCAAAATTCAACATTTTTGATGCCATGAAACATCCATTGGAGGAGCATTTCGTTTTTCATATTGGACTGATATCTGAGATGGTTGAGGACACTTGTTCTGAATTATTTTCACTCGATTTTCCGTATCTTTCTGATTTTGATGATGTTTATTCATGTTCTGATTGTACTGACACTAACCTTTGTATTGTGTGCGCTGAGATTGATGCTGCCCTGCAGGCTGATATATTTCCTATAGGTGAAGCTGTAACCGACGAAGCTATTTTTACAGCTGATGCTCTTGATGTTCCTGCTGCCCCGACCATCCCATCTACCGAGCAGCCCCTGTCCTTTGGGCTAAAAGAGCTCCCTGAGAACCTGAAATATGCTTACTTAGAGATTAACGAAAAAATCCCTGTTATTATTTCTTCTAACCTTGATTTCGATCAAGAAAAAAAGCTTTTGCAGGTTTTGAAGAAGCACAAGAAGGCAATCGGGTGGACATTAGCCGACCTTCCAGGAATTAGTCCTTCCATGTGTATGCACAAAATTTTACTTGAGGATGGTGCGAAAACAGTAAGGCAGCCCCAAAGGAGGCTTAATCCCTTGATTCTTGATGTCGTGAACAAAGAGGTAACCAAACTCTTTCAAGCAGGTATCATTTATCCTATCTCTGACATTAAATGGGTAAGCCCAGTGCAGGTTGTACCTAAGAAATCCGGACTTACGGTTGTTAAAAATGAAAAGAATGAACTTGTTCCCACTAGAGTGCAGAATAGCTGGAGAGTTTGTATCGATTACAGGAGACTAAACCAAGCTACTAGAAAGGATCACTTTCCTTTACCGTTCATCGACCAAATGCTTGAACGGCTAACTGGTAAATCACATTACTGTTTTCTTGATGGCTTTTCAGGTTACTTTCAGATTCATATTGCACCGAAAGATCAAGAGAAGACCACTTTTACTTGTCCCTTCGGTACTTTTGCTTATAGGCGGATGTCTTTTGGTCTTTGCAATGCTCCTGGCACTTTCCAGCGTTGCATGCTTAGTATTTTCTCCGATTTTATTGAAAATTACATGGAAGTCTTTATGGACGACTTCACTGTCTATGGTTCTTCTTTTGATGCATGCTTGAGCAGTTTAAGCTTGATTTTAGAAAGATGCATCAAAACTAACCTTGTTTTAAATTATGAAAAATGTCATTTTATGGTTGAGCAGGGAATTGTTCTTGGTCATATAATTTCTTAAAAGGGATTTCTGTTGACCCTGCTAAGATTGATGTAATTTTTACACTACCTTACCCATCTTGCATTCGCGAGATTCGTTCTTTTCTTGGTCATGCTGGTTTTTACAGGCGTTTCATCAAGGATTTCAGCAAGATAGCTCTTCCACTGTCAAACTTGTTGAAGAATGACGTCACTTTCCACTTCGATGACAAATGCAAATAGGCGTTTGACTTCTTGAAGAAAGCATTGACCTCCGCTCCCATAATTCAGCCCCCTGACTGGACCCTCCCTTTTGAGCTTATGTGTGACGCTTCGAATTATGCTGTTGGGGCTGTCCTGGCACAAAGAGTTGACAAGGATGCCCATGTTATTTACTATGCTTCCAGGACTCTAGATTTTGCACAGTCAAATTACACTACCACTGAAAAAGAACTTCTAGCTATTGTTTTTGCTCTTGATAAATTCAGATCTTATTTGCTAGGTTCCAAGGTTGTTGTTTTCACTGACCATGCAACTTTAAAGTACCTGTTGAAGAAACCGGATGCAAAACCGAAATTGATTCGGTGGATGTTGTTGCTCCAAGAGTTTAATGTAGAGATTAAAGACAAAAGTGGAGCTGAGAACTTAGTGGTTGACCATTTGAGCAGGATAGAGAGACATGAAGATCCCTTCCTCATTCAGGATGACTTTCTTGATGAGCAGCTTTTAGTTTTGCATGGTATTACACCTTGGTTTGCTGATATTGTTAATTATCTTGTTGCTGGTGTTTTTCCTACAGGTGCATCCAGATCACAGATTCATAAACTCAAAAGTGATGCCAAATATTATGTTTGGGATGATCCATATCTTTGGAAGTTTAGTAGTGATCAGGTTATTAGAAGATGTGTCCCCGACTATGAGATTGAATCCATTTTAAAATTTTCTCATGCGTCTCAAGTCGGAGGACATTTTGGCCCTCAAAGAACTGCAAGAAAAGTCCTCGACTCAGGTTTCTATTGGCCAACTGTTTTTAAAGATGCTTATGAGACTTACCGCACTTGTAAAGAGTGCCAGATAGCAGGTACAAACATCACTCGCAAGAGTGAAATGCCTCAGTAGCCTATGCTTTTCTGTGAGGTATTTGATGTATGGGGAATTGACTTCATGGGTCCCTTTCCTGTATCGTTTGGTTTCCTTTATATTCTGCTTACTGTTGATTATGTTTCAAAGTAGGTAGAAGCTATCCCCACTCGGACTAATGATTCTAGAGTTGTTGCAGATTTTGTCAGGTCTAATATCTTTTGCAGGTTTGGAATACCGCGAGCTATCATCAGTGACCAAGGCACTCATTTCTGTAACCGCACCATGGAAGCTTTGCTCCGAAAGTATGGAGTTGTGCACAGAGTCTCTATTGCATATCACCCACAAACTAATGGGCAAGCTGAGATCTCAAACAGGGAGATCAAACAGGTTTTAGAGAAAATGGTGCAACCAAACAGGAAGGACTGGAGCCGTCGTCTAGAAGACGCACTTTGGGCTCAGAAAACAGCTTTCAAGACACCCATTGGGATGTCTCCTTATCGACTTGTTTTTGGTAAGGCATGTCATCTTCCTGTTGAGATAGAACACCATACCTATTGGGCGGTGAAAAGTTGTAATTTGGAGATGCAACAAGCAGGTATTGAAAGAAAACTCCAATTACAACAGTTGGAAGAGCTTAGATTAGAGGCTTATGAAAGCTCTAGAATTTATAAAGAAAAAACTAAGCACTTCCATGATAAAATGATTTCTAGGAAAGAGTTTTCTGTGGGCGAACAGGTTTTATTGTTTCATTCCCGCCTTTAGCTTATGGCTGGGAAACTTCGATCCAAATGGATTGGCCCCTTTGTTGTTACTAATGTTTTTCCTCATGGTGCAGTAGAAATTAAAAGTACAGGTATTGACAAAGTCTTTAAGGTTAACGGGCAGCGTCTGAAGTTATTCTATGGAGGTTCGGTGCCTGAAGATGTCGGTATAGAGGAGCTTTCTTTGGAAGTTCCTAACTACACTACAACTTGATCAGGGAGTTTTTCTTTCCTTCTCTTTACTTTAATAATTATGTCCTTTCATTGAGGACAATGCTTGTTTTAAGTCTAGGGGAGGGAGACCTTTGTTTTATTTTGTTTATTTTTTTTTTATTTTTTTAGTTATTATAATAAAAATATAAAAAAATTTGCATCTTTTTGAAAGTTCTGGGCTATAGTCTAATTTGGGATTAGTTTGCAGAGACTTGAGAACAGTTCATAAGATCGATATCGTTTTAACACCTTGAGTCTCCCAAATATGGAAGTCGAGTTAGATACTTATTATGGCATAGTCTTGAGTTCTTGTTCTCTAATAGTTTATCTAGCAGTCAACACCATCTAGAAATCACATGCTAAGTAGTTGAGCTGATGCAAATAAGTGAATGATCATGTGCTTAATAAGAAGAAGAAAAAAAGAAGAAAAAGACAAAAAGACAAAAAGTGAAAAAGAAAAAAAGAAAAGACAAAAAAAAAAGTTTAATTCTAAATTGTTGAGAAAAAAATATGGATCATAGTCACTAACAAGCTCAGTTACCATGTGTGTGAATAGATAAAGGGCTTAATGTGATTGCACTAGAATGAAAGAGAGCAAAACAGAGAATGAGTAAGTTAGACTTAGGCATAACGATATGATTTGGATTGGTTTGTATAGGAGGGAGCCTTATGACCGTACAATTGTGGATTAGTGTTCCTACGATATCCTTAGTGTGTAAGATTAGTATCTATCGATGCAAACTTAAGCGAAGAAGACTTGTAGCCTGGAATGAGTAACTATTGATGTGTGTGTGCTTCCCTTGTTTTGTTTTATTTTAATTTTGCTCGGAGTGCAAAAGTTCAAGTCCGGGGGAATTTGATCAGTGCATATTTATGCACATTCTCCTACATTTTTACTTAGACATTTATTTATTTTATTTTGCTTATTATTATATTTTATTATGTTTTCATATTTTATTTTATTTTTGGTTTAATTTAATTTTCGCACTTATTTTTCAGCTTTAGCAGTCTGCATGGAAACGATCATAACTGGAGCTCCGATAATCCGTTTGAGGCGTTCTAAAAATCGCCGAAAAGCTAAGAGAGAGAGCTACGACTTTCGTGTTGGAGTCAAAGTCAGATATGGAGCCCAAAATTCCAAAATTCCGTTTGAAGTTACAGCATTAGAAATTTATTTCGTGTTGGGTCATGTTTTGGGCCTGGGTTATATTTTTGACCCAGTTGGATTTTGAACCAGATCCATTATTTGTGTTTTTAAAGTAAAACTCGTGTTACTGTTCACGTTGGTCACTATTCACGCAAAAATTGTTGAAAGCTTGTAAACTCATGGAGAACTAATACTCTCTGGACGAATTCACTGTACTCAGGTTCAAACTTTGAGATTGTTATGATATTTACAATTTAATTTCTATTCCTTTCAATTATATCATGTGATTGTTGTTTGCTTAATCCAATTATCATATAGTATATTTGATTTAGTTTGATTGATCCGTGTTCCTAATTTTAATTGTAGATTAACTCTGCTTAATTGTTAATTTGCGCTATCATTTACCGTATGCTTAATCCGGCGATAGGAACATGTTCTCATAAAATCAACCACGCTTGTTGACTGATTTTTTCATCAAATAGGATAGAAGTCCCGCTTGGGAAATTGTATTTTCATCGGCCGATGATTAGTAAGAACCGAGGCAGTGGATCCGTTACTTTAATCACTTATTTCACAACAACTTATTTCAATAATCAATTATTTTAAGTACTTTTTCTTCTTATTCAGAAACCTAAACCAACCCCCCCCCCTTATTCCATTGTTGTAATTGGTTATTTCATTACAAGAATCCTTGAGAACGATATTTCGAGTCACTGTCACTATACTAACATTTCTTACACCAAACTCGTTTTTAATCCGCGAGCGACCGCGGATCAAGGACTTAATCCACTATAGTCAAACTTGATTACAGTGATTAACCACTAAGACCACTTTCTTAGTCTTCTCAAGAAATCCTGACCACAACTTGGTCTTCTCAAGGAAACTCTTTACAATTTAGTGTAAACTAAACAAGTGTTTTTAAATGCTTCTAGTAAGATGTATATCACAACTGCGATTTTTACACTTAGCTTTAAGAATGAACAACAATATAGAACTAAAGTTGTTTACAACAATATGACAAAAGTCTTGTTGAAGATGTGTTTGCAAATCTTAGGTTGTTTGTATGAAGAACGTTAACCTTCAAATGCTGAAGAAGATGAGCTTTTATAGAACAACAGTTCAAAGCTTGAAGACTGTGCATAGCAGCAGCTGTAGCATGTGTCTTCACGTGAATCTAGCTTTCCCAGATAAGGAGTGTTCAGACAAATCCTTTTTTCCTGTTTTCCTGCGCCATACATGGATGAGGAAAGAGACGTTTGACATAAGCCAACAGATATATTTGAATAAATATCTTCTTCTTCAATCAAGCTTCTGAATTAGAGCTATCAACATCAATTTGTAAATTGATCAGCACTAGATGGATCAGAGTCTTGAAGGTTATCAGAGTTTGCAGCCAATGTGCTTGAGCGTGAATAATAGTCAGATGCAGAGTTTGAATCTTCAGAGCCTCTGTACTTTGCAGCGAACAGTACATTCAGAGTCTACTGGAACAATGCATGAGAAATTACAAACACTTTCTTCAGCTACGCTTCAGATGCTTCTGCGCTTCAGCTTCAGAGTCTTCTGCAGTGCTCAGAGTCTTCTGATGGCTTGCTATTGACGTTCAGAGCCTTGCGTAGGAAATTGACTAGCTGAACTTTTGCTTCCAGAACCATATTAAATATAATATCTGAAACAAAAACACTAGAACAAAATTAGAGTATATATTTCCTTAATACAAAATTTCATCCAAGTTATCATCAAAACAATGAGATATATTAAACACTAATCTATGTTCTAACAATCTCCCCCTTTTTGATGATGACAAAAATATAGGAAATTTTGTTTAATAAAAAGACAAATATATATAACTCCCCCTGAGATATAGAATCTCCCCCTGAAATGAATACTCTTAATAAAAGAAAATACTTCCCTTTTTCAGTGAGTAGACTTTTCAGATTCAGATCCTGATTTAAATTCAGGTAAGGATATACTTTCCAGAATCAGAGTCTGGTTAACTATCCAGATTCAGAGCCTGATAATTATAACTTGATTTGAATTAATGTCTGTTTCTGAAAAACTAAAATTCAATGTTAGTTATAACTGGCTATGTCTGAATTTCATTCTGGTAACTGTTTATATTTGAACAAACAGAATTTCTTTTTCTCCCCCTTTTTTGTCAAAATCAAAAATAAAAAGCTTTTTAAAGATAAATAACAAAGGAAAACAGAGAAATAGATATAATCAGAAGAGAAAATCATTCAGATTCATATTCAAAAGAAAGTCAGAATACATCAGATACATATGGAAAACATAATTAGAGCAAAATGCAACAAGTCATGTGCACAAACATCAGAATTAGGTTAAACGAGATGCAAGAAGCTTTAGAAGATTGGTCATCTCAGAAGTTGATTCCTCTTGCTTAACCATCCATTTCTGAATGTTGTCAGTTTTCTCATCTTGCTTGACCATCCAGGACTTGATCTCAGATTGACCTTCTTCCAGCATAGCAATCTTATCTTTCAGATCCTGATCTTCTTGTTTGATCTCAGGAGGTGTAGAAGCAGATGCAGTAGTTGGAGCAGAATCAATTTGTAGTGCAGATGCAGAGTCTTGAGTCATGGGGTCAGATGGAGTTGCAACAGGGACCAGAGCCAACTGATTTTCTTCCATAACAACTTCAGGAGCAGAATCTTCAATAGTAGCACAAACAACAGCAGAATCTTCAGATGTTGAAGGTGCATACTCTAGAAGCAGTTGTGGAGATCTGCGCACATTCCAGAGTGTGGTTCTGATAGCATCAGCGAATCTGATTTTAGCATCATCAGAACAAACTTGCTTCAGATTAGATGCAACAAGGTTGAGTCTAGAAGTGAAGTTGTTCCAAGAGGCGTCAGAGTCAGCTGGGTTGACACTTCTGAGGCATCTTCTTTTAACAGTATCTAAATGCATCTTTATTTCTTTTTCAAAATTATTAAATAATACATCAACATTCAGCCTAGGTTTTGGTTTAATAAAAGCATCCAGAAGAGATGTTTTTGGTTGTTGTGGAGGTTGTGGGATTGTGAATTTTGGTATGGTGAACAGTGGACGAGGAGAAGAAGGAAAAGAAGGTTGTTTGGCAGGTAATCTGGGTAATAAGAGACGTTTAAAGTGAGATGGAGGGGAAATGACATCAAAGTTTTGAGAGGTATAAGGGATAAAAGCAGAATTATGAGAATGAAGAGTGAATGGGTTCTCAAGAATAGGTTCAGAAGGAGAGATATCAAGATGGTTATTGTCAGATGAGGTGGGGCTGTCATAAAAATATTTTAATTTGAATCCTGGTGGAAGGGGATCAGAGGGATGAGGTTTAAAAGAAGCAAACGAAACAAATTCTGAAGTTCGTTTGGGGGATGAAGTGGAGTCTGAGTCAGTGGTTATTTGTTCAGAGGTAGTAGTTGTTGGTTCAGAGGGGACAGGTGTTGGTTCCTGTGTGTGTTCAGATGAAATAGGTGTTGGTTCAGATGGAATAGGTGTTGGTTCAGATGGAATAGGTGTTGGGTCAGATGGAATAGATGTTGGTTCAGATGGAATAGATGTTAGGTCAGATGGAATAGATGTTGGTTCAGATGGAATAGATGTGATTTTAGGACAAGGTTCAGATTCAGAAGAATCACTAGAATGTGTTGAATGACATGACGTGGAAGAGATGTCAAACAGGGTTTTTAGGGGTGGAATATCTAGAATTTCTAAATTAGTGAAGTTTGATTCAGATGGTATAGGGATTTCTTGTTAGGGGTCAGATGGAATAGGTTCATCTTGAAGTGATTGTTGTGAAATTTGTGGTTCTGGTTCTTGTTGAGGTTCTGGTTCTTGTTGACGTTGTTGTTCAGATTCTGTTCCGGTATGGGCCTCACCTCGGCAGGCCCAATACCAAATGCGGCCCAACAAGCGAACTGGGCACGCCTGGCACGCGCCCCTTCGAACGAGCAGGACTGGCCGCCGGGCACAAGCTACCGCTCCACGTACCTTTTGTCATCCGTCACGCCGGACGAGCAAGACTACCCGGGCTCCCTCCGCGGGAGAATAACGTGCTCGGCGCACGTTCTCCACGTGCTCCCCTCCGCGGGGACACGTCATCGGCCAACCGCCCACCTCCGAAAGAGCAGGTCAAACCCACTTTCCGGAGACCTAGGAGCGGTTGAACTAGGGCGAAGACCACGTCCTGGTCTTCACTACGCCACGTAAGCCCTAGCAGTCATTAGGGTTGGGCCTGGTCGTCTGGCCCACCTCGAATGACCGTTGGCCCAGCGCTGGGGTCTCTCTATAAATACCCTCTTCTTCAAGAGGGTCAGGTAACTCTTCTTGCCCCTTTTTTTGTACTATTGCTTCCTCTCTGTCCAACTTCTTACTTGGGCGTCGGAGTGCTTTGCAGGTACACCCCCTCCTCTTTCTTACCCCGGCGAACAGATAACCGTCCAGCGGAGTGTGGCCAGTCCGTGATCCCTCCTGATCAGGTCAGATCAGTGGCGCCGTCTGTGGGAAGCTGAAACTTCCCCGTTACTCCGAGCAGAAAAACCAAAAGTTTCACCAAACCTCCACGGTCATGGCCAGCCCACGCCGCGATGACACTCCGCACGATCTTGCGCTCAACACTGCCACCAACGGGAAGCAGATAGGAACGGCACGCCTGACGGAAGCCGACGAAAGGGACGGGCGAACTGCTTCACCATCATCCGAGGAACGGCCCCTACAGGCCGACCATCGCCCCCCGAGCCCGCCAGCATTTCACCCCGTTCCCATCCCGGCGGGAGCAGACCCAACGGTAGCCGCTCTCTTTGCAGCCATCAACCAGACGAACCAGCTGCTGTTCCAACAGAACGCTAGAATTGGAGCATTGGAACGCGGCGGCTCCCCGAGGTTCCCCCAGCGGGAAGACCAGAACGGAGGTTCGAGGAGCCCCTCACCTCGACTCAGGAACCGCCGACCACGGCTGGAGAGACACCACCCGCAAGCGACACGGGAGCGCACCAGATCCCCGGCGAGGCACGGTCGCGGGAGGAACCAGAACGCCGCGGCGATCCCAACCGAGGAACCCCGAGGCGGGAACTCAGGCCGAAGATCAAGGACCCGAAACCCGGGACACACCGCGAACGGCTCATCTCCCCTGAGATCCTCGGCGCACAGCGACGAGGATGACTACCGCACCCCACTATCCCGGGAGATCATGGCAGCCCCCATACCCCAAGGAATGGAGAAACCACCGACGCTGTCAACGTACGACGGCACCTCCGACCCGGACGATCATCTGGAAGATATCGAGGCTATGCTCGACTACCGAAATGTCCGGGGAGCTATTAAATGCAGACTCTTCCCGACGACTCTGAGGAAAGGCGCTATGACCTGGTACAAAAGTCTGGAGCCCGAATCGGTTACGTCGTGGAGGGTCTTGAAGGACCTATTCTCCAAACACTTCACGGCGTCCCGGCGTCACCCGAAGACGGAAGCAGTCCTCGGGGCGATCATCCAAGGCCCCGACGAACCTCTCCGGAAATACATCGAAAGGTTTACTCGGGAAGCCGTACAGGTGACGACTTCCGACGAAATGAAACGCTACTTAATGGAACAAGGCCTGCGCCATGACTCCAAATTCTACGAGGCCGTAGGCATACACCGGCCCACGTCCCTCCAAGACTTCCTCGACAGGGCCGCACATTACATCCGGTTCGAGGAAACACAAGCGGCCAACTCCGCTCGCGACACCCGAGACAGAGAAGCCCCCCGCGGGCACCGAGACGACGGAGCTTCGAGCCACCGACGAGGAGGGGACCGCCGTCGGGATGACCGCCACCGCGAACCCCGCGAACAGCGCGAGCCACGCGGCCCGGCAGGAAGGTTCACCGAATACACCGCCTTGGTCGCTTCACGCGAACGCATACTGGCCGAATGCGCTAAAACCGAGTTTGTGCAGGGAGGTGTCCGTTTTCCACGACCAACGCCGCCCAAACCCAACGTGGACAAGTCAATGTACTGCCGGTTCCACAGGACCCACGGGCATGTAACGGAAGACTGCATTCATCTCAAAGATGCGATCGAAATCCTAATCAAAGACGGGCACCTAAAGCGATACACCCGAGGAGGTGAACCACCCAGGTCGGAGGCTCCGGAGGCTAAGAAAATCGAGGAACTCCCCTCCCCAGAGGACGGCGAGAGACTCCAGGTCGCGCTGTGCGTCAGCCGCCCCGAGGATTGGTTCGCGAGCAGAGGATTCGGCATCCCCGAAGGACCCAGCCTAGTCGACGAGCCAATCCGACCAACCAGCCGATGGGAATACTTCCCCAGAGCCATGGTCATCTCTGATGGAGCTACGAGGAGTCTGTCCGTAGGATCTGTGAAAAGGAAATTCGACGAACTCATCGCGGGCAACTCCGGCAAGATGAGCACGCTCGACAGATTCCGAGGCCGCTCCAACCCGATCACATTCTACCTCGAAGAACTACCCGGGGGATCTCCCAATTCCAACATACCCTTGCTCATACGTGCACGAATGGCAAACTTCGACGTCAGGCGCCTCCTCGTCGACGGTGGGAGCTCGGTTGACATAATGTACTCACATTTGTTCACAACTCTCCAGCTCAACGAATCCAACCTCTCCCCCTACGTAGGCTCCGACCTCCAGGGGTTCAACGGGACGACGACGAGACCCTGGGGATACGTGGAACTGAAAGTCACCTTTGGGGAAGAGGAAACGGCCAGAGACATCAGCGTCCGCTTCTTAGTCATCGAATGCCCGTCCCTATATAACTGCATCCTGGGCAGGACGACGATAGCAGAACTCACCGCGGTACCCTCCACCGTCCACCTGAAGATGAAATATTACACGAGAAGGGGAGCCGTGGTCACCCTCAACGGCGACATCGAAGCTGCCCGAAGGTGTTTCGAAGCCGCGCTGAAAGGCCTCGACTCCATCGCTCCACCGACCAAAAAGAAAGCGCCAAGCGCTACGCCAAAGGACAAACCAACAGAGCTGGTCGGATCCGTTGAGCTCGACAGTCGCTTCACCGACGAGCTCGACAATAAAAAGACTGACGAAGCCAACGAGCAGCCCCCGCACCCAGCGCGCCCCATCCCGGATGGCGAATTCGAGCTCATTCCCCTCGGGGAAGACACAACCAGAACCGTGAGGATAGGCGCAGGACTCCCCGACCTCGCGAAACGACAGCTCCAAGCCTGCCTCCGCGAGAATGCCGACCTCTTCGCCTGGAGCGCCGCGGAAATGCCGGGACTCGACCCTGAGGTCGCCTGCCACCAGCTGTCCATCAACCCAACCGCAAAGGCCGTGGTACAACGCCGACGCCGCCAGTCCCCCGAAAAATCGGCAGCAGCCGAACAAGCTGTAAAAGACCTCTTAGAGGCAAATTTTATTTCGGAAGCCCGGTATTCCACCTGGCTGTCCAACGTTGTACTTGTTAAAAAGAATAATGGAAAATGGCGCATGTGTGTTGACTACACTGACCTCAACCGGGCATGTCCTAAGGACGCCTACCCCCTCCCCAATATCGACAAGCTCGTCGACAACTCGGCGGGCTACAAACTCTTATCCTTCATGGACGCATACTCGGGATACAACCAGATCCCGATGGCCGAACACGACAAACAGGCCACGGCCTTCATGACAGCATCGGGCAATTACTATTACAACGTGATGCCCTTCGGCCTCAAAAACGCCGGGGCCACGTACCAACGGATGATGAACCACGTCTTCCGCGACGAGATCGGGGACATGCTCGAAGTATATATGGACGACATGATCGTCAAATCCGGCGCGGAAGACGACCACGCGGCACACCTCCAGAAGGTCTTCAAGACCGCGAGATCATGTCGCATACGTTTTAACCCGGAGAAATGCACTTTCGACGTCTGCGCCGGCAAATTCCTCGGCTACTACTTGACCGAACGGGGGATCGAAGCCAATCCGGACAAATGCCACGCCTTCTCCAATATAACCACACCGACCACGAAGCGTGCCATCCAGTCCCTCAACGGCGTGCTAGCCTCCCTCTCGCGATTCATCGCGAGATCGGCCCAACACGCCCTCCCGTTCTTCAAATTGCTCAGGAAAGAGACCAAGTTCGAATGGACGGACGAGTGTGAGAAAGCCCTTCGCCACCTCAAACGCGTCCTCTCCGAACCACCAGTACTGACGCGCCCCGCGACGGGCGAAACCCTGTATTTGTATCTGGCCGTCTCTAACGAAGCCGTCAGCGCCGTCCTCGTGAGCGAAGCCGGGGAAGGACAAAAGCCCATTTACTTCACTAGCAAAGCCCTCCACGGCCCGGAGGCCCGATACCAGCTGATCGAGAAAGTCGCCTTGGCCCTCGTAACAGCGGCACGCCGACTCCGACATTATTTTCTAGCGCACACCATCGTGCTCCGCACCGACCAACCCATCCGCCAGCTACTCGGCCGCCCCGACATGGCTGGGCGCATGCTGAAATGGTCGCTAGAGCTCTCCGAGTTCGACATCACATACGAGAGCCGGCACGCCATCAAGGCTCAAGCTTTGGCCGACTTCGTCGCCGAGATGGCCACGCCCCCGACCCTACCACCGGGAACCACCTCTGGACCATCTTTGTGGACGGCTCCTCCAACTCCACGGGGAGCGGCGCCGGCATCGTCCTCGATAACGACGAGGGTACGGTCATCGAAGTCTCCCTCACGCTAGCTTTTCCAACGACTAACAACCAGGCCGAATACGAAGCATTTCTCGCCGGCCTTCGCCTAGCATCCGACCTGGGAGCCAGGGACATCCGAATCTACACGGATTCCCAGCTGGTCGCTTCGAAATTCCGAGGCGAATACCAAGCAAAAAATGACACCCTCGCCGGATACCTCGCGCTCATCAATGAAAAACTAAGAGGGTTCGACTCAGCAGAAATTCAGCACGTTCCTCGGGAGCAGAACACCCGCGCCGACATCCTCTCCAAACTAGCAAGCACCAAGAAACGAGGCGGTCACAAATCGGTCATTCAAGAAATCTTGTCCCAACCAAGTACCAGCCCGACCACCACACCCCTCGACATCAACGCCATTGGAGACGCGGACTGCTGGATGACCCCCCTCCACACCTATCTCAGCACCGGCCGTCTGCCGGCCAGCTCTAGCGAGGCCAACGCAACGAAACGACGGGCCTGCTCGTACGTCCTCCTCGAGGGACGACTGTACCGCCGAGGCTTCGCAATCCCACTCCTCAAATGCATAGATAAATCCCAGAGTACAGCCGTTCTAGAAGAAATCCACGAAGGTATCAACGCGCAGCACCTCGGTGGCAGATCCCTAGCGCGCAAGGCCCTACGCGCGGGCTACTACTGGCCGTCAATGCAGTCCGACGCGAAAGAACATGTCGAACGGTGCGATAAGTGTCAACGACACGGAGACATGCACCTCGCCCCCCCAACCGACCTCACCTCCCTCTCATCTCCATGGCCGTTCGCCTGGTGGGGGCTGGACATCCTCGGACCCTTCCCCCTCGGTTCATACCAGAACAAGTACCTCATCGTGGGAGTCGACTACTTCACCAAGTGGATCGAGGCTGAAGCTCTGGCCAAAATCACCGCCCACAACATACTCCGATTCTACAAACGCAACATCCTCGCCAGATTCGGGGTACCGCTCGCCATCGTCACCGACAACGGCACACAATTTACAGACAAAAACTTCCGCGACTTCGTCACCAACCTCGGGACCAAACATCACTTCGCCTCGGTCGAACATCCTCAGACGAACGGCCAGGCGGAGTCGGCGAACAGAGTTATACTCAGAGGACTCAGACGACGCCTCGGAGACGCCAAACGAGCATGGGTCGAAGAACTCCACAGCGTCCTCTGGGCATACCGTACTACTCCTCACTCAACCACAGGGGAGACCCCATTTCGCCTCACGTACGGAACAGAGGCCGTGATACCGGTCGAAATCCGCGAACCGTCCAGACGAACGGAAGCTCCCATGGACACCGACGACAACGATGGCTCCCTCCGAGAAGAGCTCGACCTCGTCGAAGAAATCCGCGCAGGAGCAGCTCTCCGGGAAGCCCGGCTGAAGCAACAAGTCACACTTCGCCATAACAACAAAGTCATAAAACGCGATTTTCAAACTGGCGACTTAGTTCTACGCAGAAACCAGAAAGACTCCCACGAGGGCAAACTGGCGGCGAACTGGGAAGGCCCGTACCGAGTCCGGGACAAAACGGAGCATGGGGCCTATTACCTCGAAAACCTGCACGGTGAACAATTAGCTCGACCATGGAACGCCGCGAAGCTTAAGCGGTACTACAGTTAACACATTGCCCGCGACGACCCATCGTCCCGACCACTGGGGGGGGCGACATGGTACCACCGCACACCCCCGCGTCCACCAGCGACCAAAGAAAAGCAAGCCCTGCCTCTCGTGTGCGCGGGCAGAAGGCCTTGCTCGGCAGGGAATACCTCGACCGAGGCTCCTCGCCGCCGTACCAAAACAGGCAGGACACCCAGCTCGCGATGGGCCGCCCACGCCCCGGGGAAAACTACCCCCGAAACGGCCCGACTACATCCCCGGTCAAACCGGCCAGTTCCCTACACTACCGGTAACAAATTGTCGAGCTAAACACACCGAGCGCACACTTAGAAAATCTACAAGAAATGTCATACACATCAAAGGCATTCGAACAAATACGAAAAACGAGCATAAAACAACATGCAAATAACGAGCGCACACTTAGAAAATCCATGATAAATATATTTAACAAAAGCGGGCACCAGCCCAGTAGTCAATAGTACAAGAACGAGCACGCAGGCCCAAAGCAAAAGATAAACACCGGCACGCAGGCCACAAAAACAACGAGCACGCAGGCCCGGCAACCTATGCTTCCTCGTCCGCTCGGTCAGCAGCCACGGTTTCCTCCTCGGGGATAACAAGATAAGGATCAATCACCCTCCCATCAACAATCTCGTGGTACGGCCCTATCCCGTCCACGACCAGCTCGACACCAGGGTTGGCGACCTGAATCTGCTCGACCGCATTCTTGAACCCGACCTCAACGGCCTCCAGACAATCGCTCTCCAACACCCGGATACGGGCGATCAAGTCAGCACGGGTGATTAGCCGCCGATCCCCATCAGTCTCGTCCTCGGCCGGACGAACAGCGCTGTCCAAAACCTCCGTACGAACCTTCAGCGCCTGCACCTCGGCCGTCGCTGTCCCCAGCTTCTCCTCCAGCGAAGTCACCTTCCCCTCAGCACCCTCTGCCCGTTTCCGCTGCTCGGCAGCATCCTTCTGGCTCTTCTCCAACTCCTCAGTGAGCTTGGCCAACCGCGACTGCGTGAAAGTGAGATCCCCTTGCAGTTTGGACAGCTCAGCGGCGGAGCAGCCCTCCTCGTTCAGCACGAGAGCCGTCGTAAACGTCCGCATCATCGCGGCCAAGTCCTCAGCCAGGACGCGTCGACGGGTCTCCCGATCAGCCTGGCGAACAGCCTTCACCTCCCCGGCGGAAACAGTGGGGGAACGGGCACCATGAAAATATCCCGGGTGCTGGTGGCAGGGAGGGACGACATAACCTTCCTCGACGGCGCCGACCGTCAGATCCACCACCCGAGGCTCCTCGGACCTTTGCCTCTTCGACACTCCTTGAGACACAGGGGATTGGCTCTCTTGAGGCGACGAGGACGAAGTTTGCCCCCCGTGCGTCGCGACCTCCTGACCGACCAGCTGACTCACCCTCGTCCTCGGGGCCACGGCATTCCTGGCAGCGCGCAACTGCTTCACCCGCTCGTCGACAGTAGACATGTTCGCTGCAAAAACAAAGAAATAGGTTAGTGACGATCAAAAACCCCGACCACGAGGGAAAACGAACATCCCTACCTAGATAATCCAGAGCGGCCGCCCCGGTCGCGCAGCCGAGCAAAGTCTTGGTATTTATCAAACGCTTCTTGGTGCGTATGTTCCCCTGGGCGTCGAGGATGTACCGACCGTCGGGCGTCACCAGCTTCGACGGGGGGAGTGACCGCACAAAAGCAATTATTTTCAAATAAGCGGCCATGTCCTTCTCCTCGAGGGTCCCCGCCCGGACGATATACCTATCCGTCCCTCGACTGAAATGCTCCGAGGTCCACAGTAGATGTATCTTAGGAAGCCACGCGCGGAACCGCTGGCCATCTACCGTGCGCTCGCCCTCGTCAAAGAGAGTGTCCGAGCCGTGCTGCGTGATCGGTTTGACGAGGTAGAACCGACCTTTGAAGTCTTTGACAGAATCGCTATACGCTTTGAAAATTTTGGTCGATTGTTTGAAAGAGACCCATCCGTGACGACCTCGCACCGTCTGCCGCTGCAAATGAAAGATGCGGAAAAATAACGGCACCGTCGGCTCCACCGAGAGGTAGAAACACACCACCTCGAAAGCCCGGATGAAAGCCAAAGCGTTTGGGTGCAGCTGAGACGGGGCAAGACGCAGCCAGTCAAAAAGCCCCAGATGGAAGGCGGAAAACGGTAACCGGAGCCGAGCTTCTTTAAAATAGAATTCGTACATCGGGAACATCTTCCGCCCATATCGCGAACAGATCCGGTGGTGCTCTTTCAGGCGGTACACCTGCCAGTGTTGCGTTTCTCCTATCGGCGTGTCCTCGACCGTGGCATACACGTCGGACGAGTCGACCACAAAGCAAGAGGGGATGGAAAGTGGCTCCTCGGCCGCCCACTCCTCGGACGGGGCGATACGCTCGTCGTCATACTCCGGGACCTCGGGTTCAGTATCTTCAACCATTATCCCCGGCACCAGAGCCGACATCTACACCTGAAAGCAGAGGACATCGGTGAATTCGATAGCCAGGATCAAATCCACCCTTCCACCGCAAGTCAAGTGAAAGGGCGACAAAGGCCGAGGAGCGACGAGCAGACATTCGCTCCCCGTCTACCCTCCTCGGGGATCGAAGAACGACCCCTCACCCCCTTCGGGACGGCCGTCGGAGAAGGTACTTCTCCCCGGAGCATTCATCAGAAAAAGCCCCCGTCCTCGGGGCATTCATCGGAGAAAAGCCCCCGTCCTCGGGGCATTCATCAGAAAAAGCTCCTGTCCTCGGGGCATTCATCGGAACTAGCCTACCGTCCCCGGGACATTCATCGGAAAACTCGCCAGACGCGGCGGAACTCGCATCCCTCCTCGGGGCGTTCATCCCGCCCCGACCACACATTCCAGTTAGACGACGGAAATAAAAAGAGAGGGAAAAGAGGAACTCACTTGTAACGGCGGCGGACGGAAGAAAAGAGCAAACGGCACGGCGGCGATCGGCGACAAGCGGCGGACGAGCAGAGACGATAAAAGATTAGCAGGGAGAAAAGTAACAGAATGAGCGGGGACCGCCATATTTATAACCCGGCGCGGGACTCGAAGCGACTCTAGGCTCATTAATGACATAGGTTAGCCGCCCCTACGACCGCTTAACACAAGACACGTGGAGGCAACCTGACAGTCGCGTCCCTTCATCTGCCTCCTCCCCGTTCTACCGACGACCGGAGCCCTTCGTGCGAGTCCCCGCTCCAGGCATGACGACCTTAACTCCTCGCTCTTCCCCAGAGCTTCGACTTGGGGGGCTTCTGTTCCGGTATGGGCCTCACCTCGGCAGGCCCAATACCAAATGCGGCCCAACAAGCGAACTGGGCACGCCTGGCACGCGCCCCTTCGAACGAGCAGGACTGGCCGCCGGGCACAAGCTACCGCTCCACGTCCCTTTTGTCGTCCGTCACGCCGGACGAGCAAGACTACCCGGGCTCCCTCCGCGGGAGAATAACGTGCTCGGCGCACGTTCTCCACGTGCTCCCCTCCGCGGGGACACGTCATCGGCCAACCGCCCACCTCCGAAAGAGCAGGTCAAACCCACTTTCCGGAGACCTAGGAGCGGTTGAACTAGGGCGAAGACCACGTCCTGGTCTTCACTACGCCACGTAAGCCCTAGCAGTCATTAGGGTTGGGCCTGGTCGTCTGGCCCACCTCGAATGACCGTTGGCCCAGCGCTGGGGTCTCTCTATAAATACCCTCTTCTTCAAGAGGGTCAGGTAACTCTTCTTGCCCCTTTTTCTGTACTATTGCTTCCTCTCTGTCCAACTTCTTACTTGGGCGTCGGAGTGCTTTGCAGGTACACCCCCTCCTCTTTCTTACCCCGGCGAACAGATAACTGTCCAGCGGAGTGTGGCCAGTCCGTGATCCCTCCTGATCAGGTCAGATCAGATTCTTATTGGGGTGATGATTGTTGTTGTTGTTGTTGTTGTTCAGATTGTTGTTGGGTTGATGGTTGTTATTGTTGTTCAGATTGTTCTGGTTGATCTGAAGTTATAGATTCAGAGTTTATTTGTGGTTCAGAGTGGGGTGTTGGTAGTGGTACAGAGGGTATTGGTTCAGAACTAAATGTTGATGGTTCTTTAATAAATCCAGAAGTAGAAGATAAAGAGGATTTAATACATGTTTTCTTCTTTCTTTTGAGTGGAACAGATGCAGCTTCTTCAGAAGCTTTTCTCTTCTTTTTCTTCTTCTGCGGTTCTTCAGAAGACTTCTTCTTCTTCAGAGCTTCATCAGATGATTTCTTCTTCTTCTTCTGTACACTAACAGCTTCTTCTTCTGCTTCCTCTCTTCTTTTCCTCTTATGTTCAATAAGAAGATCTGGAGCAGGAGCATGATTCAGAAAGCCTTCTGGAATAGGCAGTCCTTGTTCCAGACAGTAAGCAACATATTTGATTAGAACCTCCTTAGGTTCTTCTGCAAAGAATGTTGGAAAGTCGTCCAGAGGAATCCTTCTCTGACAGCCTTCTTCTGTGTTGATTTTAGCAGGTATAGAAGCAAGTTCTTCAACAACCTTCATCCTTTGTAGACTTTTTTTGTTCAGAGGCTTTCCAATCACAGAAGCAAGATCTTCTATCAATCCAGATTCATGTAGAAATGCTACCAGACCATTCTCAGTCAGAATGTCTGAAATTAATCTTCCATAAGGAATACAGTTCCTTACTTTCATATGCTTAGTCTTCATGTCTTCCCTATACATTTTGATCTGATTCCACAGATGTGAGAAGAGCAAATGAGGCAGATCCACTTTTGTGCTCTGACTTAGACAGAACATAAAGTACATCTGTTCATTGTTCACATAATCAGGAAAATTTGTAGATTTCCTGTGATGGATGCACCCCATAAAGATCTTGGCCCAGATTTTGTAACTTGGCTTCAGATCCTTAAATTTGTTAGAGGGTGATCCAGAAGTGAGCACCTCAGCATACACTTCCTTCATGTCAACACACCCAGATGGCAAATTAGAAACTCCGTCAGTTTCTGCATAACCTATAAGTTTCCTTATCAAATCTTCAGTGATGATAATCTCCTTTCCCAGCACATAACACACAATGAACTTTGGATATACAGTAGCATGAATCCAAAATTCCTTAATCAAAGTGGGATAAACTGGTCCATACAGTCTATCAAAATACTTAGTCCAACTTTGAGCATTCACAATGGGACGCAAATCAAATCCATTTTCAGCCAAAGAGGTGAAATCCACCATGGATTCACAAAGAATTTCCAATTTGTCAACAGCAGTTAGAAGGGTTCTAACAGGTTCCTTGAAGGCAACAACACCCATGTTGGAAGACGAAACAGCGGCCATTGTTGATTGAAATTATGCTGAAGTTGATGAAGAAGTAGCCATTGTTTAAGAAGATGAAGATCTAGGGTTACGAGCGGTTATGGGTTTTGGAGAGAGATGGAAATAATGCAACAAGCAGAAACGCATAAAGAGTGTGAGAGAGTGAAAAAATGTGAGAAGTGAAGTGGTGTGGCATTTATAGAGAAAATTAGGGCACACAATAATGATCACATGTTCAGCACGCTTGCACTTAAAAAATAAATTGCATTTAATGAAAGAATACTAATCATTTCACACATTAAATGATTCTGACAATTTAGGGGGAAAACCGAGAAACTCGATGTTCAAAACAGTACCTCAAACGTCGTTTCAGTAATATGCACTTAATCTTTTCAAATTCAGATGACACGTGTTTGCTTGCATGTGCTTCTGAAAACTCTTGAGAAATGAAACGTTAGCCAACGTTCAGATCCTCTGAGGATTGTTAGTTCAGATACACATAAAATAATAAACAAATAAATTAACAGAAGAAAACTTCAGAGTTTAAACATTTGCATCTGAGGAAGTTTGCCTCTAATAAACACTTTATTCTGGACAGAAATCCATACTTATGTTTTTCAGAATAAACTTAAACCTATCTTCAGCAAGGGGTTTTGTGAAAATATCAGCCCATTGATGGTCTGTATCAACAAAATTTAAACTTAAAATACCCTTCTGAATATAGTCTCTGATGAAATTATGTTTAATTTCTATATGCTTAACTTTGGAGTGTAAAATAGGATTTTTAGATAAGCATATAGCAGAAGTATTATCACAGAAGATAGAAATGTTACTTTCATAAATGTGATAATCTTCTAGTTAACTCTTCATCCAGAGCATCTGAGTGCTACAACCAGCTGCAGCAATATATTCTGCCTCTGTGGTTGAAAGAGCTATTGTAGGTTGCTTCTTGCTGAACCAAGAGATCAGGTTGCTTCCCAGAAACTGACAGCTTCCAGAAGTACTTTTCCTTTCAACTCTGTCTCCAGCGTAGTCAGCATCATAGAATCCAACTAATTTAATGTCATCAGATCTTCTGTAACACAAACCCACATTAGCAGTACCTTTCAGATACCTCAGAATCCTCTTAACAACTATTAAGTGAGATTCTCTAGGATCTGATTGGAATCTTGCGCACAAACAAACACTGAATAGAATGTCAGGTCTAGAAGCAGTTAACTATAAGAGAGATCCAATCATACCTCTGTAGAGTTTCTGATCTACTTTCTTACTTACCTCCTCCTTGCCCAGAGTGCTTGTTAGATGCATTGGAGTCTTTTCCAGTTTGCTTTCTGTCATGTTAAACTTCTTCAGAAGCTCCTTAACATACTTTGTCTGATGTATGTAAGTGCATTATGGAGTTTGGTTAACTTGAATTCCCAGAAAGAATCTGAGTTCTCCCATCATGCTCATCTCAAATTCAGTCTGCATAGATTGAGCAAACTCTTTTCCAAGCGTAATATTTGTTGATCCAAAAATAATATCATCAACGTAAATCTGACAGACTAACAAGTCTTTCTTAAATGATTTACAGAAGAGAGTAGTATCCACTTTGCCTCTGATAAAATTTTTATCCAGAAGAAAGTTACTTAACCTCTCAAACCAAGCTCCGGGAGCATGTTTTAAACCATAGAGAGATTTTTTGAGTTTGAAAACATGTTCTGGAAGTCTATCATTTTCAAAACCAGGAGGCTGGTGAACATAAACTTCTTCTTCTATGATACCATTTAAGAAGGCACTTTTAACATCCATCTGATACAGAATGATGTTATTCTGTGCAGCAAAAGAAATGAGTAAACGAATAGACTCTAACCTGGCTACAGGAGCATAAGTCTCTGTATAGTCAATTCCTTCTTGTTGACTGTACCCTTGAGCAACAAGCCTTGCCTTGTTTCTGACAACTTCTCCTTGCTCATTCAGTTTGTTTCTGAAGACCCATTTAGTTCCAATGATGTTGAAACCTTTTGGTCTTGGAACTAGATCCCAAACGTCATTTCTTGTAAACTGATTTAGCTCCTCTTTCATGGAAATAATTCATTCATTGTCTTGCAGAGCTTCATCTACAATGGTTGGCTCAATTATTGACACTAAACCAAATAATGACGTTTCAGATGATCTGAGGAAGGACCTTGTTCTGATAGGGTCATCCTTCTTTCCAATAATCATTTCTTCTGGATGAGAAGATTTGATTCTGAATGATCCTCTAACACTAGGTTCTTCAGAAATATTCAAGTTGTTCATCTGAGCAGCCAATGAAGTTGCTTCTGATTCTTTCACTTGAACCTTATCTGCCTCTGAGTCTTTAGAGTCTGTGAGAATGACTTCTCTATCTGTAGAATTAACAAGCTGCTTTGGCTCTTGAATGCCAAGCTTATCATCAAATCTAACATAAATTGATTCCTCCACAATCTGTGTCTCAGTATTGTATACTTTGTAGCCTCTAGAGCGTTCAGAATACCCAAGCATGAAACACTTATGTGCTTTAGAATCAAACTTGTTCAGATTTTCTTTAGAGTTCAACATAAAACATTTACATCCAAAAGGATGGAAGTAAGAAATGTTGGTCTTTCTATTCCTCCATAATTCATAGGGAGTCTTCTTCAGAAGAGGTCTTACAGACACTCTATTCTGAATATAACAAGCTGTGTTTATTGCTTCTGCCCAAAAATGCTTAGCCATGTTAGCCTCATTGATCATGGTTCTGGCCATTTCTTACAATGTTCTATTTTTCCTCTCTACAACTCCATTCTGTTGGGGAGTTCTAGGGCAGGAGAAATCATGTGCAATGCCATTTTCTTTAAAAAATTTATCAAAAAATTTATTTTCAAATTCTCCACCATGATCACTTCTGACTTTCACAATTTTGAAATCTTTTTCAGTTTGGACTTGTTTGCAGAAGTCAAAGAACACAGAACGTGACTCATCCTTGTGTTTTAGGAATTTTATCCACGTCCACCTGCTGTAGTCATCAACAATGACTAATCCATACTTCTTTCCTCTGATGGATGCAGTTTTCACTGGTCCAAACAGATCAATGTGAAGCAACTCTAATGGTCTTGAGGTTGAAACAACAATTTTTGATTTAAAAGAAGATTTTGAAAATTTTCCTATTTGACATGCTTCACAAAGAGCATCTGAGTTGAACTTCAATTAAGGAATTCCTCTGACCAGATTGAGTTTATTAATCTGAGATATACGTCTCATACTAATATGCCCCAATCTTCTGTGCCAGACCCATTGCTCATCATTAACAGACAAAAGGCATTTAACATTTTGAACCTTAAGTTCTGAAAGACTGATTTTATAAATGTTGTTCTTCCTTTTTCCATTAAAGAGGATTGAGTCATCCTTTTGACTAACAGCCTTGCAACATTTTTGATTGAAGATTATGTCATAACCATTGTCACTTAATTAACTTATGGGCAATAAGTTATGTGTTAATCCTTCAACAAATAAGACATTAGTTATGGAAGGAAAGTTACCATTGCCAATGGTTCCAGAGCCTACAATCTTGCCCTTCTGATTCCCTCCAAACTTGACGTCTCCTCCAAATCTAAGTTCCAGGCTTTGGAACATAGACCTTTCTCCCGTCATGTGTCGCGAGCAACCAGAGTCCAGGTACCATGATTGGTGTCTTGACTTTATTGCTAAAGAGATCTGCAACAGAAATTATTTTATCCTCAGGTACCCAGATCTTTTTGGGTCTTTTTGGGTTAGTTGCCTTAAAGTGTCGTCTAAACTTCTGTCTCTTGACAGCATGTTTGTTCTGACTCACTTTAGTTTTAAACACAGGAACGTTCTGATCAGAACGAGTGTGTTTAATATCATTAAGATGACCATACTTGAAATAAGAGTATAGGGGAGTATGCTTAATGATAAGTTTATCAACAGGTGTTGGATTTAAATCCTTCCTAGAGGGAGATTCATATCCAATGCCTTTCCTGCTGCTTCTGCTTACACCATAGATCATTGAAGCCATCTTGCTTCTCTCTAGGCTTCTTGACAGTAACTTCTGAAAGCTATAGTCATATTCTTCTAAAATATTTTTAGGTTTTGACTTAGTTTCAGCTACAGAATCTTGTTGAGCTTTTACTAAATCATTTTTTATTTTCAAATTATTTTCTTTAAGCTCAACAATTTCTGACTTCAGAAGATTATTTTCAGATACAAGATTGCTTTCAAGCCTCTTGTACTTGAGCTTAATCTTACTGTAGTTATCTAACAGGTCAGATAAACTTTCAACAAGTTCAGCTCTGGTGAGTTCAGAAAATACTCTTCAGAGTCAGATTCTGATCCAGATGTTCCTTCACCAAGGTCTTCTACATCTGCCATTAGTGCCATGTTTGCACACTCTTCTTCTGACTCTGATGCTGATTCAGATGCATTTGAATCTTCCTAGGTAGCCATCAGAACTTTCTTCTTGCTGTCAGATTTTCTTCTTGGCTTCTCCTTCAGAAGCTTTGGGCATTCACTCTTGTAGTGCCCAGGTTCCTTGCATTCATAGCAGACAACCTTTTCTTTTCCAGATCTTCTGTGTCTAGAAGATTCTTTATGTTGATCTGGTTTCCTGAAGCTTCTGAACTTCTTCTGTATGTGCTTCCAGAGTTTGTTGATCCTTCTGGACAGCAGGGACAATTCATCTTCTTCTCCAAATGAAGATTCTTCAGAGCTTTCTTCTAAAACCTGCAACACTTTAACAGATTTGTTAAACTTTAAAGCAACAGACTTACCTTTCTTCTGAGGCTCGTCTTCTTCAAGTTCAATTTCATGGCTTCTTAAAGAACTGATCAGTTCTTCCAGAGTGATCTTGTTTAGATCCTTTGCCAGCTTCAAAGCAGTGACCATAGGTCTCCATCTGATAGGCAAGCTTCTGATGATCTTCTTGACATGATCAGCAGTGGAGTAGCCTTTGTCCAGAACTTTCAAGCCAGCTGTGAGAATCTGGAATCTAGAGAACATAGCTTCTACAGATTCAGATTCCTCCATCTTGAAGGCCTCATACTTCTGGATCAGCGCTAGAGGCTTGGTCTCCTTGACTTGGGAGTTCCCTTCATGAGTCATCTTCAAAGACTCAAACATATCAAAAGCAGTTTCTCTGTTAGTTATCTTCTCATACTCAGTATGAGATATAGCATTCAAACGAATGGTTCTTGCTTTGTGATGATTCTTGAACTCTTTCTTTTGAGCCTCAGTCATTGACTTTCTGTCAATCTTCTTGCCATTCCCATCAGTGGGATGAACATATCCATCAATGACTAAGTCCCAAAGATCAGCATCATATCCTAGAAAGAAACTTTCAAGTCTGTCTTTCCAGTAGTCAAATTTCTCACCATCAAACATGGGAGGTTTTGTGCTGACTCTTCCTTCATACTTGTTGTAGGATGTTGACGCTTCAGCAACCATAATATATCAACCAGAAATATTAAGAGCTTTTCCCACTGGATCTTTTCTCTTTCACTGTTAAGTGATTAGCACTACAGAGCCGGAGCTCTGATACCAACTGAAGGTGAGAAAAACACTTAGAAGGGGGGTTGAACAAGGGCTTAGAAAAAATATATGGCAATAAAACAACACAAGATTTTTATCCTGGTTCGTTGAACTCAACTAATCCAGTCCACCTTATCAAAGATGATTTTCCTTTCTCCACAAGGACTTAATCCACTATAGTCAAACTTGATTACAGTGATTAACCACTAAGACTACTGTCTTAGTCTTCTCAAGAAATCCTGACCACAACTTGGTCTTCTCAAGGAAACTTTTTACAATTTAGTGTAAACTAAACAAGTGTTTTTAAATGCTTCTAGTAAGATGTATATCACAACTGCGATTTTTACACTTAGCTTTAAGAATGAACAACAATATAGAACTAAAGTTATTTATAACAATATGACAAAAGTCTTGTTGAAGATGTGTTTTCAAATCTTAGGTTGTTTGTATGAAGAACTTTAACCTTCAAATGCTGAAGAAGATGATCTTTTATAGAACAACAGTTCAAAGCTTGAAGACTGTGCATAGCAGCAGCTTTAGCCTTTGTCTTCACGTGACTCTAGCTTTCCCAGATAAGGAGTGTTCAGACAAATCCTTTTTGCCTGTTTTCTTGCGCCATACATGGATGAGGAAAGAGACGTTTGACATAAGCCAACAGATATATTTGAATAAATATTTTCTTCTTCAATCAAGCTTCTGAATTAGAGCTATCAACATCATATTCTGAATTGATCAGCACTAGATGGATCAGAGTCTTGAAGGTTATCAGAGTTTGCAGCCAATGTGCTTGAGCGTGAATAATAGTCAGATGCAGAGTTTGAATCTTCAGAGCCTCTGTACTTTGCAGCGAACAGTACATTCAGAGTCTACTGGAACAATGCATGAGAAATTACAAACACTTTCTTCAGCTATGCTTCAGATGCTTCTGCGCTTCAGCTTCAGAGTCTTCTGCAGCGCTCAGAGTCTTCTGGTGGCTTGCTACTGACGTTCAGAGCCTTGCGTGGGAAATTGACTAGCTAAACTTTTGCTTCCAGAACCATATTAAATATAATATCTAAAACAAAAACACTAGAACAAAATTAGAGTATATATTTCCTTAATACAAAATTTCATCCAAGTTATCATCAAAACATTGAGATATATTAAACACTAATATGTGTTCTAACACCTATTTTCTTGTAAAGGGAATCCACCTTTGTGTTCATATGGTCAAACACATTAACCTCATAGAGATCATCGGCCATATGGGTAGATTTAGTGGTGACTTATCGCATGCTTCCCCATGAGTGGTGTTTTTTGGCCATCTCTTCTATAAAGTTATAGTTTATATCTTGAAGGCTATTCGTGAGGGCTCCTCTAGAAATCGCATATAAGGTCATCCTTCTGGATTAAAGGAGACCTATATAAAAGGTGTGGATAATCATCCACTTCTCAAGCCCATGAAAAGGGAACAGTCTTAACAAATCCTTATAATGCACTCATACGTCGAACAATGATTCCTCTTCTTCTTGCCTAAAATTATTAATCTCATTCCTATCTTGGGTCTTTTTGCTGGGCAGAAAATACCGTGCAATAATGGCCGCTTTCAACTGAGTCCATGAAGTAATTTAATTGGCAATTAAGGATTGAAGCCAAACCCGCGCACGATCTCTCATAAAGAAAGGGAATAATCGGAGGCGAGTGGCATTTTTGTCAACATCATTAACCTTAACAGTACCACAGTTATCAATAAATATAAAGATAGAGGTTTGAGTTTTCACAAGGTAACCCAGAAAATTGATTTTATTGCACCATATCGATCAAAGAAGGTTTTAATTCAAAATTATTTGTCGTAATCGACGGGTGCACAGTGCTGTAATGCATTTACTCTTTAGTAGAAATTGTATAATCCTTAAGAGTCTTAGTGTCAACTATTGGATCATCCATCTCTTTTTTTCTAAGATTTTGGCATCTCTCACGTAAGAAACACTTGATTTCATTCACATGTTCAACTAAATTCCCAATAGAACAAATTCTTTGCATACAAGAGCAGCGAAAACTACATAAAAAAAACAAAAAAAATAAAGCTCTAGTTTATATGGTGATTAAACAATAATTCAATATCAAGTACAATTGGTCCCTGACAACGACGCCAAAAAGTTGACATGCTACAAGTGCATGGTTTTGCAAAGTAGCAATATATTATCGCACTTCAAGGACCAACGGATTGATAATATCGAGTTCTATTTTATCGATGTATATCTAGAGAGATCAAATATTGATATTTTGTAAGAAGAAGTGTTAGTTCCATGATTACATGGTTCTATGATTGGCTAAATTTTGGTAAAACATGATTCTGCACTGATGGTGCAGTAGGAGCCAGCAGGAGCTGATGACAATACTGCTGTCATGTGTTTTAAACAGGATGTCATTACCAATGTCATGACATCGTTGTCTGGTGCAGCAGAAGCTGAAGACAGAACTGATGTCATGGATGTCATACTGAATATCATGACATTACTGTCTGGAACAGCAGGTGCTGCTATGTGGATTGATGAGGTCATCTCATCAAATTTTGATCCTAAGGTTATTAGGAGTGTAGTAGCTGTTATGTGTTAGTAGTAGCCACAACAGGTTGAGTTGTGATGAAGTTCCTCACAGGTGGTAAGTGAGGTGTGTTGTCGTGTGTTTTAAGCAGGACATCACTACATGACAACAAAAGGAGCTGCTAGTGTATATCTCTTGACAGAGTGGGTTTAGTTTGATGAGATCATGATGAATATACTTCATCAGTAAGTACAGGTCAAGGAGATTGATTAGGAACAAGTACAAAGTGTATTGGTATTCATAAAAGGATCGTGGAGACCTTTTAGGAAACTTTAATATATGTGTTTCTACTGCTACTCTGCAGAAGATTGAGAGAAGCCATGACTTGCGTAAAGAAGAATCTGTAGAAGATTGGATGTCATGTTGAGCGTCATAACATCAAGCGTATGACATCAGGTAGCTAACGTGCACAACAGGCATGTTGGTTTTCTGGTGTAAAGCGTGAGTTAGCTCAGGCTAGATTTCAGAAGACTTATTAGAGTCCCCTAGGTATCTCAGGCGAGATCCTAGGCAATGCTGAGCGTATCATGAAACGCCAATGACCTAATTGAAAGCTCCTTGAAATGTGGAAATTAGTTTAACTTTGTTAACCTAATGTTTGCCACTTGTGAACAGCCCAAGCCCAGTCTGCAGTGCTATAAAAGGAGGCGTAGAAGCAAGGGAAAATCAAGCACTCACATCAAGAAAAACCAGAGTGTAGAATAGGGGTTTGAGAGTCATTTGTATGACTTTGTAAGTCACCCTTTGTATCTTATGATGCATTGTGGTAGACATGTGTAGGCTGTTTGGATTGTGAGTCATTCACACATTGGTTGATGTGTGAATTAGATGTAAGTGTTCACTCAAAGCTTTTAAGCAAGAGTGTATTGTCCTTGGTTGAAGCTGTTAAGCAAAACCAAGTGTTGTGACTTTGAAGTGTCTCTTCTAAAGTCGTTTGTTTTGTATTGAATTGTTTGATATCACTATGGTGTGATTGAGGGGGAGTGAGTGGGTATACTCAGGTCTAGAGGTCTCTAGGCTGAAGTGTCATTGGGTAGAGATTAAGTGAGAAGTGCAAACTGGAGGTTTGACTTTGTGTTGATTCTGCTAATAGTGAATTTTCTCCCTGGCTTGGTAGCCCACAGATGTAAGTGTTGTTGACACTGAACTGGTTGAACAATTCATTGTGTTATTTATCTTTCAGCATTTACAATTCTGCACAATTTAAATGGTTAGATAAATAATTCTGTCAGCCTGCTGATGTTACAATAGACATCATGACATTGGTACAATTTAAAGTAATTTAAATTGGTCATGTTCTGTCCTTGTTCAGTGTTATCAGAGATTTATGTCATTATCATATGAAATATGCATACCAGAATTTCAATTGGTATCAGAGCGGGCATCCTGTATGTTCTGGATGAGATCTTGGGAGATACTTTCTGGTGTTTTGAACAAGGAGAAGTTTTAGCTGAGTTGCTGAACTTGCTAAATGTTTGAGCTGCTGCTTATGGAGTATTGAAGGAGGCTGTAAAAGGAGTCTGTGTATATGCTACTGTGCCCTCTGATATAGGAGCTTCTATGACCTGGTGAGTTTTTTTCCAATGGAGGAGTGGCTACCTCTGTGTGATGTCCTATAAGATATGTTGACATCTTGGGAAGGGCATGTTGAAGATGTTCTTTTAATGTTTTCGCTGCATATTTTCTGATGAAAGAACTCTGAAGGTCATGTTATTCTTGAAGATATCAACAAAGATCTAGTCATTCCAACGTCGGGAGCAATGGAATGAAGAGAGTTGGTTGGTGTTATATGTTGACCTCATGATTGAAAGTTTGGATTTATCATGTACCGTTAAGGCAAGAGTAAAGCTCTGTTATTAAGAGGAAGTCATAGGCAGGATAAGTCAAGGGTGTCAGCCTTGATGGTTCAGCATTAGAGATATTTATACTAAAAATTACCTTTGGTATTAATCAAGTGTAGATATCTATCAGATGGTCTTCTCAACAAGGTGTGTGGATTTAAGATCAGTTGCTATGTGTGGACTACACACTTATTTAATTGGTTATCCATGAAGGTCAAAGAAGGATTGAAGATTCATTACTATTTGAGATATTCTCAAATATTTAATGGATTATTCTTAGTTGATGATCAAGTTGTCTCATCAGTTGTAGCACCAGTGTCAGGCCCCTTATTTGCTTGATCTACTTCAAGGATCTGATGTGCAACCAGATGTTGTAACATTCCATCATCAGAGAGTGTGCAGAACTCTGTTGACTCAAGAAGTGAGTCTCTAGATCAAAGGAGATATGGTTGGATCTGTATTTATTCTAGTAAGGTTATTGGCAAGAAACTAAGGCTAGAATGTAGTGCTGATGAAGAAAAGTCTTTGGATCTAGGAGAAGTGGAGTGCAGCAGGTGAGATTTTTATCTAGAAAGTTTCCTGGCAAGAAACTGGTCTAGAAAATGGTGTTGGTGATAGCACTGCTTGGATCAGCTTATTTCTGATCTAAGTGCATAAGAGCATGTGACCATGCTCATCTTGGAGGAAAATGATGAGTGGCAGCTATCCTTGAATTCCTAAAGAAGTCTCTACTTAAGGAAAGTGAGAGTCCTTTTGTAAAGATTTTTTCCTTCTCTGAAGAATCAAGCCTTGGCAAGTTTGGGTTCTAGAAAGAGGAGTTTTTGAAGCAAATGCATTTCAAAGCATTTCTGAGATTCACTAGAGCTGAATAGAGGTTGTCTACTCAACATAATGTTTATGTACTCTTGGTCTGATAAGAGTGATGAGGTGCTTCTAAGTGGCAGAATGAAGGACTGAATTCACCACATAATGTTTGATCATATGTTATGACATCAAGCAGAATCTTCATCTTAGGTACATCATTTGAAGATAGGATGATCTTCTCAGGTATGAATGCTACCTCGTGCAGTGTGCAGAAGCTGTGAGAAAGAGTAGATGTTACAGGTTCAAGTATGGGTGTGGTCCTGCCATGGAACATGAAAGGTTGAAGATCAAGGTAGCTTGGTGGAAGACTGTCTAGAGCTCTGAAAGATGCTGAGTAACCAAACAGTGGCATTTGGTTATTTAAGTAGTATGCTTGAATAAAATTACCCTTGTGCAGAAGGGTAGTTGGTTGAAGACCAAAGGAGGTTCTGGTTCTGTTCATACATTGGAGCTTGTGGTAGAAGCCCCAAAGTGCTTATGGAAGATTACCTTCTTTTGGAGATGTTTTTTACCAAGCTGGTGGAGCTGTGAAGATCTTCAGTTGGATTACTAGGCTGTAGTAAGCCCAGGCATGGGAACATACAGAACCATGGGATGGTGTGTTTGTGGTATGTACCATCTGGTTTGTGTTGCCTTGGAGAAGGATGTGAAGATCTATTGTAGAACTTTTGATTCACTAAGAAGTACTCTATCTTGTCATACAGGAGAATGATGAGGTAAAAGGACTATCTTGGAGGATGATGTGAAGGCATTATACAAGAATGATGTGGATCATTGGTTGATTGCATCCTGATGTGGCATATGGAAGTAATCAAGTCACTAGGTGACTCAGAAGTATTCTAACCCATCATACGGGAGAATGATAAGGTAAAGGATGTCTTGGAGTATATCTTAGGCTCTAGAAAGAAGTGGAGTAGTTTGATACCCTCTTACTGTATGAGCATGAGGTTAGTCTTGAGATAAAGTATGGTGATCTTGGAGCATCTGTTGTCAAATATAGGGGAGAGCTTTTGGTTGATGGGTGTACTACTTGCTTGTGGTCCAACCAGTAAGTGAATGCGGTCAGCATGTGTGTTGAACAGAGAATGAGTTCTTGAAGACATGAAGATGCGCCTTATGTTTTCCATTCATGAGCTTCTAAAACGAGCATCGGTTATCCCTGATATGGGGAGGTATACCTTTGTCTAGGATGTGTTGCTGCAAAAGTGCAGTTATGTATCAAGAGTGTTTGTGGTTTCAAACAGTTTGTGATTTTATGAATATGGAATGTCAGACCAGATGGTGTGACATTGTGTTACTGCTCCAAGCTCATGGTGAACATGATAGTGTATCCTGTTTGGGTCTGTCATTAGATGCCAATGGACCAAATTAGAAGATCAAGACATCATCATCTCTGGTTCTGCGCTTATGAAAGTTAAGGAAACATGGCATTTACCCTGAATTTTTGAGATCTTACAGATAGGTATCCTGTAACTCTTCTGCTATGGGTTGTGAATCAAGGAATGTAAAGCTGCAACGAATATGAAGATGTTGAAGAAAGTCTTTGTATGTTTAGACTCTCTCTTTCAGGGGAAGTACTAAGTATGCTTGATAGGGGGAGCTGTGTACTTGTCTGATGGGCAGCTGTATTGTTGTAGCCTGTGCAAAGTTTGTTGTTCCTCAGGAAAGCTTGTGTTCTTAGACCACTGATAAGGATGTAATGTCAGACAAAATGTCTTGACATTGGGCTGACTGGTGTATCTTTTCTAAGACTATGCTTACCTCTTGTGAAGACCTAGGAAACAACATTGGTCATTGTCTAGGAGAATTTATTTTTCTCTACATAATTTGTGTATCTCTTGGGAGATTGTGAGATGACTGGATGATAACTGAGGTTTACTTGGAAGCATGATGTGTCTGATTCAGTTTTGGGGTTGGCTTTGTTATGACCATATACACTTACTCCAATTTTTGTCAAATTTTGACTAAACCAAGGGGGAGTAAAGTGTTGTTATCTGGTGCTACTCTAAGGAAAGAGTAGTGTTTGGTTGTTTTAGCCAAAAATTTCCAAAGGGGGAGATTGTTAGTTCCATGATTCCATGGTTCTATGATTGGCTAAATTTTGGTAAAATATGATTCTGCACTGATGGTGCAGCATGAGCCAGCAGGAGCTAATGACAGTACTGCTGTCATGTGTTTTAAACAAGATGTCATTACCAATGTCATGAGATCGCTGTCTGGTGCAGCAGGAGCTAGCAGAAGATGAAGACAGAACTGATGTCATGGATGTCATACTGAATATCATGACATTACTGTTTGGCACAGCAGGTGCTGCTATGTGGATTGATGAGGTCATCTCATCAAAGTGTGATCCTAAGGTTGTTATGAGTGTAGTAGCTGCTATGTGTTAGTAGTAGCCACAACAGGTTGAGATGTGTTGAAGTTCCTCATAGGTGGTAAGTGAGGTGTGTTGTCCTGTGTTTTAAGCAGGACATCACTACATGACAACAGAAGGAGCTGCTAGTGTATATCTCTTGACAGAGTGGGTTTAGTTTGATGAGATCATGTTGAATATACCTCATCAGTAAGTATAGGTCAAGGAGATTGATTAAGAACAAGTACAAAGTGTATTGGTATTCATAAAAGGATCGTGGAGACCTTTTAGGAAACTTTAATATATGTGTTTCTACTGCTACTCTGCAGAAGATTGGGAGAAGCCATGACTTGTGTGAAGAAGAATCTGCAGAAGATTAGATGTCATGCTGAGCATCATAACATCAAGTGTATGACATCAGGTAGCTAACGTGCACAGCAAGCATGTTGGTTTTCTGGTGTAAAGCGTGAGTTAGCTCAGGCTAGATTTCAGGAGACTTATTAGGGTCCCCTAGGTATCTCAGGCGAGATCCTAGGCAATGCTAAGCGTATCATGAATCGCCAATGACCAAATTGAAAGCTCCTTGAAATGTGGAAATTAGTTTAACTTTATTAACCTAATGTTTGCCACTTATGAACGGCCCAAGCCCAGTCTGCAGTGTTATAAAAGGAGGCGCGGAAGCAAGGGAAAACCAAGCACTCACATCAAGAAAAACCAGAGTTTAGAATAGGGGTTTGAGAGTCGTTTGTATGACTTTGTAAGTCACCCTTTGTATCTTATGATGCATTGTGGTAGGCATGTGTAGGCTGTTAGGATTGTGAGTCATTCACACATTGATCGATGTGTGAATTAGACGTAAGTGTTCACTCAAAGCTTTTAAGTAGTAGTGTATTGTCCTTTGTTGAAGCTGTTAAGCAAAACCAAGTGTTGTGACTTTGAAGTATTTCTTCTAAAGTCGTTTGTTTTGTATTGAATTATTTGATATCACTGTGGTGTGATTGAGGGGGAGTGAGTGGGTATACTCAGGTCTAGAGGTCTCTAGGCTGAAGTGTCATTGGGTAGAGATTAAGTGAGAAGTGCAAACTGGAGGTTTGACTTTGAATTGATTCTGCTAATAGTGAATTTCCTCCCTGCTTGGTAGCCCCCAGATGTCAGTGTTGTTGACACTGAACTGAGTGAACAATTCATTGTGTTATTTATCTTTCAGCATTTACAATTCTGCACAATTTAAATGGTTAGATAAATAATTCTGTCCGCGTGCTGATGTTACAACAGTCATCATGACATCGGTACAATTTAAAGAAATTTAAATTGGTCATGTTCTGTCCTTGTTTAGTGTTAGCAGAGATTTATGTCATTATCATATGAAATCTGCATACCAGAATTTTAAGAAGGCTTAAATAAAAAGCACTTATTAGAAAAGTAGCTAATTGAAAATCACTTAAATCACAATGGAGAAAAATAGGACTTATGGTCACAGTTCTTACTCTGACTCATCCGTATGATCTGATTCACTTCTACTACAAGAATTCTGACATAATTTATAGAAAATAGATAAATGTGGACAACATTTACTTTCGCTAGCGTGTTTCCCTATCAATGACGAATAATTGATTGGCTTTCGCACGATCGAATTATTCGTCAAGGATTCGTAATTTTTTTCAACTATAACACTTGGAACTTTTCTCAAACTCATCCAAGCACTTTAATTGTATTAACTCGTTTGTTTAAAAACCTGTGCTCCGGTATCGATACATATCCTTTCAGACTACGATCTGTATTTAAGAATTCTTTACTTTCGTGCAAAGGTTGGAATGCATGGGCTCAGGTATAAAAATAAATACAGACAAAAGACTCTCGTAATCAATTTGTGATTGGTCATACAAATAAAAGCATGAGATAAGCCTCATGACCCATAGTCTCTAATGGATTACTCACTTGTGGTGAGGGGAAAGACAATCAAAGCAATATTCATAATTGAAAATTCAAATAGAGTAGGAATTATATTGAAAATGATAAAGAAAACATGATCGATTAAGCTTTTATGTTGTGCTCTAATGGACACTTGAGTCCAAAGAGAATACAAATTACGTAGAATCTTAGATTAAATAAAACTTGGATCATTTAAACTCAAGACTAAATATGACTTTTATAGAGATTTGGAAACTTGGACCAATATCTCACTGATCAATGGACATTACATTAAAAAAATATCAAATCTAAACATGCAAAATTCCCAAAATAGATGAAATCGATCCAAAAACGGAAACAAATCAGGAGAAGGCTCATCTTCTTGCTACAACCTATAACAGCTACTACGGGTGGTCGTAGTAGGCCTCTGGTCTTTGTATTGTGATCGGGAAAATAGCAAGTGTACTATTTTACTAATGTAGTAATAATGGGGATTGCCCCGAATATCGATCTCGATGACGACATAGGAAACATAAGTCTAAAATAATTCAGTTGAAAAAAAGCATTTAGGGTTTTAAAATGGTTTGGTTTAATTATAAAAATATTTGCAAGTAAAAAAGAGAAATTTGACTAAGTGGTTTTAAAATATATGAGTAACATGCTAGGGAAGGTGTATGATCTGACTCGGTAACAACCCTGAATTAACACTGCAATAACTTATTTTATCTAACTAATTACCGATTCTTTAGAATATTTACTCCTAAGTATTTAGTGAGAAAACCTTTAATCATCTACCCTAATTCCTATGTCCATAGAGAATTATAAGTGAGATTAAGCAATAAATTATCAAGAATTATTTTGGTTCATATAGGGTATCCCTTGTCCTAGGTGATATCTACTATAGGATAATCAAAAACAAAGCCTTAACAACGATGGTCCAGCCTAATCATTAATCATAAATCAAACCCTGTTGGTCAGACAAGGCAAGCATTAAGAACAGGTAGAGATCAAATCAATTATTAAACAAAGGAAATGTCATTGCAATACTAATATCAGAGTCATTACAAATTCAAATCAGGGACACCCCCTAACATTGAGGGGTTTAACTACTCATATTATTCGAAGAAAATACAAAAGAAAAACTAGACATTACAAGATAATAGGCTTTGATCTTCAATTGCTTCCTCTCATGAAAACCTTAAGTTCCCCAATCACCTTGATCTCCCGAATCCTGATTGTGTAATTCTTCTCTAGCCAAAAAGTCATATTTTCCTTCTCGAAATATGTCTTAAGTACCCCTAGGTCCAACAATGTAATAGGAAAATACCCAAAATACCCATAGTGATCACAAAGGCCCAAAAAATAAGAAAATTGGAAGATGAAGCGCATCAGCCAACACGGGTTGTGTCAGTTGACACGGGCGACCGTGTTTGTAACACCCCCTTCCTATACCCCTAAATAATTGAATAAATCATTTAGGCACTCAATATGAATTTCATCAGAGTTTATTTTAAACATGGTATAAAAGAGGTGCATCACATTATCATGAAATTAAACGCATACAACACCTGCTCAAGTAGATATGCAACAATGGGCAAGTCATAACAAAGAAATCTTAGTCCTAAAACTCACATCTCAACATTTAGAATAAAAGCGGAAACATCTAAACATTGAATCAATTTATTCATATAAACATATATACATAATTCAGTTAATTCATGTTTACAAATCATCCATAAGCAGATACATACACAGATGTATCACAAAAGAATTAAAACACTTGTATCTCCAAAAAGAGTCAAAGGCTTCCTAACTACCCAGATGTTACATATCAGAGCCAACAACCAAAAACAATGAAGACTCGCTTCACAAAGAGGACCTCCAGCAACCTACTCTGCAATGCCTCATAGAGCATTTATAAAACAGCAGAAGGGTGAGAAACAATATCATAACAGTCAATGCATAAAATTATATATTATACAAATTACACATACTTCACATTCTCACCACGATTCATTATATAAACCTCAATGCACATTTCATAACTGGGCATATTCGCCAATCATACTTCTACACATACACATTATTTCCACATAACATTTACAATATAACACCAATCATATACAATATGCGTCAACCATGTTTATATTAATTCATAAACTCACAAAACATACATATACATACATTCACATATATATGTATATAAATCTTCAAGCATACCAATCATTCCAATCATCCATAATTCACATAAACATTTACACTTATGTTCATTCACCATACATCATGCAAGATGTCAACATGCAACTCATAGAGACCGACTCACGACTCTATGCAGATGCAAATGCGGTACCGACTCATTTCAACAAGTTCAATTGAAGAACCAAATGGAATCATCGCTCGTTACCGAAGTAACTCCCCGTCGGGCCTACGATGTTCACCCATCGCTCACACCCCACATGGGCACACGATGTTTTAGGATTGCTCACACCCCACACGGGCACACAATCCGATTGCTCACACCCACATGGGCACACAATTCGATTGCTCACACCCCACACGGGCACACAATTGTTCTGTAGATTCACTACGGAATCAATCAACACAAGAATGCACACCATGATGTTCACATGCAACATGACTCATGACACTCTTAAAATGCACACATGACACACTCATGCATTCTTCACATTTATCGCATATATTCATTTATGCATTCAAAATATACGTATCACAAAACATATATATATTCATCATTCACTCACACCATTCAAACATGGCTCACATTCACAATCAATTCCTCATGAATTTCTATTCAAACTAAGCAAATGCACAAAATTGCTAACCGGCCACACTTATGCTTCACAAACCATAAACTAGGATTCACGCCATACGGCTACCCACAGCACATCACAAATCAGCACACAAGCTATTAAACCAAAGAAGGGTCGATCGCAACCAAAACCCCAAGCATCAACAGCACACAGCAGCAGGGAAAACCCATTCTGCTACGTTCGCTACACGCTCGCCTAGCGAGCTGCTAGCGAGCGTTCGCCACTTGCTTGCCCAGCGAACTGCTAGCGAGCACAAGCAGAAGCTCCAGACTTCGTTCGCTACCTCGTTCGCCACAGCGAACCTCCAGCGAGCTCCTCGCTACTCCCTTCGCTGCAAGCGAAGGACATCAAAACCATTATGTCCCAAGTCTGGGACCGTTCGCTGCGCACTCTCCTAGCGAACTGCCAGCGAACACTCGCGACCTGCTCGCCTAGCGAGCTGCTAGCGAGCGTCTGCGATTTCCACTTCTCCCCACTGTTCAGAATCCAAAACCACCGATAGAATCACCCGATGAACTCCAACTCATATCAAGTAGCCTTAGTCTAACATATATCGACTAATCTACGTCGTCTAATCACGATTCTAACCGTTAAACAACGATTTCTATTGATTAAACCAATTTCGACCTAAAATAGAAAGTGTAGAAAACTACCAATCAATCCAAAACAATCCAACAAAAATCATACATGATTATACACATTGATATAATAATAAGGTTTCACACCCTTACCCGATTGATTGAAGCTTGGAAGTTGTTTCTTGATGCATTTCTAGGTTTTTCTCCATTTCTCCTCTTTCTCTTCTCCTTTCTTCTTTCCTTCCTTTTTCTTTCTATCTCATTTCTTTTCTCTCTAATTCTCACTTATACCTCTTTCTATTCTATTCTATTTCTCCTCAAAATACCTCTTAAAACATTTCCTCACAAAATACCCCACTTAATATAAAATACTAAATGTCTAAAATACCCTTTAATCTATTTTCCCCGAAAACTCTCCGAATCGGTAAAATAGCACAAAAAGCAATTAAACGTATCGACACATAAATTCCATAATTAAAATAACATTCATCCAAATAAATCAAAAAGGACTCAAACAAATTGGGAAATTCAGAATCGGGGCGTTACAACTCTCCCCCACTTCAGAAATTTTCGTCCTCGAAAATATTAACCGATTCAACCGACTCGGGATGTGACTCTCGCATCCTAACCTTCCAAATCCAACTCCCTCTAGTTGATTCCGCCTAATTACCTTTACCAAGACGGTTCCTTTTCCTCAAGGTTGTCTCAACAATCAAATCCTCTCGCACTCATACACTCCCCATCCGTGGCCACCGAAACAATTCTTTCAAAGTACTCACATCCAATCCACACTACTCGGACACATAGACTCTATCACAACATCTCATGTCACCCTTCCCATAAATCCGAAAATCAGCCCTTCGACTTCAATTCCTTAAACTCCATCAATCTATTAACTCCAATTAGAATTCCAACCTTCTCGAATCTCATCGAGAACACCAATAATCAGTCTCACTACACAAAGCTCAACTCCATACGAAGTCCCTATTATTTCCTCTTCATCATATGCAATTTTTCTCAAACCAAACAAATACCTCAAGTTCTTAAGATCATTAACCACCTCAAATCTCAACTAAGCCATTGAAGCTCCCCAAACTCCAATACAAACACACAACAGCAACCAACTCTAAGTCACTCATCAGATAATTCCTCTTGTACTTTTAACTGCCTTAAAGCATAATTCAAACATTGCAGGTGTTGTATTTAACGTATCTCCCGATCATATCACCAAGGCATCACAAAGCACAACAAACAGTCTTGTTGGATTCGACAAAACCAACACACAAGTTGTTGACAGCTTTTCCAAAATTCTTTGAACTTTCTTCATAGTGACATAATACTACTTCCTCTCTAACAATGATAACTCAATTCTGTGATGTACAACCTGATCCTCTACATCCTTCTAATACATCGAAACACCATTGGTTACACAACCCTTGACTCACTCACTCAAGTGTGGAAAATCCCATTCCAAACGGACACGCAGTTGTGGACCTATGGCGAAAACACGAATCGCACTTACCACAACACCCAAACATATTTCATCAATAAATACTTGATTCCATGTCACTACCTCCTCGTCGCATAGAGCACTAAAATAACTTCCAATGCTTCTAACTTTGCGTCATTCCGAATCACGGTTGTCCCGTTACTACAAAATTTAGAAACAATATTCTGCACTTAGAAGGCCATTCAAATCGTCTTCAACTTCTCGAAATGGTTGAAGGTTTACCCATACTAATCTTGTATCCTACATCTTACTCCCTTTAGTAATTACCAGAAGTCACCATCCACTCTTTATATGCTTAACCTCGGAGTTTGTTGACGTAGCGCCAACACCAAACGCGAGTCTCAACCACTCAATTAATTTAACACCTTGACCATCCAATCACACCTATAACATGGGGTTCTCAATCCCGGACCAATTCCCAAAATTGCATCCTTCATAACCCCACTTAACATCCTGGCTCTACATCACTTATCTTGTCAGGATAACTTCCAGACAACCATAACTAGTCGGAAACTGCCAACCCCCCACTTTCATTAGCACTCTAAATCTCATCAAAATTCAACATCTCAACACTGCCTTGCGTCGACTCCTCAGAACAATCCTTAAGAACTTGGCTTCACTCCAAACAATTCACTACACACACCATCTAAGCTCTTAAGACACGTCTATCCCATCCAACATAATCCTAACTACTATCAACAAGAGATTAAGGGTGATCAGTTCCTCAATTTGTCAATAGACAGCCGGAAATCATGATGGAGTATAAACCATCTTTACCAGATTATACTAGCGCTTAATCACACACCACGGGAAACACATCAATTTCCACCTTGCTCCCAACCGACAACGATGCAAACAAGTCAAACAACTGAGCTTCGTCTGCTAAAAATTCTTCAACTCTTTAGTGGATAGAAAACTCTCACTTCTATCATCTTTCAAAGAAGGAAACTCTACCAACTTGTGACAACAATATAAATGAACTCTATTAGATTGCAACCGATTCATACCGAAGATCGCGTCCAAACCATCCAACGGTAAACACACTAAATCCATAACGAAGTCCTTACCACACATGGTCGAAGGACGACTTATGCATATCAAAGAAGTAGTTACCGACCCCGAAGCGGGCGTCTCAATAACCATATTATCATCACAAGTAAATATACACAATTCCAATCGCTTAGCACACTCAAAAGAAATGAACGAATGAGTCGCTCCGGTATCAATAATAGCAACTAAAAGCATATTATTAATAAAGCATGTACCTTTAATCAAACGGTCTGCATTAGTAGCGTCGGAGCCTGCTAATGCAAATACCTTCCCACTCGTTGGAGCTTGCTTAGGTTTAGGACACTTAGCACTGATGTGTCCTACTTCCTCACAATTATAGCACTTCACTACGCCCATTCTACAATCCGTAGCATCATGTCCAAGAACTCCATAGCTAGAGCACTTAACTTTGGGCTTCCTACACTTAAAAGACTTGTGACCCATCTCGCCACACTTGTAGCACTTAATGGGACCCGAACATCCACCTTCGGACCTCTTAACAAAGTGTTCCATATGCTTGCCTTTATCAGCAGGCGTCACATAAGAACCACTCCTTACCGGTTGCTTTCCTCTCTTCTCATTCAAACTTTTGTAATAAGCGGAACGAACCTTGCTATCTTCCTCGAAGATTCTACAACACTTTGTCAAATCCGAAAACCTTCTTATCCTCTGATATCCCATCGCTTGCCTAATCTCAGGACGCAAGCCATTCTCATACTTAATACACTTTGCGAACTCAGCCATAGCCGTATCATAGTGAGGATGAAATTGAACCAATTCCACAAACTTAGCAGTATAGTCCACCATGGACATACTACCTTGTTTCAGCTCAAGGAACTCCATCTCCTTCTTCCTGAACTCATCAGTCGCATTCACAATCGGCGCATCTCGCACCGTCCTAACCATTTCTTCCAAAGCATCCGCCACCGCATCGCCGTTACGACCATCCATTCTAACCATTACAAAAAATATCAACAAGGTTAAACAACTGTTCAACCAACACAACAACGAGACAGACACAACTGACTCAACACTGGCTCTGATACCACTTAATGTAACACCCCCTTCCTATACCCCTAAATAATTGAATAAATCATTTAGGCACTCAATATGAATTTCATCAGAGTTTATTTTAAACATGGTATAAAAGAGGTGCATCACATTATCATGAAATTAAACGCATACAACACCTGCTCAAGTAGATATGCAACAATGGGCAAGTCATAACAAAGAAATCTTAGTCCTAAAACCCACATCTCAACATTTAGAATAAAAGCGGAAACATCTAAACATTGAATCAATTCATTCATATAAACATATATACATCATTCATTTAATTCATGTTTACAAATCATCCATAAGCAGATACATACACAGATGTATCACAAAAGAATTAAAACACTTGTATCTCCAAAAAGAGTCAAAGGCTTCCTAACTACCCAGATGTTACATATCAGAGCCAACGACCAAAAACAATGAAGACTCGCTTCTAAAAAAGGACCTCCAGCAACCTACTCTGCAATGCCTCATAGAGCATTTATAAAACAGCAGAAGGGTGAGAAACAATATCATAACAGTCAATGCATAAAATTATATATTATACAAATTACACATACTTCACATTCTCACCACGATTCATTATATAAACCTCAATGCACATTTCATAACTGGGCATATTCTCCAATCAAACTTCTACACATACACATTATTTCCACATAACATTTACAATATAACACCAAGCATATACAATATGCGTCAACCATGTTTATATTAATTCATAAACTCACAAAACATACATATACATACATTCACATATATATGTACATAAATCTTCAAACATACCAATCATTCCAATCATCCATAATTCACATAAACATTTACACTTATGTTCATTCACCATACATCATGCAAGATGTCAACATGCAACTCATAGAGACCGACTCACGACTCTATGCAGATGCAAATGCGGTACCGACTCATTTCAACAGGTTCAATTGAAGAACCAAATGGAATCATCGCTCGTTATCGAAGTAACTCCCCGTCGGGCCTACGATGTTCACCCATCGCTCACACCCCACATGGGCACATGATGTTTTAGGATTGCTCACACCCCACACGGGCACACAATCCGATTGCTCACACCCCACATGGGCACACAATTCGATTGCTCACACCCCACACGGGCACACAATCGTTCTGTAGATTCACTACGGAATCAATCAACACAAGAATGCACACCATGATGTTCACATGCAACATGACTCATGACACTCTTAAAATGCACACATGTTTACAAACACACTCATGCATTCTTCACATTTATCGCATATATTCATTTATGCATTCAAAATATACGTATCACAAAACATATATATATATATATATATTCATCATTCACTCACACCATTCAAACATGGCTCACATTCACAATCAATTCCTCATGAATTTCTATTCAAACTAAGCAAATGTACAAAATTGCTAACCGGCCACACTTATGCTTCACAAACCATAAACTAGGATTCACGCCATACGGCTACCCACAACACATCACAAATCAGCACACAAGCTATTAAACCAAAGAAGGGTCGATCGCAACCAAAACCCCAAGCCACAACAGCACACAGCAGCAGGGAAAACCCATTCTGCTACGTTCGCTACACGCTCGCCTAGCGAGCTACTAGCGAGCGTTCGCCACTTGCTCGCCTAGCGAACTGCTAGCGAGCACAAACAGAAGCTCCAGACTTCGTTCGCTACCTCATTCGCCACAGCGAACCTCCAGCGAGCTCCTCGCTACTCCCTTCGCTGCAAGCGAAGGACATCAAAACCATTCTGTCCCAAGCCTGGGACCGTTCGCTGCGCACTCTCCTAGCGAACTGCCAGCGAACACTCGCGACCTGCTCGCCTAGCGAGCGTCTGCGATTTCCACTTCTCCCCACTGTTCAGAATCCAAAACCACCAATAGAATCACCCGATGAACTCCAACTCATATCGAGTAGCCTTAGTCTAACATATATCGACTAATCTACGTCGTCTAATCACGATTCTAACCGTTAAACAACGATTTCTATCGATTAAACCAATTTCGACCTAAAATGGAAAGTGTAGAAAACTACCAATCAATCCAAAACAATCCAACAAAAATCATACATGATTATACACATTGATATAATAATAAGGTTTCACACCCTTACCCGATTGATTGAAGCTTGGAAGTTGTTTCTTGATGCATTTCTAGGTTTTTCTCCATTTCTCCTCTTTCTCTTCTCCTTTCTTCTTTCCTTCCTTTTTCTTTCTATCTCATTTCTTTTCTCTCTAATTCTCACTTATACCTCTTTCTATTCTATTCTATTTCTCCTCAAAATACCTCTTAAAACATTTTCTCACAAAATACCCCACTTAATATAAAATACTAAATGTCTAAAATACCCTTTAATCTATTTTCCCCGAAAACTCTCCGAATCGGTAAAATAGCACAAAAAGCAATTAAACGTATTGACACATAAATTCCATAATTAAAATAACATTCATCCAAATAAATCAAAAAGGACTCAAACAAATTGGGAAATTCAGAATCGGGGCGTTACAACTCTCCCCCACTTCAGAAATTTTCGTCCTCGAAAATATTAACCGATTCAACCGACTCGGGATGTGACTCTCGCATCCTAACCTTCCAAATCCAACTCCCTCTAGTTGATTCCGCCTAATTACCTTTACCAAGACGGTTCCTTTTCCTCAAGGTTGTCTCAACAATCAAATCCTCTCGCACTCATACACTCCCCATCCGTGGCCACCGAAACAATTCTTTCAAAGTACTCACATCCAATCCACACTACTCGGACACATAGACTCTATCACAACATCTCATGTCACCCTTCCCATAAATCCGAAAATCAGCCCTTCGACTTCAATTCCTTAAACTCCATCAATCTATTAACTCCAATTAGAATTCCAACCTTCTCGAATCTCATCGAGAACACCAATAATCAGTCTCACTACACAAAGCTCAACTCCATACGAAGTCCCTATTATTTCCTCTTCATCATATGCAATTTTTCTCAAACCAAACAAATACCTCAAGTTCTTAAGATCATTAACCACCTCAAATCTCAACTAAGCCATTGAAGCTCCCCAAACTCCAATACAAACACACAACAGCAACCAACTCTAAGTCACTCATCAGATAATTCCTCTTGTACTTTTAACTGCCTTAAAGCATAATTCAAACATTGCAGGTGTTGTATTTAACGTATCTCCCGATCATATCACCAAGGCATCACAAAGCACAACAAACAGTCTTGTTGGATTCGACAAAACCAACACACAAGTTGTTGACAGCTTTTCCAAAATTCTTTGAACTTTCTTCATAGTGACATAATACTACTTCCTCTCTAACAATGATAACTCAATTCTGTGATGTACAACCTGATCCTCTACATCCTTCTAATACATCGAAACACCATTGGTTACACAACCCTTGACTCACTCACTCAAGTGTGGAAAATCCCATTCCAAACGGACACGCAGTTGTGGACCTATGGCGAAAACACGAATCACACTTACCACAACACCCAAACATATTTCATCAATAAATACTTGATTCCATGTCACTACCTCCTCGTCGCATAGAGCACTAAAATAACTTCCAATGCTTCTAACTTTGCGTCATTCCGAATCACGGTTCTCCCGTTACTACAAAATTTAGAAACAATATTCTGCACTTAGAAGGCCATTCAAATCGTCTTCAACTTCTCGAAATGGTTGAAGGTTTACCCATACTAATCTTGTATCCTACATCTTACTCCCTTTAGTAATTACCAGAAGTCACCATCCACTCTTTATATGCTTAACCTCGGAGTTTGTTGCTGTAGCGCCAACACCAAACGCGAGTCTCAACCACTCAATTAATTTAACACCTTGACAATCCAATCACACCTATAACATGGGGTTCTCAATCCCGGACCAGTTCCCAAAATTGCGTCCTTCATAACCCCACTTAACATCCTGGCTCTATATCACTTATCTTGTCAGATAACTTCCAGACAACCATAACTAGTCGGAAACTGCCAACCCCCCACTTTCATTAACACTCCAAATCTCATCAAAATTCAACATCTCAACACTGCCTTGCGTCGACTCCTCAGAACAATCCTTAAGCACTTGGCTTCACTCCAAACAATTCACTACACACACCATCTAAGCACTTAAGACACGTCTATCCCATCCAACATAATCCCAACTACTATCAACAAGAGATTAAGGGTGATCAGTTCCTCAATTTGTCAATAGACAGCCGGAAATCATGATGGAGTATAAACCATCTTTACCAGATTATACTAGCGCTTAATCACACACCACGGGAAACACATCAATTTCCACCTTGCTCCCAACCGACAACGATGCAAACAAGTCAAACAACTGAGCTTCGTCTGCTAAAAATTCTTCAACTCTTTAGTGGATAGAAAACTCTCACTTCTATCATCTTTCAAAGAAGGAAACTCTAACAACTTGTGACAACAATCTAAATGAACTCTATTAGATTGCAACCGATTCATACCGAAGATCGCGTCCAAACCATCCAACGGTAAACACACTAAATCCATAACGAAGTCCTTACCACACATGGTTGAAGGACGACTTATGCATATCAAAGAAGTAGTTACCGACCCCGAAGCGGGCGTCTCAATAACCATATTATCATCACAAGTAAATATACACAATTCCAATCGCTTAGCGCACTCAAAAGAAATGAACGAATGAGTCGCTCCGGTATCAGTAATAGCAACTAAAAGCATATTATTAATAAAGCATGTACCTTTAATCAAACGGTCTGCATTAGTAGCGTCGGAGCCTGCTAATGCAAATACCTTCCCACTCGTTGGAGCTTGCTTAGGTTTAGGACACTTAGCACTGATGTGTCCTACTTCCCCACAATTATAGCACTTCACTACACCCATTCTACAATCCGTAGCATCATGTCCAAGAACTCCACAGCTAGAGCACTTAACTTTGGGCTTCCTACACTTAAAAGACTTGTGACCCATCTCGCCACACTTGTAGCACTTAATGGGACCCGAACATCCACCTTCGGACCTCTTAACAAAGTGTTCCCTATGCTTGCCTTTATCAGCAGGCGTCACATAAGAACCACTCCTTACCGGTTGCTTTCCTCTCTTCTCATTCAAACTTTTGTAATAAGCGTAACGAACCTTGCTATCTTCCTCGAAGATTCTACAACACTTTGTCAAATCCGAAAACCTTCTTATCCTCTGATATCCCATCGCTTGCCTAATCTCAGGACGCAAGCCATTCTCATACTTAATACACTTTGCGAACTCAGCTGTAGCCGCATCATAGTGAGGATGAAATTGAACCAATTCCACAAACTTAGCAGTATAGTCCACCACAGACATACTACCTTGTTTCAGCTCAAGGAACTCCATCTCCTTCTTCCTGAACTCATCAGTCGCATTCACAATCGGCGCATCTCGCATCGTCCTAACCATTTCTTCCAAAGCAGCCGCCACCGCATCACCGTTACGACCATCCATTCTAACCATTACCAAAAATATCAACAAGGTTAAACAACTGTTCAACCAACACAACGACAAGACAGACACAACTGACTCAACACTGGCTCTGATACCACTTAATGTAATACCCCCTTCCTATACCCCCAAATAATTGAATAAATCATTTAGGCACTCAATATGAATTTCATCAGAGTTTATTTTAAACATGGTATAAAAGAGGTGCATCACATTATCATGAAATTAAACGCATACAACACCTGCTCAAGTAGATATGCAACAATGCGCAAGTCATAACAAAGAAATCTTAGTCCTAAAACCCACATCTCAACATTTAGAATAAAAGCGGAAACATCTAAACATTGAATCAATTCATTCATATAAACATATATACATCATTCATTTAATTCATGTTTACAAATCATCCATAAGCAGATACATACACAGATGTATCACAAAAGAATTAAAACACTTGTATCTCCAAAAAGAGTCAAAGGCTTCCTAACTACCCAGATGTTACATATCAGAGCCAACGACCAAAAACAATGAAGACTCGCTTCACAAAAAGGACCTCCAGCAACCTACTCTGCAATGCCTCATATATATATATTCATCATTCACTCACACCATTCAAACATGGCTCACATTCACAATCAATTCCTCATGAATTTCTATTCAAACTAAGCAAATGCACAAAATTGCTAACCGGCCACACTTATGCTTCACAAACCATAAACTAGGATTCACGCCATACGGCTACCCACAGCACATCACAAATCAGCACACAAGCTATTAAACCAAAGAAGGGTCGATCGCAACCAAAACCCCAAGCCACAACAGCACACAGCAGCAGGGAAAACCCATTCTGCTACGTTCGCTACACGCTCGCCTAGTGAGCTGCTAGCGAGCGTTCGCCACTTGCTTGCCTAGCGAACTGCTAGCGAGCACAAACAGAAGCTCCAGACTTCGTTCGCTACCTCGTTCGCCACAGCGAACCTCCAGCGAGCTCCTCGCTACTCCCTTCGCTGCAAGCGAAGGACATCAAAACCATTATGTCCCAAGTCTGGGACCGTTCGCTGCGCACTCTCCTAGCGAACTGCCAGCGAACACTCGCGACCTGCTCGCCTAGCGAGCTGCTAGCGAGCGTCTGCGATTTCCACTTCTCCCCACTGTTCAGAATCCAAAACCACTGATAGAATCACCCGATGAACTCCAACTCATATCCAGTAGCCTTAGTCTAACATATATCGACTAGTCTACGTCGTCTAATCACGATTCTAACCGTTAAACAATGATTTCTATCGATTAAACCAATTTCAACCTAAAATGGAAAGTGTAGAAAACTACCAATCAATCCAAAACAATCCAACAAAAATCATACATGATTATACACATTGATATAATAATAAGGTTTCACACCCTTACCCGATTGATTGAAGCTTGGAAGTTGTTTCTTGATGAATTTCTAGGTTTTTCTCCATTTCTCCTCTTTCTCTTCTCCTTTCTTCTTTCCTTCCTTTTTCTTTCTATCTCATTTCTTTTCTCTCTAATTCTCACTTATACCTCTTTCTATTCTATTCTATTTCTCCTCAAAATACCTCTTAAAACATTTTCTCACAAAATACCCCACTTAATATAAAATACTAAATGTCTAAAATACCCTTTAATCTATTTTCCCCGAAAACTCTCTGAATCGGTAAAATAGCACAAAAAGCAATTAAACCTATCGACACATAAATTCCATAATTAAAATAACATTCATCCAAATAAATCAAAAAGGACTCAAACAAATTGGGAAATTCAGAATCGGGGCGTTACAGTGTTGGCCCCCTGGATATCTGCTGCAAAAATTATCTGCTCCAGGCCATGTCAGGTGACACGAGCACCCGTGTCAGGCCACTGTCCAACCCTAAACTTTCTTCATCTTGTACCATCCTAACACGAGTCGTGTCAGGCCCTTGTTTCACTTGTAAAACTCTTCTAAATTCCTGTTGTTTTCTCGGTTTTTGCTCTGATTCTTCTTGATTACTTACCTGAACCTAAAAACAATGAAAATACTAAACCAACACATAAAATGCAACTAAACTTATAAGATAATTAACTAAAACTCATGGTAAAATAACATATAAAAATCACTGATCAAATACCCCCAAACTTAAACTGTTGCTTAACCTCAAGCAATAAGCTTGTATAAACACTTTTTAGATTAACCAGTATAAATCAAATAAAAGACTTATGACGATAAGGTGTGTCGGTACTCATACGTGAGCCTTTGTTCTGATCGGGAAAAACTAGTTCTCTTGGTAATTGTCTATTAACTAAGGTATTACACAAACACATATCGCGGTAACACCACTGACCTAAATCTCCCTTTCGGTCATCTCTCCAACTATGCTTTTGGATTAAGTCTTTTCTTCGATTTTCTACCCCTTTCATTCAGATAATCAGATTAAGGCACTTTTGATCGATTTCCCTCACATGTATAAGATTGGATCGAGACTTTTTTCAAGGCACCTTTATTCTTTTTTTTTTCTCGCGCATTGGCGTTTATTAGTCCACTTTGGGACAACTATAGAGATTCAATCATCGTTAGGCTAAATAACCGGGTGAGGGTTACCCAACTTAGAAGGATCAACTGTCTTTATCGTCATTATTCATCTTCTTTTTTTTGGTGCCATAAGTCATTCTCTCAATCAAATTTATATATGAAATTCTTTTTAATCGTGTCAGACCATCACTATGAACTAATTGGGGAATACTTCTCAAATCCAAGTACTATGACACAAATCTACACGTTGGACTCGTTACCTTGCTTCAGGGGATCCAGGGTGTTCAGGTTATACCTCAATTTTCAAACTTTCCCAAACTCCCTAGTTTCAACTTATCTTCACTCAAACTCTATATACTTTCCTGACTACTTCATACATCACAGTATTCACAAGAAACATTTTTACGGTCCTATTCGGGGAGAGTTCACAACGATATTTAAACAAAAGGACCCACACACAAATAAAAAAAGTGCTTAACACGACAACTCAAAACAGTAAAAACTCCCCCAAACTTGAACTAAACATTATCCTCAATGTTTTAGAACAGGAGTGAGAGAGATGTACTCACAGAGATCCTTACTGAGGAGGTGGAGGGTAATGCAACACTCTAGCTTGTAAGGTTTCGTTTATTACTTGCAAACAAAATAAAATAACAACAACAAAAAAATGATTAATTATTAAAAACATGGGTTGCCTCCCATGCAGCATTTCGTTTAACGTCACATGGCTCGACGGATCACTCCCTATTGTTATGGGGGGTACTTCAACTTTCACACTTTTTTGCTTGACCTTTCCGCAACAGAGGACCGGTCAGGTTCAGAGATCACCACAACTTTGTGTATCCAATCACATCCAACTTTTCTATTCTTGACTCCTCAAATGAACTTTGGAGTCTCGCTATGTGCCTTGGATGCCTGAGATATTGCTACCTGATAAATTACACTAGAGACTTTTTCCAAAAGTGGTTTAGAATTTTTACCTTTTTTCACTGTTTTGATCATTCCAACTGAAGGTTGATGATTTTCCTCTTTACCTCTCTTCTTGATCTCCAACACTTTTAAAGTTATTTCTTCATCAAAATATTTCAAGATTAGAGTATCTGTTTCAATATCAACATTGAAGCGACTAGTGAGCAAGAATGGTCTACCAAGTATGATGGTAGTATCTTCATCTTCTGGGATATCCATAATCGCAAAATCAACTGGGAAGGTGAAGTTATCAATCGTCACCAGTACATCCTCTGCTAGCCCATATGACCTCTTAGTCGTGTGGTCAGCAAACTTCAAGCTTGTTCCTGTATCGCTCACTTTTCCAATACCCAACCTTTTGAAAATAGATAAAGGCATGCGACTTACACTGGCACCTGAATCGATAAGGACTTTCTTGAAAGGTCTATCTTTAATAGTACAAGGGATTGCTATGGGTCCAGGATATTTCGCTTGATGGAGATTCTCCTTTCTTGTGATATTTCACTACACTGCTCAGTTGAAATTTTCTGCTTCTCACCCATTGTTCTTTTCTTTTCCATTACCTCTTTCATGAATCTCTTGTACAAGGGCATTTGCTCGAGTGCTTCAAAGAACGACATATTGATTTTTAACATTTTGAACATTGTGTTGAAGTTTTCAAAGTCTTTCTCTTTCTAATTCTTCTTTGTAACTCTCTGAGGGTAGGATAGCTTGATTATTAGTTTAACCTCCTCTTTCTTTTTCTCTTCAATTGGCTTCACAAGTGGTAAGAATCTTTCCGGTTCTTTCCCGTTTTCTCTCACTACAAGCTCAACTTCTATACACTGATAATCATTTGTTTCTTTTTCTTCCTCTTCTTCCACGTCTCTCTGACTTCTTATGGTGACAACATTAACATTCTCAGGATTTTTTAGATTCGGCATTGTCGCGCTCGGGAGGATTCTTTAAGTATGCGTGGAGATTTGTTGGGCTATTTGTCCCATCTAAACTTCAAGATGCTTTAGAGAAGTTGTGGTGTTCCTCTGATTAGTATGTGTCTCTTCTTGGAATTTAATATTGTAAGTTGTCATCTTTTCAAGAGTTATTTCCCATTCCACTTTCTGAGGAGCTTGTTGGTGTTGTTGATATTGAGGTTGATTCTGATCTTTCCAGGAGAAGTTAGAATGATTTTTCCACCCTATATTATAACTTTGAGAGTAGGGATTATTCTGCCTCAGAAACTTTATCTCTTCAATTTGTTGAGCAGTCGCAATACAATGCACAGTAAAATGGGATCCACTATAAATCTCACAACTTGGATAGGTTGAACTTGAGCCACAGGTTGAGTACTTACATTCATTAATTTAAGCCTTCTTTCTACTTCAACTTTGATTTGATCTTCCATGTTCACAACTTGAGTAGCCATCTTCAAATCAATTGTTCCTTCAAGTTTACTCAATCTACAGTCATACAACTCCAAATGCTCATTTGCAGCAATGACTTCAATGATCTTCTTAATACCAGTGGTTATTGTAAAGTTTGATGAGCCATCGACTGCTGTATCAATCAATTGCTTAGTCTTCATCTTGAGACCATTCACAAACATTTGCATATGCTCAGTTTGATCAAGGTTATGAGTAGGACATGCAACCAATAACTGTTTGAAATTTTTATACGCATTGCCCAATGATTCTCCCTCCCTCTGTTTAAAATTCATGATATCATATCTTTTACAAATATACATAGAGGCGGGAAAATACTCATTAAGAAATGCCTTCTCCATCTCTTCCCAAGTAGCAATACTTCCTGTGGGTAACGAGTAAAATCATTCTTCAGCATCTTCAAATTGAGTGAACGAAAACATTCTCAATTTCTTTGCTTCATCAGTGTACCCCTCTATCTTGAGAGTAGTGCTCATAGTCAGAAATCTTTGTAGATGTTTGTTGGTATCTTCATTAAACTTTCCGGTGAAAGGTTTCCTCTCAAGTTGGTTGATAGTGCTCGGATGCAACTGGAATTTGCCACATTGACTAATTGTTTTACAACTGTTAACCTACCAGCCGGTGCATTAGCCCCACCTAATCACCAAGTAGTCTCTCTACTGTGGAACTTCACCCATAGTCTCAGTATCTGACTCTGAACCTGCCAATCTTGCTTGTCTAAGCCTTGTGTGTAGAGTTCTTTCAATCTCTGCATCAAAAGAAAAATTATCTGAGGATTCTCCTTGCATAAAAATTTTAGACGCAGATTAGTAATAACATAATGCAAATAATAAAAATAATAATAAAATTAAAAAAACTCAAAATAATATTTTGGTCGTAGAGCAACAAAATTTCAATGGAATTATAATAAACTTATTTTTCGGCAGTCCCCGGCAACGGCACCAAAAACTTAATCGGGAAAATAAAAAGTGTACTATTTTTCCATGGTAGTAATAATGGGGACTTCCCCGAATATCGATCTCGAGGGCTGCATAGGAAAGACAAGTCTAAAATAATTCAGTTGAACAAAAGCATTTGGAGTTTTAAAATGGTTTGGTTGAATTATAAAAATATTTGCAAGTAAAAGAGAGAAATTTGACTAAGTGGTTTTAAAATATATGAGTAACATGCTAGGGAAGGTGTATGATCTGACTCAGTAACAACCCTGAATTAACACTGCAACAACTTATTGTATCTAACTAATTACCGATTCTTTAGAATGTTTACTCCTAAGTCCTTAGTGAGAAAAATTTAATAGTCTAACCTAATTTCTATGTCTATAGAGAATTATAAGTGAGATTAAGCAATCAATTATCAAGAATTATTCTGGTTCCTATAGGGTATCCCTAGTCCTACGTGATATCTACTATAGGATGATCAAAAGCAAAGCCTTAACAACGGCGGTCTATCCTAATCATTAATCATAAATTAAACCCTGTTGGTCCGATAGGGCAAGAATTAAGAACAGCTAGAGATCAAATCAATTATTAAACAAAGGAAATGTCATTGCAATACTAATATCAGAGTCATTACATATTCAAATCAGGGACACCCCCTAGCATTGAGGGGTTTAGCTACTCATATTATTCGAAGAAAATACAAAAGAAAAACTAGACATTACAAGATAATAGGATTCCTTTGATCTTCAATTGCTTCCGCTCATGAAAACCTTCAGTTCCCCAATCACATTGATCTCCCTAATCCTGATTGTGTAATTCTTCTCTGGTCAAAAAGTCATCTTTTCCTTCTCAAAATCTGTCTTAAATACCCCCCAGGTCTAACACAGTAATAGGAAAATACCCAAAATACCCATAGGGATCACAAAGGCCCAAAAAATAAGAAAATTGGAAGAAGAAGCGCATCAGCCAACACAGGCTGTATCAGCTGACACGGGCGGCCGTGTTGGCCCCCTAGATATCTGCTGCAAAAGTTGTCTGCTCCAGACCTCCTGACACGGGCACCCGTGTCAGGCCACTGTCCAACCCTAAACTTTCTTCATTTTGGTACCATCCTAACACGGGCCGTGTCAGGTGACACGGGTGGCCATGTCAGGCCCCTGTTTCACTTCTAAAACTCTTCCGAATTCCTGTTGTTTTTCACAGTTTTTGCTTTGATTCTTCTTGATTGCTTACCTGAACCTAAAAACAATGGGAATACCAAACCAACACATAAAATGCGATAAAATGACATAAAATGCAACTAAACGTATAAGACAATTAACTAAAACTCATGGTAAAATAATGTATAAAAATTACTGATCATATTGGCACATCAAAATGTCTGGAACCTTGGGGATTGGCTATAACAGCCCTATGAATTTTGTACTAGGGTTTTCTGATTTTTTACTTTTTCTCTCGCTTTTTTCTTTTTTTGTTTCTCTTTTTTCCTTGGATACTTATTAAAACCTGGATATAGAAAAAAAAACATACTACCAAAGTATAAAATACGATAAACAGAAGCAAATTGGACAAAACAAAGGTAAACTACTAAAGTAAAACGAATAGTAAAAACGGTGTTAAAAACACTTATCATGGCTGAAGTCCTAAGTGAGTTGTTTATTAGGGTCGTCAAGTTGGATATTTTCCCTAGCTTTATAGAGAGTTATTCATAGTTAATAGTGTCTTGTCTGCAATATGAAAGTGAAACCTTAATCTTGGTTCATCCTTCATTTGGAAATCTTTGCCTTATTAAATTTATCCTTTAGAGCCTTGAGCTTGTCGTGGACTTTGCAAAGAATACTCTTATAAGGCTCAATGAGGATCATGTGTTTTTGAATTGTAATCTTGAGATCCTTCCCTTCAGGTACCTTAGTTTTCCCGTGGGAACCAACTCATGCTTGAAGGCTACGTGAAATTTGCTAATAATGTTTTATCTAGCCAATTACTATAAAACCCTAAAATCGAATAAATTTTTTTCACTTTTATAATATAATAAACATGGAGTAATGTAAAATTATAAATCAATGGTGTCACATTCACATAGATAACATGAATAATATGAAAATTTTCATTAATAAGTGCTTAAACCAACTTAATATCAAACATAGGAATTCTAAAAATAATAACCCCGACCCCGATGCTACAATATTAGAGCTTTATTCTAATTAAAATCAACTATATGACTTAATAGTTCAGAAAAATATAAACCTAATAGAAATGAATGAAGTGGTCTTTTACATCATCTTCCATAAGATACCGCAAGTGACTACTTCTCAGTCTCAACCCGAGAATACTCTACATATATGTTTACATTGAGAAACATAGAAACAAAAGGGGTGAAAATACATTCTTCAAAATAACTTAGTATAATATAGAAAAGGATAGTATAAACATAAGTTACATAATTCTCACGACATCATGTGAAATACCTTAACATTTCACAACATACATATAATTTTTATGATACACACTTCACCTCTACTCCAACGCACGTGGTACCATCATTGGACCCAGAGTTTATTTCCCTAAGTCCTAATATTTTAGGATGGTAGATGAGTTATGTTCCACACTACAACACTCTAATATACATTCGTAGAAATGCAATGTCTAGAAGTACATGCGAGCCATGTGCATACTACCGCATCTTTTACTAAACTCTACTTATAGCAGTACATGTGAGCTACATTATACTGCACACTATTTAGTGCTTATTTTTATTGTTATTTTTATCTTATTATATTTAAAATGCATGTTAAAGTTTGGAAGAAGATAATTATAATCTAGAGAAGGTTCCTTTAGGATGGTGTGAATGGTGGTTCTAAGATTTCTTGGGTTAAGTTGTCAGACATCTGCAAACTTAAGAGGAAATATAGGTTGGGTATCCTGGATTTCCGCTTGGTAAATTAGGCTCTTTTAGCATAATAGCGCTGCAGGTTGATCTCAGATGCTTCAGAATCTGGTGTGCTATCATATCTACTAGATATGTAGTTTATGTGTTTTTCTCATTGATGGCGGTAGGTATTTAGGTTTTCGTTATGTGCCCACTTGGTAGAATGGATTGCATTTTCTTGGATTTAATGCACACGGTTCCAGGTAGTGGTTTGTGGATAGTATTAATAAGAGAATGAAATTTGGTTGAGACGGCGTGAAAAACACCTGAGTAAATAAACTCTCGAATGATAATGAAGTTGCCACTGATGTTTTATTTTTAAAAGGGAATTGATAAAACTTTGAAGAACAAAACTAAGGTCATCGCAATCAAATTTAGGTTTGGAGGTCAATTGTGCACGGTAAATATATTAGCATCCCACAAATATGTTGTAAACAATGGAAACTGCTTAATTAGTTTTTTAAAATAAATGTTAACTTGAAATTTTTGGTTTCTTCTAATTACTAAATGTATTTACATAAAAAGAAAAGAACTAAAAAATTTTTTTTATTAAGATGTTTGATGAGATGTTAGATCTTACTCTTATGTATTCCCGTATGGAATGGGGAACTTAAAGCTATATAATTTTTGGTAGTAAAATTTTATTTATTGATTGGTTTAATTAAAAAAATGAATTGTGCTATGGCGAAAAATGTTTGATTAAAAATATTCCCTGCGGTGGAAGAAAAATAAAATTTAATTTGTTTTTATTGTTTTTATGAGGATACGAGTACCTGACCTTAAACAACTACAAAAAATATATGGCAGTTTAAATATGGTGTTTTTGGAAACTGTCACAATTTGTAGTAAATTGTGGCAGTTTTACAAACCGACGCAATTTTCATCATACTAACTGCCACTATTTACTTCTATTTTTGGGGTCCTCACGCTCAATCTTATTTCACTTTTTTTCATTTTTTTCTCGACTTTTCTCATAATTAAAAAAGAAAAAAACATTAATTACAAAAATCCATCATAACAGTGCCGTTCCCTTTCCGTGTTCTCTCAACACACGTATTCATTCAACTTTTTTCCCTTTCCAATCCACCTTTTTTGCTCTTTCACTCTTTGACTTCTTTTTTCTCTCCTTCACACAACCCATCACTAGCCATTAATTTTCTCCTCCATTTTTTTGTTCTTCTTGTCTTCCGCTTTGTCATGCTCCTTCTCCCCCATATGGTGAGATCCTAAACAAGCTAAACTAGAGAAATAGTAGAAATAATACTCATAACTGTTGAAGATTGTTGTCATGTTTCATGTGAACTTCTTGTTTTAGTAAAGTTATATAATGTGTTCCAAATTTTTGGAACTATATATGTTGATTGTGGCATGGTATAACTAAATTTTCCTCTAATTTATTTCTTCTTTCTATACGTTGATTTCAGTTTCAACAAGTACAAATAAATAGGAATATCAACTAATTACTATTAATGCTTTATATGTTTATGAAATATAAGTGTTTTTATTATACTTTTGTTTCTTGTCTTAGTAAATTTTCAAAGTGCCCATCATATATTGATCAAATGGTACAAGTCTGAAGACAATTTATTTTTTGGATTAAAAATCAAAATACGGTGAAGATAGATTTTATGTATTCTCAACATGTCATTTTTGGTAAGTAAAAGAAGAGATTTTATCACCCTTAAAATTAGAGTTCTTTCGTCATTCATCATGCTAATTGAATGCTTCCTGACGCCAATTTTCTTTTCTTGAAAAAATAACTAATATTTTAAAAATAACTAAGATTTTAACGTCTAGAATCCAAATTATTACACTTAAGGCATGAGGTAGTTTGGTCCTTACTTATTATTTTTATTTTTTATAATTTTCTCTTTTATCATTTCTAAGCTATTATTGCAGTTGAAACACACTTTCATTACTTTCTAATATTAAATAATTGATGATTGATCTATTTTGTACAGGTTAATTGCACTCCTCTGCTATTTTGATTCTCGTGTTGTAATTCGAACTGCACGTTACCACTCATAATTTTAATTTTGTTTTTGTGATTAAAATTCTATTTCTAAATGTTAGTTTCATGTTTATTGTAGCTGTCATGTCGGGATGATTTGCTTGCGTACTCACTCATATTCAAGGAAATAGAGAATAGAAATCAAGTTTCTTAAGAAAGGTGTTTTGTATATTAGATAGGTATGAGTTTATCTAATCTCTTTGGAGCTGGAAATCATTGTTTTGTAACACATGTTATTTTCCTATATTATTTAGCATTTCATTTAGTTTAAATAACTAGAATTCAACTATGACCGATCTATTAATATCAAAGAAGCTTTTAACATATGACATTTGTTGCTTTTTTCATAGGCAAACTTTAAGGTTTAAGTCTCCACGGTCACGATTAAGACTTTATTAGTCTTATTTGTCTGTGATTCTCAGCAATTTATATACTGAAATACATTTTAAAAGTTTTGCAGAAGAAATATTATCCATTGCAGTAGATGATGACACTCCTACCACCACATGTATACACCTTATTTTGTCATAATAGTTCTCTTCTTAAGTTTTATAGTGCTTAAGTTTCTATTTTATGCTTGCATAGGATAACTACATTAAGTTCATGTTTTTGGCTTGCAGTGGATAATAACTACATTAAAATTCTATTCTATGAATTGTGTCGGGATTCTTTCATATGCATTATGGTCTGATTAGAGTTAAATTTATGGCGAGCTTTGTGTTCCTGGGGTGTTGCAAGTTTTAAGGTTGCAATTTTTTGGGTTTTTAATTGCAGGTTTTAAGGTCTGATTGTTTTGTTTTTAATTGTTGCATGTTGTAGTTTAAGGCCTCCATTAGTTTCCTTTTGCTTATATTGTGAGAAGTTACAACTTCTTGTTTGAGTTTGTTCCTTGGTATTAGGATGAACTAATCCTTTAGCAGGGGGTTTGTTTTCGATAGGGGAAGTTTTGTAGGTAAACTACTTTCTATCTTTGTAAATTTTCAAGGCTATGACTTTGGTTGGTGTCTTTTGGTTTTCCTGCCATACTGATATTGTTGAGTCTTTTTTTATACAATGCCATATTTGCACATAATTTATTGAAACTTGCTTGCTTTGTAATAAATTATCTTATTATGTGTGTGCCAACATATGATGCTAGTAGAATAAAAAATTATATTTTTATTATTGATGGGATATTAAGATATGTGATATCTATTTAGAAATAATTTTTAATTTTTTTCTTAAATAATGGAAATTAAGGCGGTTAAAACGACCACATTTACCAATCAAGAAACTGACATTTTTAACAAATAACATTACGGAATTTTGTACGGTTAGTGGAAAACCGCCATTTTTTTTTCATAGCAGCATTAAAATATACAGCGATTTTGGAGACCGCCATATTATAACATATTGAACCCCACGAATTTTCATATTTTTTGCAGTGAACAAGATGTCCATCTTTCGTCCGAGCATTCAAGGTAAGAGGAATGCACATTCATTTACTCCTTTTTATCCATTTTTTTTATGAAAATAGTGTTTTATTCTTAAAAGGACGACGAGTACTCGACCTTAAACAAGATGTACATTTTGGGTATTAATGACCAACAATCATTTTTAAGTTGAAATCATAATGTATTTCTCAAAAATATTTGTTGTGGCGTCTAAATGACACTTGAAGTAAAAAAAGGTTTCAATGATGAAAAGGCTAAAAATCGAAATGCAAGTAAAGTAAAAGCTTGGAATCGAAATGCAAGTGAAGAAAAATGACAGAAATTGTAAAGGCAACTAAAAGGCAACTTAATGCATAAAAAATACTTGAATGTAAAAATGCCTGAAGTGTATAAATGGTGGAACACATACGTACATCATTCCTTGCTCTTCTCAACACGTGAATACTTTGAGTTTGCAGAAATGTGTGTACAATTGCGGACCATTTACATTATGGTCACGAATCCCTTTATATACTATTCTAAAATAACTGCTTAAGAACAGTCGACTAACCCTAGTGTGATATGTCTCACATCCATGCAGCGGTTTCCTCCTACTAGTTTCCGGTATAAATGCAAACTTTCCAAAAAAAAAATGCGAAAAATATAATTCCAAAATTTTCGTTTTAGTTATTGGAAATTTCGAAAATTATAGCTTAGTAAAAGTGAAATTTTTTGCCAAATATAATTTTTGGTTGGCATATAATGGTAGAAACATTTTTGTCAATATGCAAATATGTGGGGTGCCCGTTATAAAATATGCGGTAGCAAGTTAAGTATTCAACATAGAGGGTGTGTGCCCCAATTTTTTTTTTGTATTAATGTTCTTCTGAGCCAAATGAATCAAAACATAAAACAAAAGAAAAAAAGGGACGCCAACTGAGAGGGTGTAATTAGGGAAACACTAGAACATGGTTTTTTCATACATTTTCTTCACCCTACCCACACTAACATTTTTTCTCTTTTCTTTCTCTTACTCATTCAACAACAACACAACACATAAACATGCAACATCACCGTAGATCTATTTTTGTGAACAACACATGCATTCTTAACATCAACATACATAACATAGTTATTCTATGAACATCACCAACAATATAAATGTCACAAGAAGACAAATTTTTAACAAAATATATTTTAAAATGGATATAACATCAAGCTTGCAACAATAATCACGAATATTACAATAAAACTAATAACAAAAACAACATCATGAAAAATAAAATTTATAAAAAAAAATAAAACAATATACTTTCTTTTTTTGCAATAAGAAGTGAAAGGGAGTGTGATGTTGAAGATGGAAGTGGTGGAAGTTATATGTGTGGTTCTTTTCTCTCTCTTTTTTTTTTCCACTCAACAGAAAACAATCACAAGCAAATAGCATATACTTGAACATACATACACTTGACATTAGACCATGTTTACACAAACATAAATGACCTTACAAACTTAAACAAAACAGTAAAAATAAATCTCAAACAACAACAACATTAATATAACTATAACTTTACATCATCAACAAAATGCACTAAACAAAAAGAAAGATTGAAGGGAGACTTACAATTCCAAAAAGAAAATGGTAGTGGGGTTATAGAAGATGGTGGTAGTGTAATGGTAATGTAGAGAAGATGATGAATAGTGTTTGATGGTTTCTCTCCTTTTTCAAAACTTACTTTTCTCTCTAATTTATCTCTTTTTTTTTTATCTTTTCTTTGCTTTAATTTACACTCTTTTCTCTCAAAGTTTCTCTCAAAAATTCTCCAGAAGCCTCTCCCAAGTATCCTCCAACTCAAGAGCATGATTTAGCTTAAATACCCAAGCATTAGAAGGTTTTGGTGTGGTTCTAATATGAGAAAGAGACCTCTCTTTCATGCTGAAAAATTAAGCATTTCTCATGGTATGGTGATGCATCATTTCTTGTTGTTTTGTGTGGTTGCATGAAATAGGTAAAGATGCCAAAGATAATAAGAGAAAGGAAACGAGAGACTTGCTCATTGAAGGAAAAGAGCATCTTTATTTTTTTGATATATTTTTTTTTAAACATAGTTCGATTCTGATGCTACCTCTCACACAGCCTACACAAGTTACAAGTGTGCATCATCAAGTCTTACTGATAAGCCATTTAACTCCATATACCATCATGTGCCAACTGATATATCCCAAAATTGTCATAGTTCATTGTCTCATGGTTAGCAGTTCCCAAACATGCATATGTCACTTAATGAACACACGAGTGAGTCTACACTTGCACGCGAAACACTGCAAACATCTCACACGACACTTGGTATGTCTAGAGTGTCAACCTCTCAATAACTCTATTCTAAATTTGTGGATAACTTGCTACCTAAGACACCTCAGGCTACTAAGTCACCCTCACAATCTACTTTTAATATATTTGGTTCTTCTGAGTCTCTATCACCATCACTTCATACTCAAAAAGATCTAACACCTCTTGTTGTCAATAGTCACCCCAGCTCACAAGAGCAAAGGAGGGAAGGTTTAAACCTAAAGTGTCTCTGGTACATTTGAGCCCACATCTGTCAAACAAGTTATCACCCAACCTAAATGTTTTAGTGCTATGAAATTTGAATATGAGTCCCTAATGAAGAATGCTACATGGCTTCTCACAGTTTTACATGCTCACGGAAAACCTAATCGATATAAATGGGTTTATAAAGTTAAAGAAAACTCAGATGGAATATAAACAAGCGCAAAGCAAGGCTTGTAGCTAAAGGGTTCCATCAACAACATTGATTTGATTTACATGCGACGTTCTCCCATGTAGTTAAACCTGAAGGAGAATCATGACCCAAAACACGGTGGAAATTAAAATTTTCTCTTTAGTGATCCTTACGAATGGTCATGATTAGTGATAGAAACTGTTACCTCTTGTGGCGATAAAACCTTTGATACTTAATAAAGGAGTGATCACGAGCGTTGAACGATGAACAACACCTCTACTCAGTCCACATGAATAGATTCCTTCAGTCTCAGCCCGAGCTGCTACGGTTGAAGGCTTTGAGAGAGAGAGAGAGAGAGAGAGAGAGAGAGAGAGAGAGAGAGAGAGAGAGAGAGAGAGAGAGAGAGAGAGAGAGAGAGAGAATGAAAATAAAATTAGGGCTTCACAGACTGAATTTTCATCAAGTGTGAATGCTTCCGCACAAGAGTTTTATTTATAGAACGACTTGTATGGGTTTCAAGCTAAAAAGCACACTTAAGTGCACTCGCACCATATCTTATAGTGTACCGTGTATCACTTAAACGCGTGGTACCTTACCATATTTCGTATTTTACTTAAGTGTATCGTACCTTACGGTATTCTACATTTACTTAAGTACATTGTACCTTACGGTGTTGCTTATTTACTCTACCTCTTATCAATTTGTCTTTATGTGTGTGGCTCTGTAGATTTTTATGGTGTTGGCAATTATATTAAATCATGCATTTAACATAATAAATAGTGAGTGGTATTTAGCAACACATTACTGCTACCCAAGTCACAAAAATATCATGTGATCTAACAAAACCTTTTGTAATAATACTTGTGTGTACAATTGCCCTTTTGCCCTCATGTCTATATTGAACACATGGCATATACCGTATCATTCTTGTCCAATTTAATAGTAGGCCCTTATACATTTATCCTGTTATGCAGAATGGGAAAATTCCATCTAGGTCATTCATGTCCCTCAGCATGCTTTGTGAAGTACCCATCAACTGTCTTTATGGTCATCTAGTTACGGACAATGTTAGATCAGCAATAAAGTACTCTGCTCTACATCTAGGGTCCATAGTGATTTCAGGTCGAAGGGTGGTATACACAACTATCATCATGAGAGTAACTTATGACGCTTTGAATAACATTCTATGTAGTACTCTCATAGCGGGTAAATACAGTATAAATATTACTCCTAATATTCATACATATTTAAGACTTGATAACTCGTTATCCATGACCCATAATATGTGATCATCAGTCTATCTACATAATAATCTTAATGCTTTAAGGTTATCTCACTTCACAGTAAAGCTCGACTACGAATACTTTAAGAATAACGTCCTTATCTTTAATGGGATCTCATATTAAGTCATATTTAATATTTCATTAAACAGACTAGCTATTCTAGAGACTTTATTATTCTGGTAAAACAAACATAATAAAGAAATGTCTTTTGTTACTAATAAATAATATGATACAAGTACCAAAAGTATTGGCCTATAGAGATTTCACCAACAAAACCAACACCAATCAGAATCATTTTGACCTTGGGCATCACATACAAGTGAGAAATCTAGCAAATTGATGTCAACAATGCTTTCTAAAATGAAGAGCTACATGAAGATGTATACATGGAGGAAAAATGAGTTCACACACCTATGTTCAGTTCAGGCAAGCTCAGCAAACATGGTGATGATAAAATATCATATTCGTTCCTATACATATACACAATAAGAGCTCTTCAATATGTCACTTTGATACATCTAGACATATCATTTTGTGTTAATGAAGCTTTTCAATGGTAGATCTGCATTATTCACTTTGGAGTGCAGTAAAATGCATGTTGCAATACTTGAATGGCATGATAACTCATGGTTTGGTCTTGGCACCTGTAACTGTAACACCCTACTCTACCCATTCGTATAAAAATTGAAAATACAAAAATATTGTGGAAATAAATCCGAGTTAATACACGTAGGATGCCACATTACCAAAAATAATCATCATGAAGTATCAAATCACTTCATGTCTTATTCATTAATAAAAACCAATGTTTTGTTTAAATAGCAGAATTAATTCAAATGGTTTAGCTTTAAACTTCAATTACATCAAATCTCCACATAATATGTGGTTCAACAACAATAAAATCAAAAACAGATATGTAACAAATTCAACATCAACTAAATAAAATATGAAGTCCCCATTCTTCTCGTGTTACATATCAGAGCGACTCCTAAGACTCGATCAAAATAGCAACACAATGTTCCAAGCACTACTCAGGTAACTGACCATCTGTACTCCCCAAGGAGCACAAACACAACAAATAGAAAAGGGGTGAGAACTAAATTCAATAATACACAGTGAAGAACACGTGCTAAGAAATAGTTAACGTACAAAACACACCAATCATACAATTTCCACGCACATACAAGTGCCACATCATCATTCAGCATAATCATCCCATATCCAATCATATATAAGTATACAAAGCGACTTACTGACACGACACAATGCATACGGTACCATCACAATCACATACAGTTCACCCTAGAACCTAATTCCCGTCGGAATTCGGATAAGTCGTATACGTTCCTCTGAACTACAACTTATCTCCACACAACACCCACATGGAGCCCAGACGAGACTAGGCACCCATCATGGATTCCCACATAGCTCATCTCCACATAGCATGACATGAATGCATGACACAAATTATGCACAATATAATATTTATTCAAGCATAATTTCACTATCCTCAATGATCAAACATGAGCCACCCACTCACCATAATTCTCTCAGGAATTACCACTACAGCATAAGACCGTCCACACATGACAATCTTGGCTCACACACTCAACACGTCTCAACTAGACATCCTCATAAAAACCCACATCTACTTAATGTTATTACTAGTTTCCTTATGTCTAATCATATCACATTAGTATTATGGATCAAGAGAAATTGAATTACATGCGAAATTGGGACAAGAATCGCAAAAATGGGGATTTTTCACCACAGCTCTGCCCATACGCATATGGCCAGCTTCCCTCGCCCCATGCCTGCGTATCATACGCATATGGCCCTACTGCCCAAGCCTCCATACGCGTATTTCCTCCTTCCATACGCGTATGACTAGAGGCCATTTCCTTCATATTTCCCCTAAAGAACTCACCATATGCGTATGGCTATCCCCAAACACGTATGAACCCATCCCTTACGCGTATCATACGCGTATGACCAGAAGGTCGTGTTGGCTTGGGGACGGGGTGCGTATGATACATGTATTTCCCCCTGGGAGTGTCCCACATACGCGTATTACCCTGGGCGTTACGCGTATTGACTTGTCTGCACAAAAAAGTACCCATTTTCGCATCATTGCGATTTTCCCCCATTTGAGGACTTTCAAGCTCCTGATTTCGACCCAAAACAACAACTACACTAGTCTATCATTATTGGGTTTGTTCTACATCATTATTTTCAACGTTTTTAAATATTATTGTGTTGATTTCGTCAATCTATCCATAATTACCAAAATAGCATTAAAGCCTCTCGCCGTATTCAACAACCCAGTCACAAAATCCATCGCAATACTATCCCACTTCCACTTTGGTATTTCCATTGGTTGCATTAGATCGGAAGGTTTCTGATGTTCCACTTTTGACTTCTGGCAAGTCAAACAAGCATACACAAATCTAGTTATGTCTTTCTTCATACTCGGACACCAAAATAATTTCTTAAGATCCTGGTACATCTTCGTAGCTCTAGGATGAATACTCAAGCTACTCCTGTGGCTTTCCTTTAAGATCATTTTTCTCAATTCAGAATTATCCACACACAAATTCTACCTCTAAATCTCAACACACCAAAATCATCCACTTTAAAGTCACCTTTTGCAATTGGCCCTCCTGCGGTCATCAAATCCACCAGCTTCAAATCAAGTTTCTGACTCTCTCTCTCTATAATCTCATTTGAAACTCATTATCGCGCAATCTATCATTAATGACTATGACAGACCCTCCACTAAAAGGATGACGGATCGAAACTCACACCAAACACTATCGCACAATCTGACATTAATGACTATGACAGACCCCCCACCAAAAGGATGACGGAGCGAAACTCACACCAAACACTATCGCACAATCTGACATTAATGACTATAACAGACCCCCCACCAAAAGGATGACGGGGCGAAACTCACACCGGCCATTACCACCAAAAGGATGATAGGACAAACACTAATTGAAGGTTACCAACACCAAAAGGATGCAGGCTAAGTTGAACCGACGAAGTTCGACTATCACCAAAAGGATGATAGTAAGACAATTGACAATGGTCACGCTTGCTGGATACAACTCATTGGGGAACACCCTAGAGGAAGATTGGATTGAAATGAATCAACGGGGTACGCCCACCGTCTTGATTGGAGATAATAATTTGGTTGAAATGATTTCATGGTTACGCCCATGAACTCTAAAGAGGATGCCCCTGACTGGGCTGAGTTTGTCTTGATGTCTTGTCTTGCTCAACAAAAGGCTGAACAACTTTATGAGGAACGCTCACGGTTTTTCTGAAGATGCCCCTGCTCGAGGCTGAACAACAGGCATATTCATTCAACTTTTTTCCCTTTCCATTCCACCTTTTTTGCTCTTTCACTCTTTGACATCCTTTTTCTCTCCTTCACACAACCCATCACTAGCCATTAATTTTATCCTCCATTTTTTTTCTTCTTGTCTTCCGCTTTGTCATGCTCCTTCTCCCCATCTGTGAATTTACCGCTCCATCACTCTTCTCCAATTGCATCACCCCCTTGTCAGAATAGGGGATTGGCTAGTTGTGGTTAACATAAAGAGTATGGTGAGATCCTAAACAAGCTAAACTAGAGAAATAGTAGAAATAATACTCATAACTGTTGAAGATTGTTGTCATATTTCATGTGAACTTCTTGTTTTAGTAAAGTTATATAATGTGTTTCAAATTTTTGGAACTATATATGTTGATTGTGGCGTGGTATAACTAAAGTTTTCCTCTAATTTATTTCTTCTTTCTATACGTTAATTTCAGTTTCAACAAGTACAAATAAATAGGAATATCAACTGATTACTATTAATGCTTTATATGTTTATGAAATATTAGTGTTTTTATTATACTTTTGTTTCTTGTCTTCTTAGTAAATTTCCAAAGTGCCCATCATATATTGATCAAATGATACAAGTCTGAAGACAATTTATTTTTTGGATTAAAAATCAAAATATGGTGAAGATAGATTTTATGTATTCTCAACATGTCATTTTTGGTAAGTAAAAGAAGAGATTTTATCACCCTTAAAATTAGAGTTCTTTCATCATTCATCATGCTAATTGAATGCTTCCTGACGCCAATTTTTTTTTCTTGAAAAATAACTAATATTTTAAAAATTGTCATTCCTATGCGTATGAATGTAGTTAACGTCTAGAATCCAAATTATTACACTTAAGGCATGAGGTAGTTTGGTCCTTACTTATTATTTTTATTATTAATAATTTTCTGTTTTATCACTCTAAGTTATTATTGCAGTTGAAACACACTTTCATTACTTTCTAATATCAAATATTGATGATTGATCTATTTGGTACAGGTTTAATACACTCCTCTGCTATTTTGATTCTCGTGTTGTAATTCGAACTGCACGTTACCACTCATAATTTTAATTTTGTTTTTGTGATTAAAATTCTATTTCTAAATGTTAGTTTCATGTTTATTGTAGCTGTCATGTCGGGATGATTTGCTTGCGTACTCACTCATATTCAAGGAAATAGAGAATAGAAATCAAGTTTCTTAAGAAAGGTGTTTTGTATATTAGATAGGTATGAGTTTATCTAATCTCTTTGGAGCTGGAAATCATTGTTTTGTAACACATGTTATTTTCCTATATTATTTAGCATTTCATTTAGTTTAAATAACTAGAATTCAACTATGAACGATCTATTTAATGTTAATGCAATATCAAAGAAGCTTTTAACATATGACATTTGTTGCTTTCTTCATAGGCAAATTTTAAGGTTTAAGTCTCATTTGTCTTATTTGTCTGTGATTCTCAGCAATTTATATATTTTTTCTTATGTGAAAGGGTATTAGGAATTACTTTATCAAATATGAACTACATTTTAAAAGTTTTGCAAAAGAAAAATAATTCATTGCATGGGATGATGACACTCCTACCACCACATGCATACACCTTATTTTGTCATAATAGTTATCTTCTTAAGTTTTATAGTGCTTAAGTTTCTATTTTATGCTTGCATAGGATAACTACATTAAGTTCATGTTTTTGGCTTGCAGTGGATAATAACTACATTAAAATTCTATTCTATGAATTGTGTCGGGATTCTTTCATATGCATTATGGTCTGATTAGAGTTAAATTTATGGCGAGCTTTGTGTTCCAAGGGGGTTGCAAGTTTTAAGGTTGCAGTTTTTTGGGTTTTAATTGCAGGTTTTAAGGTCTGGTTGTTTTGTTTTTAATTGTTGCATGTTGTAGTTTAAGGCCTCCATTAGTTTCCTTTTGCTTATATTGTGAGAAGTTACTGTTGGTGCAAAGATAGAATAAATGATGAAATAGGGAAATATTCTATTAAAGAGAATGACGGCTACAAAACATGATATTTGGTTACAATGATTGTCACCCTATTTATAAGCTAAAACTAGGGTTACTAGAATAAGATAAATACTAAAATACCCTCTAACAAACTTATGGGCTTAAGAAAGTAATATAATAAAATATGAATTATTACTAATACCATCCCTTAATTCATATTCCATCAAAACTTGTAACACCAATTCCATCCCTTAATCTGAGAAATTGATCAGTCTTGATAGCTTTCGTCAGAACATCTGCCAACTGCTTCTGAGTGCTGCAGTGTACAACTTCTAACACTCCACTTTGAACTTGATGTCTCAGAAAATGATACTTGGTCTCAATATGCTTGCTTCTCCCATGCAGCACTGGGTTTCTGGCAAGGTTGATTGCAGACTTGTTATCAATCATCAACTTCAGAGGTTTGCTTACTTTAATCTTCAGATCCTGCAACAGATTCAGAATCCACACAGCTTGGCATGCAGTAACAGCACCTGCAATGTATTCAGCTTCACAGGTTGATAACGCCACAACAGGTTGCTTCTTGGAACACCAAGAAATAGGACCTCCCAGAAATTTGAACAAGTACCCAGATGTACTTCTTCTGTCAACTCTGTCTCCACACCAATCAGAGTCTGAATAACTCAGAAGTTCTGACTCATTATTTCCTCCAGAGGGAAATAACACTCCATACTTCAGAGTTCCTTTGATATACCTCAGAATCCTGACAGCAGCTTGATAATGGGACCACTTAGGTTTACTCATGAACCTACTAACCATCCCAACTGAGTAGCAAATATCAGGTCTGGTATTGCACAGATACCTCAGAGAACCAACCAACTGTTTGAAGGTTGTAGCGTCCACATCCTTTCCTTCAGAGTCTGAATCCAGTTTCTGATTTGTATCAGAAGGTGTGACAGCCATCTTACAATTCTTCAGATCAAATCTCTTCAGAAGTTCTAATTCATACTTGAGCTGATGCAAAATGATACCTTTCTCAGAATATCTGAACTCCATCCCTAGAAAGTATGTCATTTTGCCTAGATCAGTCATTTCAAATTCATTCATTAGAACCTTCTTGAACTTGGCTATCTCCTGTTCAGAACTTCCAATTAATAGTATATCATCCACATATAAACATACCAGAGTCATATTGCCTTCAGAAGTATGCTGAACATAGACACCGTACTCCATCTCACATTTCTGAAAGCCTTGCTTCTTGAAAAATGAATCAATCTTCTGATTCCAAGCTCTGGGCGCTTGTTTCAGTCCATATAGAGCTTTGTATAATTTGTACACCATCCCTTCCTGATTCTTTTTCACAAATCCAGGGGGTTGTGACACATAAACTTCTTCTTCTAATGGACCATTCAGAAATGCAGATTTTACATCTAAATACATCAGAGGCCAATTCCTGTTAGCAGCTATTGCAATCACCATTCTGATTGTTTCATGTCTTGCTACAGGTGCAAACACTTCAGAATAATCCAGCCCAGGTTTCTGTAGAAATCCTCTGGCTACCAACCTTGCTTTATGTTTGCCAATTGAACCATCTGGCTTTAACTTCTGCTTGAAAACACATCTGACGCTGATGGCTTTTTTGTCTTTTGGAAGTTCTGTCAGCTTCCAAGTCTTGTTTCTCTCTATAGCATCAAGTTCTTCTTTCATGGCCTTCAGCCAGAGCTTCTGCTTAAGAGCCTCCTCTGTACTTATAGGTTCAGAGTCTACTAACATGGCACACTGAATAACTTCTCCTTCAGAGTCTACTTCAGTGTCTTGCAGCATGTCAAATTCTGCATATCTTCTGGGAACGTTTCTTATTCTTTGTGGTCTCTGAACTTGTTCAGAATCTTGAGCTTCAGAGTTTCTAGCTTCAGATGATTGACCTCCAGAGCTTTGACCATCTTCAGAGTCTGACATATTTCCAGAGTCTGAATTGCCACCAAGATCTGGATTGCCATCAGAGTCTGAATCATCAGAGTCTGGGTCATCTGGGTCACCTTCATCTTCTGAGTCTTCTTCAGAGTTTGAATCAGTATCAGAGTCAGAGTCAATATCAGGGTTTACTTCAACTTCATAAATTCTTAACTCTGGCCTTTCTTCAGAGGTTCTAACATCAGAATCAGATTGAGACTTATCCCAATTCCAAACTTCTGATTCCTTCACAATCACATCTCTGCTGAATTCAATTTTATTGGTTTCTGGACAATAGAGCTTGTAAGCACCAGTACTGTGGTACCCTATCAGAATCATCACTTTGCTTCTATCATCCAGCTTCTGTCTTCTGGCTTCTGGAACATGTTTATAGCAAACAGAACCAAACACCTTTAGATGACTAACACTTTGCTTATCTCCAGTCCACTTCTGTATTGGAACTATTTCCTTCAACTTCTTCGTAGGACATCTGTTGAGTACATACGTTGCAGTGGCAACAGCTTCTCCCCAGAGCTTCTGAGGAAGCTTCTTCTCCTTTAGCATGCTTCTCACTATATCAAGCAGAGTGCGGTTTCTTCTTTCAGCAAGACCATTGTGTTGAGGGGTATAGGGAGCAGTAACCTCATGCTCAATTCCATTCTCCTCACAGAACTTCTGGAACTCTTTGGAGTTATACTCACCTCCACCATCAGTTCTAAGAATCTTCAACTTCTGACCACTCTGATTCTCAGCCTTCATTCTGAACTTCTTGAATTCATCAAACACCTCGTGTTTGAACTTAATAAGGGATACCCATGTCATTCTTGTGAATTCATCAACAAACAGCACAAAGTATTTATTCCCTCCAATTGATGCTACTGGAAATGGACCACACACATCAGAGTGTACAACTCCCAAGGTATGTTTTGCTCTTGGAGCAACTTCTGATGCAAATGGCAATCTTGGTTGTTTTCCTTCCATGCAAACTTTGCATGACTTTTCAGGCTTCTTAATTGCAGGAATTCCATGTACCAATTTCTTTGAATTCAGATGTTGTAAGCTTCTGAAATTCAAATGACCAAATTTTCTGTGCCACAGCTCACTCTCCTTCTCAGTACTTGTTGCACTAAGACACTCTGAGTCTGCAGTTCTGACATTCACCTTGAATGTTCTATTCCTTCCCTGTTCTGACTCCATAATCAACTTCTGATTACAGTCATACAGCTTCAGAAGATTGTCCTTCATGGTAACTGAGAAACCTTTCTCAATTAATTGTCCCACACTCATCAGATTGCTTCTGATGCCAGGTACATACCACACATTCTGAATCAATGCTATTTTCCCATTGTTCAGAGTCACTCTGACATTTCCCATACCTTCTGCATTAAGATATTTGTCATCAGCACATCTGATCTTTGTTCTCTTTTCAGAGTCAAAGTCAACCAGCCATTTCTTGTTTCCAGTAAGATGATTTGAACAGCCAGTGTCCATATACCACCAGTCTGTCAGATCCACATTATCAGATTCAGAGGCCATCAACAGCACAGATTCGTCATCAGAGCCTCTGGCTATATTTGCTTCTTCTGATTTCTTCTCCTTGTTTGACCAACAATCTCTAGCAAAGTGACCAAACTTCTTACAACAGTAACATTGGATCTTCTTCTTGTCATACTTCTCTTTTCCCTTCTGAGCATTCTTTTTCCTATCAGAGATTGAGCTTTCTGACTTCTGACCACCATCAGATCTTCTCTTGGCTTCTGACTGCTTCTGATACCTCCTATCAGAAGTTGCTTTCAGAGCCTGCTGCTCTACTTCCCTTTCAGAAGTTCTCTCAGTCAAACGTAACTCTTGCGCTTCTAAACTGCTCTGCAGCTCTTCAATTCTCATGCTACTCAGATCTTTGGAATGTTCTATTGCTACCACAATGTAATCAAATTGAGAGGTAAGGGATCTCAATACCTTCTCCATGATTGTTTCTTCAGAAAGAGTTTCTCCACACGCCTTCATCTCATTAGTGATCAGAATCACTCTGGAGATGTATTCAGAAATTTTCTCATTATTCTTCATGTTGAGATTCTCATATTGCTTTCTCAAGGACTGAAGCTTCACCTTCTTCACTGATGCGTCACCACCATAACATCTCACCAGAGTGTCCCATGCAGCCTTTGCTGTTGTAGAGTCTGCAATCTTCTCAAACACGTTTACATCCACACATTGATGAATGAAGAACAATGCTTTCTGATCCTTCTTCCTTACTTCCTTCTGCGCGTTTTTCTGTTCATCAGTCGCATCTGCTGCTACCGGAAAATAACCATCAGTGACAAGATCCAGAACATCTTGAGCACCAAACAGTACACGCATTTGGATCATCCAACGATTCCAATTTTTACCGTCAAATACTGGAAGTTTGGTGTTCATGTTGCCGTTTCCGTTCATCTTCTACTTTGCACAATACACTCAGGGTTTTCTCACACAGTGTTTCCCAACCCACAGAATTAAAAAATTCTGATCAGATTTTGTTCAAGATTCAACAAGAATCTGAGAAACAAAATCAAACACACAAGACCTCACGTTCACTCGTGTTTCCCGTCTTTCCCAATGTATCTGAACCGGAGCTCTAGATACCAATTTGTTGGTGCAAAGATAGAATAAATGATGAAATAGGGAAATATTCTATTAAAGAGAATGACGGCTACAAAACATGATATTTGGTTACAATGATTGTCACCCTATTTATAAGCTAAAACTAGGGTTACTAGAATAAGATAAATACTAAAATACCCTCTAACAAACTTATGGGCTTAAGAAAGTAATATAATAAAATATGAATTATTACTAATAGTTACAACTTCTTGTTTGAGTTTGTTCCTTGGTTTTAGGATGAATCAATCCTTTAGCAAGGGGTCACACGGTACTGGATTTTCAGGGCTGGGTTTGTTTTCGATAGGGGAAGTTTTCTAGGTAAACTACTTTCTATCTTTGTAAATTTTCAAGGCTGTGACTTTGATTGGTGTCTTTTGGTTTTCCTGCCATACTGATATTGTTGAGTTTTTTTTTTGTACAATGCCATATTTGCACATAATTTATTGAAACTTGCTTGCTTTGTAATAAATTATCTTATTATGTGTGTGCCAACATATGATGCTAGTAGAATAAAAAATTATTTTTTTTATTGATGGGATATTAAGATATGTGATATCTATTTAGAAATAATTTTTAATTTTTTTTCTTAAATAATGGAAAGTAAGGCGGTTAAAACGACCACATTTACCATCAAGAAACCGACATTTTAACCAATAACATTACGGAATTTTGTATGGCGGTTAATGGAAAACCGCCATTTTTTTCATGGTAGCATTAAAATATACAGCGTTTTTGGAGGCCGCAATTTTTGTTGATTATAGCTGTTGAAACCGCAATAATATAACGTATTGCGTCGGAGCATTCAAGGATAAGATTGATGTACATCCATTTATCCTTTTTAATCCAAGGAAAAAGAATTTATTCGTCGGTTATATTTTTAAACGGAAGACAAGTATTCGACCTTAAACAAGATGTATATCTTGCGTTTGTTTATTCGAGGATAAAAGGATGTGCATTTGACTATTTCCTTTTTAGACTTATTTTCTTAAAGTTTAATAATTCGTTTAATAAATTGAGACCCTAGGACTATTCAATTGATTTTATGAGGATCAAAACTAAATAAGACGCGCGTTTTGCTCTTCTGGCCTCTAGAATAAAAGGAATGTACATCTGATTGTTCCACTTTTAAATCAAATTTTATCTGTTAGGTCCAAATAAATATATAAATAAATAATAAAATTAAAAAGGAAAAGGGATGTGGATCTTGAACCCAGGGATGTGTGTGGAATTTGGGTATTAATGACCAACAATCAAAAAAATTGAATTCTGCATTTTTAAAGTAGTGGTACTGTTTATTGTGAAATTTGGTAAACAAATACAAGTTTCTATTAATACTTAAGGGATCAAACTCAAAAATATCTTGGAACATATTTATGTGCATTCATTACTTTGAAAATCATTTTGCTGTCGAAATCGAAATGCATTTCTCGAAAATATTTGTTGTGGTGTCTAAATGACACTTGAAGTAAAGAAATGTTTCAATGATGAAAAGGCTAAAAATCGAAATGCAAGTAAAGTAAAAGCTTGGAATCAAAATGCAAGTGAAGAAAAATGACAGAAATTGTAAAGGCAACTAAAAGGCAACTTAATGCATAAAAAGTACTTGAATGTAAAAATGTCTGAAGTGTATAAATGGTGGAACACATACGTATATCATTCCTTGCTCGTTTCTCAACACGCGAATACTTTGAGTTTGCAGAAATGTGTGTACAATTGCAGATCATTTACATTATGGACATGAGTCCCTTTATATACTATTCTAAAATAACTGCCTAAGAACAGTCGACTAACCCTAGTGTGACATGTCTCACATCCATGCAGCGGTTTCCTCCTACTAGTTTCCGCTCTTTAGAACCATTCAAATATCTTAACTAATTTTATTGGTCACCAGGAACTGACTAGCCACGTCGAGGTCTTTGAAATCAATCATGTTACGACAGCACACTCTGTAGTATTTTCCACACATAATGTCCAAGTCGATGTTGTTTTTATTGTAGTGATGAACTTCAACCTTAGCCAACATAACATAGTACTCAATTTCACTAAGTCCTCACACCTCTCATAATGTCCTTCGACTCTACCACCTTTGACCGATATCACTCTATGTGACCTCTGACCTCAAGTTAGCATGATTTTCATGTGACTCCACTTATTAACACTTACCACTTATACCATGTGACTCCACAATGCCTGAAGTGACTTTCAAGTCAGCCTTATTAACACTTGCCACTTATAGCCAGGTCAAAAAATCCAAGGTAACAGGTACTCATTACCTATTTATTTTGTATGTGCAATCAAAAATCAACACTAAGTGAAACATATTCAACAACTTCACTAAATCAAGATGTGTCTAAAAGACATCAGCAACAACATTTAAGTTGTCCCTATTTCTAGTTCAGCACATGTATTTCTCTCTATGAATAAGGCTCAACAACATTTGCATTTCCGTCAATGGACATCTCTTGCTCGTATTGTATGTAGCACTAGCCTTATACACTTGGATAACACTCGTGAGATTTTCTAGATCTTTATATTTCAAAGCAGCAACTAACCTTTGAGCCATATTATACTAGTTCATGTTATTCACAAACTGTCTTTTATTATCTTTTAGATGGCCCAATATGTCATGGCCATATAAATCGTTAGATAGTTGATGATTGTACAACCCGTACCTAACCATCACCTTCCAACCACTACCACATGGCACAAATCTCAACCTTAAAAGGACGCTTAACTTTTATACTATAAAATACCTCTAAGGAATTTTTTATTTCATATGTATTCTTCATTTTGTAGTTTCATCCTCTCTTACAATCCATAATCAACTTATCTCCCTCCCTCACATCCTATTTGCGGTACCAGAATAAACAGTGATAACAATTATACCATGGTGTTTTTCAATTGAATGTGTCCATTCTTATACTTTAGATCTGGACACAAATATTTGTCATTTACAACATATAAAAAGTAAATCATCAATATCATAGAGACGGGAAAACCTTTGAATTTTGAAAATGTTAAAAAGAAAACATACAACGTTAGTGATGCAGAACTACGTATAATTTGTACAGGAATTTGTAGATGATCCTGTAAGTTCTGGACCGCACAAGTAAATCATTATTCTGCACTACCAGAAATTTTAAATGTATGTCAAATTTATTGTATACTGAATTTTTGAAAATAATCGGTAATTTTAGATGTTTATCAAAATTTCCAAAATTTTCGGTAATTGTTTTTTATTTTTTTAGACAAATATCTGAATTTTCAACAAAATTCATATTTCTTTACAAGAAATTTCAAAAAATTCAGTAAAATTGCATGTTTTTTTCTTTTAGAATATATACCATATTTTCTTATATTTCCGGTATAAATGCAAACTTTCAAAAAAAAATGTGAAAAATATAATTTCAAAATTTTCTTTTTAGTTATTGGAAATTTCAAAAATTATAGCTTAGTAAAAGTGAAATTTTTTGCCAAATATAATTTTTGGTTGGTATATAATGGTAGGAAATTTTTGTCAATATGCAAATATGTGGGGTGCCAGTTATAAAATATGCGGTAGCAAGTTAAGTATTCAACATAGAGGGTGTGTACCCCAATTTTTTTTTTTTTTGTATTAATGTTCTTCTGAGCCAAATGAATCAAAACATAAAACAAAAGAAAAAAAGGGACGCCAACTGAGGGTGTAATTAGGGAAACACTAGATCATGGTTTTTTCATACATTTTCTTCACCCTACCCACACTAACATTTTTTCTCTTTTCTTTCTCTTACTCATTCAACAACACAACACATAAACATGCAACATCACCATAGATTTATTTTTGTGAGCAACACATGCATTCTTAACATCAACATACATAACATAGTTATTCTATGAACATCACCAACAATATAAATGTCACAAGAAGACAAATTTTTAACAAAATATATTTTAAAATGGATATAACATCAAGCTTGCAACAATAATCACGAATATTACAATAAAACTAATAACAACAACAACAACATCATGAAATTTTTTTTATAAAAAAAATAAAACAATATACTTTCTGTTTTTGCAAAGAAGTGAAAGGGAGTGTGATGTTGAAGATGGAAGTGGTGGAAGTTATATGTGTGGTTCTTTTCTCTCTTTTTTTTCCACTCAACATAAAACAATCACAAGCATATAGAATATACTTGAACATACATACACTTGACATTAGACCATGTTTATACAAACATAAATGACCTTACAAGCTTAAACAAAACAGTAAAAATAAATTTCAAACAACAACAACATTAATATAACTATAACTTTACATCATCAACAAAATGCACTAAACAAAAAGAAAGATTGAAGAGAGACTTACAACTCCAAAAAGAAAATGGTAGTGGGGGTTATAGAAGGTGGTGGTAGTGTAATGGTAATGTGGAGAAGATGATTAATAGTGTTTTATGGTTTCTCTCCTTCTTCAAAACTTACTTTTTCTCTAATTTATCTCTTTTTTTTATCTTTTCTTTGCAGTAATTTACACTCTTTTTCTCTCAAAGATTCTCTAAAAAGTTCTTCAGAAGCCTCTCCCAAGTATCCTCCAACTCAAGAGCATGATTTAGCTTAAATACCCAAGCATTAGAAGGTTTTGGTGTGGTTCCAATATGAGAAAGATACCTCTATTTCATGCTGAAAAATTAAGCATTTCTCATGGTATGGTGATGCATCATTTCTTGTTGTTTTGTGTGGTTGCATGAAATAGGTAAAGATGCCAAAGATACTAAGAGAAAGGAAAAGAGCATCTTTATTTTTTTGATATATTTTTTTCTAAACGTAGTTCAATTCTGATGCTACCTCTCACACAGCCTATAAGTTACAAGTGTGTATCATCAAGTCTTACTGATAAGCCATTTAACTCCATATACCATCATGTGCCAACTGATATATCCCAAAATGGTCATAGTCCATTGTCTCATGGTTACCAGTTTCCAAACACGCATATGTCACTTAATGAACACACGAGTGAGTCTACACTTGTACACGAAACACTGCAAACATCTCACACGACACTTGGTATGCCTAGAGTGTCAACCTCTGAATCTCTCTATTCTAAATTTATGGATAATTTGCTACCTAAGACACCTCAGGCTACTAAGTCACCCTCACAATCTACTTTTAATATATTTGGTTCTTCTGAGTCTCTATCACCATCACTTCATACTCAAAAAGATTTAACACCTCTGGTTGTTAATAGTCACCATAGCTCACAAGAGCAAAGGAGGGAAGGTTTAAACCTAAAGTGTCTCTGGTACATTTGAGCCCACATATGTCAAACAAGTTATCACCCAAATTAAATGTTTTAGTGCTATGAAATTTGAATATAAGTCCCTAATGAAGAACGCTACATGGCTTCTCACAATTCTACATGCTCACAGAAAACCTATTGGACATAAATGGGTTAATAGAGTTAAAGAAAACTCAGATGGAATATAAACAAGCACAAAGCAATGCTTGTAGCTAAAGGGTTCCATCAACAACATTGATTTGATTTATATGCGACATTCTCTCCTGTACAGTGGAAATTAAAATTTTCCCTTTAGTGATCCTTACAAATAGTCATGATCAGTGATAGAAACGGTTACCTCTTGTGGCGATAAAACCTTTGATGTTGAATCAAAGGAGTGATCACGAGCGTTGAACGATGAGCAACACCTCTACTCAATCCACACACAAAAATTCCTTCAATCTCAATGCTAGTTGCTACGATTGAAGGCTTTGAGTGAGTGTGTGAGAGAGAAGGAAAATACAATTAGGGTTTCACAGACCGAATTTTCATAAAGTGTGAATGCTTCCGCACAAGGGTTCTATTTATAGAACGACTTGTATGGGTTACAAGCTAAAAAGCCCACTTAAGTGCACGCGCACCAGATCTTATGGTGTACCGTGTATCACTTAAGCGTGTGGTACCTTACCATATTCCATATTCTACTTAAGTGCACCGTACCTTACGGTATTCTACATTTACTTAAGTACATTGTACATTACGGTGTTCCTTATTTACTCTACCTCTTATCAATTTTTCCTTATGTGTGTGACCCTATAGGTTTTTACGGTGTTGGCAATTATATTAAATCATGCATTTAACATAATAAACAGTGAGCGATATCTAGTAACACATCACTGCTACCCAAGTCACAAAAATGTCATGTGATCTAACAAAACCTTTTGTAATAATACTTGTGTGTACAATTTCCCTTTTGCCCTCATGTCTATATTAAACACATGGGACATATCGTATCATCCTTTTCCAGTTTAATAGTAGGCTCTTAGACATTTATCCTGTTATGAAGAATGGGCAAATTCCATCTAGGTCACTCATGTCCCTCAACATGTTTTGTGAAGTATCCATCAACTGTCTTTATGGTCATTCAGTTATGGACAATGTTAGATCAGCAATAAAGTACTCGACTCTACATCTAGGGTCCATAGTGATTTCAGGTCGAAGGGTGGTATACACCACTATCACCATGAGAGTAACTTATGACACTTTGCATACCATTCTATGTAGTACTCTCATAACGGGTCAATCCAGTATAAATATTACTCATAATATGCATACCTATATTAAGACTTGATAACTCTTTACCCATGATCCATGAGATGTGATCATCAGTCTATCTACATAATAATCTTAATGCTTTAAGGTTATCCAACTTCACAGTAAAGCTCGACTACGAATACTTTAAGAATAATGTCCTTATCTTTAATGGAATCTCATGATTAAGGTACACTTAATATTCATTAAACAGACTAGTTATTCTAGGGACTTTATTATTTTGGAAAAACAAACATAATAAAGAAATGTCTTTTGTTACTAATAAATAATTTGATACAAGTCCCAAAAATATTAGCCTATAGGGCTTTCACCAACAAAAAAAACACCAGTCAGAATCATTTTGATCTTGGGCATCACATACATGTGAGAAATCCAACAAATTGATGTCAACAATGCTTTCTAAAATGAAGAGCTACATGAAGATGTATACATGGAGGAAAAATGAGTTCACACACCTATAATCAGTTCATGCAAGCTCAACAAACATGGTGATGATAAAATACCATATTCATTCCTATACATATCCACAGTATGAGCTCTTCAATATGTCACTTTGATACATCCAGACATATCATTTTGTGTTAATGAAGCTTTTCAATGGTAGATCCGCATGATTCATTTTGGAGTGCAGTAAAACGCATGTTGCATTATTTGAATGACACGATAACTCATGGTTTGGTCTTGGCACCTGTTACTGTAACACCCTACTCTACCCATTCGTATAAAAATCGAAAATACAAAAATATTACAGAAATAAATCAGGGTTAATACATGTAGAATGCCACATTACCAAAAATAATCATCATGAAGTATCAAATCACTTCACGTTTTATTCATTAATAAAAACCAATGTTTTGATTAAATAGCGGAATTAATTCAAACGGTTTAACATTAAACTCCAATTACATCAATTTTCCACATAATACATTGTTCAACAACAATTAAATCAAAAATAAATATGTAACAAATATAACATCAACTAAAAGAAAATACGAAGTCCCAATTCTTCCCGTGTCACATATCAGAGCGACTCATAAGACTCGATCAAAATAGCAACACAATGCTCCAAGCACTACTCAAGTACCTGACCATATGTACTCCCCAAGGAGTACAACCACAACAAATAGAAAAGAGGTGAGAACTACATTCAATAAAACACGGTGAAGAACACACGCTAAGAAGTAGTTGACACACAAAACACACTAATCATACAATTTCCACGCACATACAAGTGCCACATCATCATTCGGCATAATCAGCCCACATACAATCATGTATAAGTATGCAATGCGACTCATTGACACGACACAATGCATGCGGTACCATCACAACCACATACAGTTCATCCTAGAACCCGATTCCCGTCAAAATCCAGATAAGTCGTATATGTTCCTCTGAACTACGACTTATCTCCACACAACTCCCACATGGAGCGCGAACAATACTAGGCACCCGTCATGGATTCTCACCTATCTCATCTCCATATAGCATGACATGAATGCATGACACAAATTATGCACAATATAATATCTATTCAAGCATAATTTCACAGTCCTCAATGATCACACATGAACCACCTATTCACTGTAATTCTCTCAGGAATTACCACCACAGCACAAGATTGTCCACACATGACATCCTCATAAAAACCCATATTTTATCCTACTTAATGTTATTACTAGTTCCCTTATGTCCAATTATGTCACATTAGTCTTACGGATCAAGAGAAATTGCATTATACGCGAAATCAAGGCAGAAATCGCAAAAACGGGAAAGTTTCACCACAGCTTTGCCCATATGCGTATGGCCAGCTTCCTTCGCCCCATGCCTGCGTATGACCCTACTGCCCAAGCCACTATACGCGTATTGCACTACAACATTTTTACTCTATAGCAACGCCTAATTTTCAAGAAGTAAAAAAATTGTTCTCATAGAGAGTAATAGGCAACTAATTATATAATTTGTTGTTGTAGCATATTTAATTTTTTGTAAATTTTATACAACGGCCCGAAACCGTTCTGATAGAGAGAAATGAGAACGGCTCCTATTAGCAACGGCTAGAACCGTTCTTATATAATTTTTAATTATTTTAATAAAATATTATTACTAACAAAATTTTCAATCTCCCTCCACGAGTAAAACTTTCGTTCCCTCCCACCGTTCTCATACGTTTCAGTCTCCCTCCACTGAGTAAAATTTTCGACTCCCTCCACGAGCTTCTCTCAAACCGATTCATTGTCCCTCCCAAATACGAGCTTCATCGAACGATTCTCTCAAAGGTACGAGCTTCTCCTTAACCCTAATATTCATCCCAAATTGATTCTTCATTGTATGATTCTCCCAAACCCTAACATTTTGTTCTTCACCCATATTGATTCTTCATGGTATGATTCTCTCAAACCCTAACATTCATCCCAAACTTGTGTGTGTAAATGTTCTCCTTCAACTTTCTCTATTTTCTGCCGATAAATCTAACGGTTTTGTTTTCATAGGTCTCAATTTTCAAACGTAATAGTGCGCGAGTTTTCAGCGGTGTGCGCATTTTCAGTTCATCCTGGTAAAAAGGTAATAATTTGATTATAATTTGTAGCCCTGTGTTATTTTGGTGGATCATTGAGTTAGAGATAGTTAATTAACTCAAATTATCTAGTGCTTCTCTGCATCTGTCCGGTGCCGGTGCCGCTTCTCTGCATTTGTCCGGTGCCGGTGCCGCTTCTCTGCATCTGTACCCTCTATAGCAGCAAGGGTGAGAACAAAGGCCAAACGTCTAAGAATCAATTCACAAGAACCACCCTTAGCCTTAGGAGGTTTTCTCCCTTCTATACCGGTAGAAATGTTATGCTGTTAGATTTCTTCATGCTGTTAGATTTCTTCCTTAGAAATGTTATGCTGTTAGATTTCTTCCTTAAGTTATGCTAATAAAATGTTGACTATAACATGATGTTGTAATGTCATAAGAAAATCAAATGGATGTGCGGTGCTCTTAGCCTTGTATGAAATTTGTTTTAGTGTGATTATTATGTCTAAGTAAAAATAAGGTTCCCCATAATGTACCAGTTTGACCAGTTTATTTACATTGATCTTCCTTTATCATCAACGGATTGAAACCCCTGTTTTCCATAGGTAATTCATCTTCTAGGATCACCTGTCAGTTTGGGATTCTTGTGTTTATACTAATTGGTTAATGATATATTTCCAAGCTTGAAATTTTTAGGGTTGTTAGTGAACCGCTGATAGTCATATCAAAGGCTACTCAAACAGAGTGCAGTCTTTAATATCCATTCATTCACTATTTCAAATGCATCAACTAACATCGACATACAAAACCAGGTTTAAAAATTAGATATTATTGGCCTAGACGGCGCTCTAAACAGGGTGAAGTGTGCAGTCTTCACAAAACACACTATGATGAAGCTTGATAGAGATTTCAAGCTTTGGAAACAATCACATTATTAAACCAATTGCATAAGATAGAAATTTGAGTGACATTTAGAAAACAGGCAATTCAGACACACGTAAACAAATGGAAGGACAAACTAAAAAAGCCCAGTGCATCCATATATCATAAAATAGACTATGAACGCCTAAAATCTCAGTAGCTTCAACATTATCAATCAGCACCTTCTCCCTTTCAAAACATGATAGAAGAGAAGTTTAATAACTAATTAGCAGTATGACACATTTTACGGTGGCTCATCGTTGCCTTTAGGTGCAGCTTCTTTGATTTCATCAGCACCGTCATCCTGAAACCCAAACACAATACAAAACCAAATTCCATAAATTGAATTCGTGATTGGTAAATTAAGAGATGACAAGATACAAAATGAGGTACATTGACAACACAAAAAAATCATACAAGGCTAAGAGCACCGCACTTCCATTTGATTTTCTTTTGAGTACTTTTTTGACAGTAAGTTAGGTAAATTATTTGAGAGCATATAGGTATAATTACAATATTGTATTGATATAGAGAATTAAAACAAAGTATTATATATCAACTCTACAATTTGTGTATTATGTATCAATTCTACATTTCATGTCTTGTAAATTATATCAAAACAACAACATATGACAGTTGAAGTGAGGAAGTGGTTTAGGTTGGCCACGTGTCTCAATCAGACATATTGGGTGAGAGCGATTATTGGTTGGCCAATCTTTATTACATGTTTATTACATGTTTGGAAGTGTGTTGTGTTGTGTTATGTTGTGTTTTGCTTTTGGTATAATTGTCCCTAGATTCTATGATTTGGTTGTTTCCTACTACGAGTACTTTCAGTACCTTCCTTTTGATGTCAGCACGTTACAATTGATGTAAATATGGATACCAAAGTAGAGAAAAATCTTAATTGATGTTGAGACAGAATATGGATACCTTGCAGTTAAGGTGCACTAATGCAGTGATATTAATTTTTACTATTGTTCTGATGCAGTGATGTAAATATTACAGCAGTATTTGAATGTGGTGTACAAATAATTAGCAGCAGTATTTATTCCTTGAAGTGGAAATTTGAATGTGAATGTGATGTAGTATGCTGTTAGGAAATTCTGTTTAGTGCTGTGTTAGGAAATTCTGTTTAGAGCTGTGTTAGGACATTTTGGAAATTCTGTTTAGTGTTGTGTTTAGTGTTGTGTTTTGTTATTTGTATGTGATGTAGTATGCTGTTAGGAAATTCTGTTTACTGCTATTATTATGGCTTTTGCACTTGTAAGTATTTTTGTGAGTATGTTTAAAGTATGCTGAAGGTTATTCTTCTGCTATTCCTATTGATGCACTAGTAAGTATTTTTGTAAGTATGTTGAAAGTCATTATTCTGCTACTACTGATAATGCACTAGTAACTATGTTGAAGGTTATTTAAAAATTATGTTGATGTTGTTCTTATTATGGTGTTAATGCACTAATAATATGTTAAAAAGCTATATTGAACTACACCAGTGTCATATTGCCTAAGCGAGGAAGTGATTTAGGTTGGCCACGTGTCTCCATCAGACATATTGCCTAACTTTTAATGTGAAACAACCAAGTTGGCTTTAGGATAAACATTGCCATAGGATAAACCAATGCCATTAAATAACAGCATTATAGTACACAGTTTCATAAATGAATTTGTACAGTTTTTTGTACTCAATCTAGAATGATAAACCAATGCCATTAAATAACAGCATTATAGTATATATTTGTGCTGTGATGAAGTGAGGAAGTGGGAAAACTACTTAGACACAAAACAAGTAAAATTAGAGAAAACGTATTGTTACAAATTATGCAGAGAAAAAAATGCTTTAGTTCTTTACTTCAATCTAGAATGATAAATGATAAAGTTATCACTTTATATATATATATATATATATATATATATATATATATATATATATATATATATATATATATATATATATATATATATATATATATATATATATATATATATATATATATATATATATATATATATATATATATATATATATATATATAATTTGGTTTTAGAACAGACATAATTATTTGAACTTGCAGATGAGATAAAGTTGGGCATTATATAATAATATCATATGTCAGTATGTGTGTCAAAAACTATAAAAAACATTATCTATGCTTTAATGCAAGTTTATATAGGCTTTACCCTCTCGCCAAAACATGATGTGTTATGACTTGAAATATATATATATTGAGTCAAATATTTACCAAAATATCAAAGACACATTTATATAAGTAAGAAAGTCTAACATATTCATCTAAAACATTACGATAACAGGTGTATGAATTGTCTACTGTTGCTGGTGTACAAGTAATTGCTGCCTAAGAAAGTCTGACATTATATCAGGTTTGTACCGACATCCATCTATAACATTTGTTGGACTGTTTTTCTGATATTTATGAATTTGATGTGAATTCCTAGTTTATGTTACTTGTTGCACTAGATGAGCATGTTCTGGTAGGCTAGTTTTTATATGACAAAATGAAACAATTTTGACTAATTAAACACTTTGGGTTGCTCTACTGTGTTTCTTTTCTGCTTGTTTTGCTTATACATTTTTTCCATAAATGGTAGTATCCCCGTAAACCCGATGGACAAGGAATGGACAAAGAAAAACCCCGCGAGTAAAGAGTACCAAAATGGTCTTGATTCTTTTCTAGATTATGCATACACAAAAGGAAAACCCCGCGGGAAAGAGATTTTGTGTCCTTGTGCTAATTGTTACAATAGCAATTGGTTTACAAGGAATGAAGTACGAAATCATTTAATTGCATTTGGATTTCAAAAGGGATATGACGTTTGGGTTCGACATGGCGAGAAGAAACCGAAACTCGGTGATCTTAATAATAATCATATGAATGAAGAAGAGGATCAAATTGACGATATTGATGGACTATTGCATGAAAGATTTAGAGATGTTGTACAAGAAGAAAATGATGTGAATGTAAGCCTCAATGAAGATGCAAAAAAGTTCTATAATCTAGTCGAAGAAGCCAAACAAGATTTGTATCCCGGTTGCAAAAACTTCTCTAAATTGTCATTCACCATTCGTCTTTATTTATTGAAATGTCTTTATGGTTGGAGCAATGTATCATTCGATGCTCTATTAGAGTTGTTGAGAGAAGCTATGCCTTCATTAAACATCCCTGATACGTTCAACAAAACTAAAGGCATGATAAGGGACTTAGGGCTAGATTATAAGAAGATCGATGCTTGCAAGTATCCCAAAGGAAGGAAAAATACAATATCCCAAAGGAAGGAAAGAAGGCTGTATTTGCTATTACAAATGATGCTTGGAGACGATACAAATGCTCGCTTAAAAGGAAGCATTTTAGCAAGTATAAAACCTTGCGCGAGCAGCTAAAAAATCGTCCACAAGAGGTACCAGAAGAAGATTTTAGAAAGTTATTGGAGTATTGAAGAGATGACAAAACTCTAGTAAGTATGTAGGACTGTTATGCTGTTAGTACTGTTATGCTGTTAATAAGTTAGTAAGTATGTTGTTAGTACTGTTAGTACTGTTACTAAGTATGTTGTTAGTACTGTTATGATGAAGAATTAGTAATAAGTTAGTAATATAGTACTGTTATATATTAATTAAGTTAGTAATATTAATAAGTTAGTAACATAGTTAGTAATAAGTTAGTAATATTAATAAGTTAGTAACATAGTTAGTAATATAGTACTGTTATATATTAGAAATTGAAAATATAAGTACTGTTATACTGTTATATATTAGTAATATTAATAAGTTAGTAATATAAGTCAGTAATATAGTACTGTTATAAAGTACTGTTATATATTAGTAATTAAGTACATATATTGCAATTGTAGGAAAGGAAAGGAGTTGGATCAAGAAACCAACCATGCAATTGTAAGTTATTATTGTTAGTGTTATTTTTGTTAGGAGTTCTAGTTAGGAGTGGATCAGACTTGTATATTATGAGTAATATTCAAATGACAATTGTCCCTTGCCTCTTATTTACTACTATATATTATGTATGTTAGATAAAACTTCAAGACTTGATTGAAAATCATGGAAAACCTTCTTCAGAAGCTTTTGAAAGCGTATTGGGCAAACAAAAACCTGGGAGATTGCGTTGCCACGGAAGAACCACAACACCGACTCTCTTGAAAAGAAACAAAGAAATTTCAAAAATTAAAAGAGAGCATGCTGCTGAGATTAGACAATTTAATGACAGGTTACAAGAGATGGAAGAAAAACATCGTCAAGATAAAGAAGAAACTGATAGGAAAATTCAGGTTCTTCTTAAGACTGTTTTGAATCAAAATACCTCCGAGTTGAATATAGAGGCTTTGGCAGCTTTGATATCAACTCCTGCAACTGATGCTAACAGTGTCTTACGTTCTTCTACATCGACACATGCTCCAACTAATGATCAAGTAAGATTTGTTACATTCCTATGTTTTAAGGGATTTTATATATGTGGATTATTTACTTGGAGTGAATTATTTTATTTTTGATCATTCAAATAATAATCTTATTTAAGTTATATTATTTTTATTTTGCAGGTCATGAATGATAATATCAATGAAGATTTTGAATTTGAAGATGAAGAAACGTAGATGTAGAGATGTAAATGTTTAAGTTTAATTTTATAGATTAAAGATGTTATTTTGACTATGAATGATGATTGACATTGGGATCGATATGTAATTTGAAGATGTTTTGTTGACATTACGATATGAAAGATCATGTTTATAAAAAAAAATTGAAGATGTTTTTTTTTTTAAATGTTTTGTTGGATCATTTTCAATTTGAAGATGTTTTGTATTTGAATATTATTATATAAAAAAATTGTGAATGATGTTATTATCAGGTTTATAAAATAAAATAAAAATTTATTTTATTAAAAAATAAATAAATTTATTTGGTTTATAAAATAAAATAATATTTTTTGCAACAGTTACAAAGTGTGTCTGTAGTAAAGAAGGCGTTGCTATAACCTATGAAGAAAAAATAAATTTAAGACTCTATTAGAACGGTTTAGAATAGACTACGGCTAAGAACCGTTTCTATATTCCATAAAATAATTGTACTCAAATAAACAACAACTGCAACGGTTTACATTTGAAAACGGCCTTCAGCCGTTGCTGTACCAAACCGTTCTCTATATAAAATTACAGCAACGGCTCTGAATAAGGCGTTGTCGTTGTCTAATAAACCGTTCCTAAAGGCTAAAACAACGCCTTGGTTTAGAACGCCCTGAAAACCGTTCTCATAGGTAAAGGCAACGGTTTTTTTAGATTTTGCAACGGTTTTTTTGTGTTGCTGTATATTCAAAATGTTGTAGTGTTGCCTCGTGTTGTACGCATATGGCCAGAGGCCATTTCCTTCATACGCGTATGGACCCATCCCTTACGCGTATCATACGTGTATGACCAGAAGGTCATGCTGGATTGGGGACGGGGTGCGTATCATACACGTATTGCCCCCTAGGAGTGTCCCTCATACGCGTATTTTCCTTGGCGTTATGCGCATTGACTTGCCTGCGCAGAAAAATACTCATTTTCGCATCAATGCAATTTTCCCCCATTTGAGCACTTTCAAGCTCCTGATTTCGACCCAAAACAACAACTACACTAGTCTATAGTGGGTTTGTTCTACATCATTCTTTTCAACATTTTCTACTATTATAGTCCATTTTCGTTAACACTCAAAAACCCCAAATTTTCAGATCTGGTTCCATATCAGAACCCAGCAACAACAGTACCAAATTGCACGATTTTTCCAATCAAAATCAACACACAACACAAGTTCATACACACATTTAGTACACAGCTGCGAATTAACAACAACAATCATACAACACAACAATCAGACACGGAAAAGGAAGAATGTACAGAAAATTCTAAGAGGGAAAGGTATCCTGACTACCCTCTCATGTTATCATCACCATTAATGAATCTCATTCTCCCCCCTTACCTGAGTTATGAGCTTTTCCTTCCTTCAACAATGGTGGAAATTCCTTGTTCCTCTTGCCCTAACTCTCCCTCCCTTTCTCTTTCTCTTTTCACGTAAAAGTAAAACTCATCGTCTAACCTCCCCACTAATCCCTCCTAATTATGTTATTAATTCCTTAATTCTAGCAATAATAATAATAATAATAATTATTATTATTATTATTATTATTATTATTATTATTATTATTATTATTATTATTATATTAATAATAATAATAATAACAATAGTCATAATAACTTAATATTCTAAATAATAATAATGTTAATGTTTATAATAATAATAATAATGTTAATAATAATATTAATAATAATACAAATAATATTAGTATTAATAAAATTCCTCATTATTCACGTTATCATTATTATAGTATTTTCCTAAGATATAATTTAATTTAATGCATTCTACTAACTCTAACACTCACCATAACACACATGCCCTTTAACCAAGACAATGTCCAACAACCACTCAAAGTAATCATAAAACGACTAAATAGTTAAATGGGGTGTTACAACTCTCCCCCACTTAAAATATTTTCGTCCTAAAAAATGTACTTAATGAGAATAATTTTGGATATGAATCTCGCATCTTACTCTCCAATTCCAAGGTCACACTTCCTCCAGCAGCTCCTCCCGAAGCCACTCTCACTAAAGGAATATCTTCATCTTCTCTCTAATCATCTAAATTATCTCAGTAGTCTATTGCATAATCTCTAGTCCAAGCACAATGCTCTCACCCGACTCATACCAGCATAGAGGTGTCCCACACCTCCTACCATACAATGTTTTAAAAGGCGTCATTCCAATACTATAATGGTAACTGTTATTGTAAGAAAATTTAATCAGTGGCAAATGAGTGTCCCAAGAACCTCCTTGCTCAAGTATACAAGCTCTCAACAAGTCTTCCAGAGACTGGATAGTCCTCTCAAATTGTCCATCTATCTGCGGATGATAAGCAGAACTCAACTTCAAACTAGAATCTAAAGCTTCTTGCAAGCTCTTCCAAAATCCAGAATTAAACCTTGGGTCTCTGTCAGACACAATACTCGACGGAACCCCGTGCAACTTCACTATTATCCTTATATAAATCTCTATTAACTTTGCCAAAGGAAAACTGATGTTAATCGGTATAAAATGTGTCGATTTCGTCAACATATCCACAATTACCCAAAAAACATCAAAGCCTCTCGTCGTATTCGAAAACCCAATCACAAAATCCATCACAATACTATCTCACTTCCACTCTGATATTTCCATTGGTTGCATTATACTGGAAGGCTTCTGATGTTCCACTTTTGACTTCTGGCAAGTCAAACAAGCATACACAAATCTAGCTATGTCTTTCTTCATACCCGACCACCAAAATAATTTCTTAAGATCCTGATACATCTTCGTAGCTCCAGGATGAATACTCAAGCTACTTCTGTGGCTTTCCTTTAAGATCATTTTCTCAATTTAGAATTACTCGGCACACAAATTCTGCCTCTAAATCTCAACACACCAAAATCATCCACTTTAAAGTCACCTTCTGCACCCGACCCTCCTGTGGTCATCAAATCCACCAGCTTCAAATCAAGTTTCTGACTCTCTCTAATCTCATTAAGAAACTCATTATTAACCTTCAGCATACCCAACATCACACTCCCACGATTCAATTCACAAACCATACTCAAGTCTCTAAATTGCTTAATAAAATCCAACTCTCTAATCACCAATGTCGACATATGGATTTTTTTCCGACTCAAAGCATCCGCCACAATGTTAGCTTTACCAGGGTGGTAACTCAAGCTAAAATCGTAGTCCTTCAATAATTCCAACCATCTTCTTTGTCTCATATTCAGCTCTTTTTGGTCAAATAAATATTTTAAACTTTTATGATCACTAAACACTTCAAACTTCGACCCATACAAGTAATGCCTCCAAATTTTCAACACAAAAATCACCGCAGCTAACTTAAGATCATGAGTAGTATAATTCCTTTAATGTACCCTTAATGGTCGTGAAGTCTAAGCCACGACCTTACCACATTACATCAATATTCCGCCTAATCCCATTTTAGACGTATTACAATATACTACAAAGGGTTCATCTGGCTTTGGTTGAATCAACACTGGTGCTGTAGTCAATCGCTTCCTCAATTCCCGGAACTCTCTTCACACAAGATATCCCACACAAAGGCCTGCCATTTTCTAGTCAACTGAGTCAAGAGAAGGGCCAAATTAGAAAATCCTTCAATAAACATGCGATAATAACCTGTCACACCCAAGAAACTTCTAATCTTTGTCACTGACTTCAGAGGTTCCCACTGCATTACCACACTTACTTTGGGTGGATCCACTGTTGTGCCACCACCAGAAATAACATGTCCCAGAAAACTCATGTCATGCATCCAGAACTCACATTTTGAAAGTTTTGCAAACAACTTATTATCTTTCAACACTTGCAACGACGCAACATTACAACATCAAGGATCCATCCTCTAGAAGTTCACTCACTTACTTAGAAAACAACAATATTATCTCTCTACTATCACCAAACCCATATCCATACTCAGGATTCAAGTCACAGTTATATTTAGGAAACATCAGGGATTACACACCATTGGCATGTCTCTAGCTGTCACCTTGCTCTCTACTCCCTGAGAAGCAACCATTAACCATACCTGATCGTTCTTCTTCAGAGACACCCCAACTTGACTGACGGACAAGAAACTTGAATTCACTTCATCTTCATATATAAGAATATGCATCGACATCGCCAAAATAATTTGTAAGCACTTGGCTTAACTCCAAAAAATCCCATGTACACATCATCTAAGCTGGCAAGACGCGTCCATTCCATCCAACATGACTCCGTCTAGAGATTAAGGGTGATAAGTTCCTCAATTTGTCAATAGGCATCCGATAATCATGATGGGGCATAAACCATCTTTACCAAACTATAATAGCGTCCACCGACACACTGAGCCATCACTCCACACTTGTGGCACCTTGGAGAAGCATAAGCCTCTCCCCCACTTATTACATTCCCGACCTGCAAATAGAAAACAAAACAAGCGTCGATAGTGTTTTCACACACATGTCGCCTACTAAGGAACAACCAACAACACAGGTTAGAAAATTATATGACTATATTCACTCTATAGTCAGACTCTACTACGACACTGGCCGGACGGACCGACCTGCTCTAATACCAATTGTAACACCCTACTCTACCCATTTGTATAAAAATTAAAAATACAAAAATATTGCGGAAATAAATCAGAGTTATTAGACGTAGGATGCCACATTACCAAAAGTATTCATCATGAAGTATCAAATCAATTCATGTCTTATTCATTAATTAAAACCAATGCTTTGATTAAATAGCGGAATTAATTTAAAAGGTTTAATATTAAACTCCAATTACATTAAATCTCCATATAATATGTGGTTCAACAACATTTAAATCAAAAACAGATACATAACAAATACAACATCAACTAAAGAAAATACGAAGTCCCCATTCTTCCCGTGTTACATATCAGAGCGACTCCTAAGACTCGATCAAAATAGCAACACAATGCTTCAAGCATTACTCAGGTACCTGACCATCTGTACTCCCCAAGGAGCACAGACACAACAAACAGAAAAAAGGGTGAGAACTACATTCAACAGTACATAGTGAAGAACACATGCTAAGAAGTAGTTAACACACAAAACACACCAATCATAATATTTTACGCACATACAAGTGTCAAATCATCATTCGGCATAATTAGCTCTCATCCAAACATGTATAAGTATGAAATGCGACTCACTGACACGATACAATGCATACAGTACCATCAAAATCACATATGATTCACCCTAGAACCCGATTCCCGTCAGAATCCGGATAAGTCATATAGGTTCCTCTGAACTACAACTTATCTCCACACGACTCCCACATGAAGCCCGGACGAGACTAGGCACCCATCATGGATTCTCATCTAGCTCGTCTTCATATAGCATGACATGAATGCATGAAACAAATTATGCACAATATAATATTTATTCAAGCATAATTTCACGATCCTCAATGATCACACATGAGCCACCTACTCACCGTAATTCTCTCAGGAATTACTAACACAACACAAGACCGTCCACGCATGACAATCTTGGCTCACACGCCTAACACGTCTCAACTAGACATCCTCATAAAAACCCACATTTTATCCTACTTAAAGTTATTACTAGTTCCCTTATGTCCAATTATGTCACATTAGTCTTACGGATCAAGAGAAATTTCATTACATGCGAAATCGGGACAGAAATCGCAAAAATGGAGAATTTTCACAATAACTTTGCCCCATACGCGTATCGCCAGCTTCCCTCACCCCATGCCTGCGTATCATACGCGTATGTCCCTACTGCCCAGGCTTCCATACGCGTATTGCCTCCTACCGTACGTATATGGCCAGAGGTCATTTCCTTCATATTTCCCCTCAAGAACTCACCAAACACGTAAGGCTACCCCCATACGTGTATGAACCCATCCCTTATGAGTATCATACGCGTATGACCAGAAGGTCGTGCTGGCTTAGGGACGGGGTGTGTATCATACACGTATTGCCCCCTGAGAGTGTCCCTCATACGCGTATTGCCCTGGGCGTTACGCGTATTGACTTGTCTGCACAGAAAAATACCCATTTTCGTATCAGTGCGATTTTCCCCCATTGGAGCACTTTCAAGCTCCTGATTTCAACCCAAAACAACAACTACACTAGTCTATCATTAGTGGGTTTGTTCTACATCTTTATTTCATCATTCTTTTCAACGTTCTCTATTATTATAGTCCATTTTCGTTAACACTCAAAAACCCCAAATTTTCAAATCTGGTTCCATATTAGAACCCAGCAACAACAGTACCAAATTGCACGAATTTTCCATTCAAAATAAACACACAACACATATTCATACACACATTTAGTACACATCTACGAATTAACAATAACAATCATAAAACACAGCAATCAGGCAAAGAAAAGGAAGAATGTACAGAAAATTCTAGGAGGGAAAGGAATCCTCACTACCCTATCATGTTATCATCACTATTAATGAATTTCATTCTCCCCCTTTACTTGAATTCTGAGCTTTTCCTTCCTTCAACAATGGTGAAAATTCATTGTTCTTTTTACCCTAGTTCTCCCTCCCTTTCCCTTTCTCTTTTCACGTAGAAGAAAAACCGATCCTCTAGCCTCCCCACTAATCCCTCCTTATTATGTTATTAATTCATTAATTCTAGCAATAATAATAATAATAATAATAATAATAATAATAATAATAATAATAATGGTCATAATAACTTAATATTCTAAATAATAATAATGTTAATGATAATAATAATAATAATAATAATAATAATAATAATAATAATAATAATAATAATAATAATGGTCATAATAACTTAATATTCTAAATAATAATAATGTTAATGTTTGTAATAATAATAATGTTAATAATAATAATAATAATAATACAAATAATATTAGTATTAATAAAATTCCTCATTATTCATATTATCATTATTATAGTGTTGTCCTAAGACGTAATTTAATTTAATACATTCTACTAACTCTAACACCCACCCTAACACACATTCCCTTTAACCAAGACAATGTCCAACAATCACTCAAAATAATCATAAAACGACGAAATAGTTATATGGGGTGTTACAGTAACTCCTCAACAACAAATGTCATTGCATGCTTATAGTAACTCAGATTGGGCCAGTGACCCTGATGACAGTTGTAACAACCCAATTTTCAATAATTAATTATTTGTGTTAATTAATTGATATATTTGGATTATTCTAATTATTTGAATAATTAGATGATTGCTTAAATGGATTGATAGATGTTTAAGAGAGGGAATATATTGGAAAGAAATAAAGAGAAATATATATATATATATATATATATATATATATATATATATATATATATATATATATATATATATATATATATATATATATATATATATATATATATATATATATATATATATATATATATATATATATATATATATATATATATATGAGGAAGTGGAAAAGAAAAAGAAAAATAAAGAAGGAAGAGAAAAGAAGGGGAAAGAAAGAGGAAGAAGAGAAAAGGAGGAGAAAAAGAGGAAACTTGGAGAATCATCAAGAATATCCTCTAGCTTCTGATTAATCAAGGTAAGGGTGTGAAATCTTACTATCTTAATCAATGTGTATGGTTATGTATGTGTGTGTTTGGATTTGTTGGGTGTTTTCTACATTTTCCATTCTAGGTCGGAATGAGTTTAATCGGTAGAAACTGAGCTTTATCGGTTAGAATTTGGAATAGACGGTGTAGTATAGTCGGGTGATGAGTGGGTTGTGCTATGGGAACTGGTTTGGATTTAATCGGTCGGTTTGTGAAGTTTGGGCTTTTGAACAGCCATGGGAGTTCTGAGTTCGCAGGTTCGCCAGGCGAGTGGCAGCGAAGCTTCACCAGGCGTAGCCCAGCGAGCAGTACCGAACCAAGTCAGTAGCAAACATCCTGTCTTCGCTGGCAAGTTAGCCAGGCGAATGAGTGTGGCGAAAGTTCGCCAGGCGAGTGTGCTGGCGAGTGCTAGCGAGTAATTCCAGAATAACTCCCAGTGGTCTTCGCTGGCAAGTTCGCCAGGCGAACGAAGTAGCGAAGGTTCACCAGAGGCTTCGCCAGGCGAAGGTTAGCAAACACAGCAGCATACTTTCTTTTCTTGTGTTTTCCATTCGTGGATTGGTTGTGTGGTTTAGTTGCGATCATTCCTTGTCTGAGATGACTAATTATATGCTGTTATGTTGTGTTATGGGTAGCCGTATGGCGTGAATCCTAAATTATGAATCGATTATGAATATGTGGTCTTTTGGCATATGTGATACATTGTTTTAATTGATTAAAATGCATGATGAATATGATTGAGTCTGTTTCTGTTTGGCACGATATTTGTAAGTGCATATTGCTTGTATGTGATGGTGGGTGAAGAATGCATGAGATTATATATGGCGAGTGTCATACCCCAAATTTGTCCTACCTGTTTCAAAATCTTCATTATCCCGACTTTATTTTTCAATTCGCATCGCTTGTATAGCGTAGCGTATTTTTTAGCAAAAATAAATTTTCTCACCTCTTTTTAGCGAATAAATTTGTGACATCTGGCGTTTTTTATTTTTATTTTTATTTTGTTATTATTTTTGCCTTATAATTTATTTTTTTTAATATGTAAGTATAATATAGTTTTAATAGTAATTAATTAATTAATTTAGATTAAAAAATAATTAAAACTTAATTAGAATATATAATTAGCTTTTTTAATTAAAATCTAGAGTTAGTTATTTAGGATTAAAATTATAATTAAAAATTAAGAAAATTTGCAATAGAGTTATTATTAATATTAAACAGAAAATTAAAAAAACAGAAAATTAAAAAATTTTAAAAGAGGAAGAGAGAGGCGGGAGGAAAGGGGAAATTAGGGTTATGGTTTGGATGTATAAAGGGGCTGGTTACTGTTCATAAGAAAAAAATCGGGGCCGTCAAACCCTAAGAGAATTTCTTCCTCTTTCTCTCAGCCGACCCACATCAACAACCCCTGTTTCTCTCGCGTAAGTATCCACCTCAACCTTCACTCTCTCGTCGTCCACTCTTGTGACGCACATCACCAAAACCCGCCGGCAACGAATTTAACTTCAATGATAGCAAAGACGCGATGCCCTCCATTTTGAGCTTCAAAATAGAAACGAACACAACTGATATCGCGTTGACTCTCATTCACGTGAAAATGGATTTACTTTGAAGGTATCAGATTTGTGAAGATGACTCTGTTGTCTATTGGTTGATTTCACGTTCTGGTTTGGAGTAAATGGCAAGCTTGGAGTCGGCGATGTTCAAAGTTTTTACGCGGTGCTATTCAACGGGTAACAGCGAACGAGCGGTAACAACGGCCAATATACCTCTCTGTGGTGACTCATTTGTGCTTAACTCACTCTCACCATCGTCCTATAGTTCGATTTCGATTGTGCTGTTATGAGTAGTGCTTCGAATCCGCAATAACAAGACAACTGAAGGTTGTGTTTCGACGTCAACTCGCGGTTACAAGAATATTGCTTCATCCTGTTTCTGATTTCGATGCCGACAATATTAACAACGTAGCAACGTTGGTAACTTGTTTTTCTGTCCGATTTTATGTTCAAATTGAATGTTGTTATGCTACTGTAGGTTTTAATGATTAAATTTTAATCCATTTCGAACTGGTAACACGAGATTGAATTCGCATTTTAGTTTTCGTTTTAACACAGGTCATGTTTGATTTCTGATATTTCTGTAATATGTTTGTAGCTTGGATTTCGTTTAGGAATGCTATTGATTTGGCAGAATATCTTTTTGTGTGATTCAAAGTCTGAGATTTCAGGTCGATCACCATCTGTGTCCGCCTCATAATCTGAGGAAGGTTGCTCGAGACCTTACGAACCACAAATAAGCCCTTGTGACGCCATCCATGATCGCACCGCCGTTTTGAAACGAAATTAACAGATATGTTGTGAACATTAGCAACAATTTCAGAAGATTTGGTTCACTCCGAGTCGGAACCACAATGGTGTTCTGCAATCCCACTCGACATCGCCAACATCAATAACCGTGGATACGACAACAAGTGGCTCAATGTTTCAGTGACGCAATGACGATGCGAGTTCATTACGAAACGGATGTGTTTTCGTCAAACTTGTTTGGTAGCAGCAACACTACGATCTTTCTTCGACAATGATTCGAGCGAGTTCCGCCGCTACTATGACGACAACATTCTTTTTCTCTTGGAGTGGTGATGCGTATATGTCTCACCGATATTGGTTACTAAAGTTTACGCTCAGCGAAAGCACGAATTCAGATTCATTTTTAACAAACGCAGCAGCAACTTGTAGCAATGGAAGTCTGCGTATTGGTAACGTTTTCGAGTCTATTTCGAACAAATCTATTATGATGCTTCAGTTTGATTTAATTTTTTGGATGTTTTTGTCTTCAATTCGGTGCAGTTGTTGTGTATCTGCTGTTACACTATTGTTGTTGATTTCATGATTCTCGATTCGCTGCGAATTTACAATGCGGTTATGATACACTGTTGTGTCGATTGTGTTGTTTCAATTTTAGTTTTGAAAATTGAAAGTTGTGTGTTAATGTCGCATTCGGAATCTGTATGTTCGTTATTGCTTCATGGCCATTTTGTGTGTTTTAATCGAGGTGTCACATGTAGATTTCATAGCTCAGACTTCATATACAAAATTGATTCAGTTTTTGCATACTGTGTTCTTCATTTTATATTTTAATAGCTATCATTAATAAGAATGTTTGTATTTACTAAAAATTTGAAAGAATTACAAGTTGTAGTTTACTGTGTTCTTCTTTTACATATGTGTGTTAGAATTGTGTGATTGTTGTTTTGTTACATTTTGGTTTTGCCATAAACATTTATATGTTAGTTTCCACTGTAGGATTTAAGAATTATTTTCCTTATCATACAATTGCATATCTCGCTGGTATTTGTTTCAATTAAAGAGCATGTGGTTGATTCATTATATTGTAAATATAGGGTCAATGTGCGTCTATGTTTGTATGACGGTTTTTGTGCGAGAGACAATGGACAGTGTATCAGTTGTCATTCATTACATTTTGTATGCTGAGAATTAACTTTGATTTGTTACATTTTGTATGATGAAAATTAACTTTGATTTGACATTCATGTGTAAATAGTCTATTTCTAGGACTTTGCTTTATTATTAGTTCTATCTTTAGTTCTTAGCAAGTAATTTTAATACAATTATTGTTTTTTTTCGGGGCTTGATCATGATATTTAATTTAAGGACCATTTACATTGATTCTTTCTCATGTATGTTGTACATAATTTTTAAAAGTTGTGAATAATTTTGAATTATCGCTTTATTTTATTAAATCAGAATCTTAATCCATGGTTTCGACATTTCTATGTCTATTATGCTACTAGAAGTTCTTACGCATTAGTTGACTTTTGGCGCGCTATAACACGCACTCATTCGGGTTAGTTCGATTTATCTATTTCATTATATTTTATCCCCATTTGACAAATGTATCCCACTCCCCTCAAAATGCAATATAATTTATAACTTTATCTTTTATGATTTAATGCCTCAAAACAATTTTTAAAAATAAATTCTCGATTCATCGAGCCATTTTACACCTTGTAAGTCGAGTGCTTTCAAAGTCTCGCCATCAACCTTTTGGTCACAGACACAACATTTTAAAGCTTAATCCTGGGCTTCCTTACAGTGATACCTATTTGATCAATTATTTCTAATTGGTCACTTAGAAGACTAGCCCACTTTGCTAGTGCACACGTTAAAACGCAAATTTAAATCTCAAGCATTTTCTCAAATCATCTTCAAAGTTATTTGATTGAAAGAGAGTTTAGAGTCTTCTATTCTCTCTCTCAGTACGCTTGTCCAATTGTTTAAGTGTGAGGAGTCTTCTTCATACTTAAACAATTGTTTTCCTGAAAACCCTTAAATTGTCCACACGTAAAATTCAAACATTGATTCATATCAAGCAATTTTCTTTAAGTCAAACTAAAAATACTTATTAACTATTTAAACACAATTTTAATATTAGATGAAAAAGAGAGAGTCCCAAGTCTTTGGGTCTCTCTCCTAATTGTTTGGGTCCGAGGAGTCTTTCTTAAGCCCGAGCAATTGTCTTCTAAAAAACCCTTCTAAAAACGATAAATTTATTCAAACCTTTTCTAAGCACCCAGGATGAAAAAGAGAGTGTTCCAAGTCTTTGGCTTGCTTCCCCGATTATTTAAAATTCAAGAAGTCTTTCTTGAGCTTTGAATAATCGTCATCCGATTAATACACTCTAATCATATTAAATATCTTTTATATATTAGATGAGAAAAGGAGAGAGCTCCAAGTCTTTGGTTCACTCTTCTGATTATTTGAGGTCCGAGAAGTCTTTCTTAAGCTTCGATTAATCCTCATCTGTTAAAATACTTTAATTACATGCTATCTTTCGAGTGCCATCCAAACAATTCCTTTTGCGATGAAAAAGAAAGTGTTCCAAGTCTTTGGTTCGCTTTCCCGATTACTTGGGCCCGAGAAGTCTTTCTCAAGCTTCGAGTAATCGTCATCTGATCCACCTACTCGAACCGTACCCATTACCTTCATTTCTAGATGAAAAAGAGAGTGTTCCAAGTCTTTGGTTCACTTTCCCGATTACTTGAGGTCTGAGAAGTCTTTCTTAAACTTCAAGTAATCGTCATTCGTTCAACTTATTCAACCATACTTAATTCTATCCTTTCGCATTTGAGGTTGAAAAAAGAGAGAGCTCCAAGTCTTTGGTTCACTCGCCCGATTACTTGGGTCTGAGAAGTCTTTCTTAAGCTTCAGGTAATCGTCACCTCTAGCTAAACATCCGATACATCTAACCAAATACCTCGCCTCGTGCGACCACAACCCTAAAACCTATTCAAATCTACCCTCTTTTCAAAACCAAAATACTTAACATATTAAACTCTCTGTTCTCGCCCCCGTGCGATTGATACTTCCCAAAACATAATCCATCGCCCTCGCGCGACCTACAACTTAGGCAAACCTTATCAAAGAACATTGTTTGGACCTTTCTTCCGCGCATAACAAACTAGTGCTTCAGCCTCCCCTAGCGAGCAGACAAGCCAACGTTTAGCAGTTAGAATGCAACCTAAACACTTGTTCGTCAAACAAAACCTTTTACCATAGTTGGCCGAACTACGGCTGCTCTGATCTCTCATATCTGTTGAGAGTACGTAGGCATAGGATTGCGATAATCCTAGCGAGCACAATCCCCTCTTTTTCCCGTAGTCCCACGAACTACGAATGCTCTGATTTTCCACTTCTTACAAGTGAAGATACGTAGGCACAAGGGCCCCAATCCTTGGCGAGCACCCTATCTTAATAATCACCCCCTTTTCCTATTAGCAAGCAAATCCCTTTAGAAGATACACAAACATAGCTAACTTCTCTCACGAATCGAATCAAGAGGTTCTCGTTGAGTACAACGGACGTAGAGGGTGCTAATACCTTCCCTCTATGTAATCGACTCCCGAACCTAGAATATTGGTTGCGATGACCATGTTATTATCTCCTTAAAGGTTTTATCGATATTTTCCTATTCCATCCTTGGAATGAATAAAGTTCGGTGGCGACTCTGTTTCGAACAGTATTTTCCGCGTCCATCGCGAGGATCGTATTTTTCGAGGTACGACAGCGAGTGCAATTGCATTGTTTGGTAATGTAAGAAGGATGTTGGAAATATGTATATGTGTTGAGTCGTACTCACTGGGGTAGAATGGCAAGATGTCGTTCCTAGTGGAGTAATCACTGGGGTAGAATAGCAGGATGTTATTCCTAGTGAGGTATAGTGTCGTGGTTGTATACACCGGGGTAGAATGACTAAGATGTCGTTCCTGGTGGAATAATTACCGAGATAGAATAACTGAGATGTTGTTCCTGGTAGGGTATAAGTGATGTACCCATACTCCCAAAAAGGGATTGGTGTTAATTGATGAGTTTTATATGAGCCATATGGCATAAATATTATTGTTGTATGAAGGATGCTGACGTGTATGAATTGTTGAATTGTGAGTTATAAATGTGAATCTAGAATGAAGCGATATGAGATGAATGATGAACATAGGTATATATTCATTGTGATATATATATATATATATATATATATATATATATATATATATATATATATATATATATATATATATATATATATATATATATATATATATATATATATATATATATATATATATATATATATATATATATATATATATATATATATATATATATATATTGTGAATGCATATTGAATATACGTGCTGATACATGATGTATAATGAGATTGATTGTGAATGTGAACCACGTTTGAATGGTGTGAATGAATGATGAATACCTGTATATATTGTGATATGTGCATATTGTGAGTGTATAATGAATATATGCGATGAATGTGAAAGATGCATGAGTATGTTTGTAAACATGTGTGCATTTCAAGAGTGTCATGAGTCATGTTGCATCTGAAGCATCATGGTATGCATTCTTGTGTTGATTGATTCCTCGGTGAATCTGCAGAACCTCGTGTGCCGTTGTGGGGTGTGAGCGATGGTTGTATATTGATTCCTCGGTGAATATGCAGAACCTCGTGTGCCCTTGTGGGGTGTGAGCAATGGTTGTATATTGATTCCTCGGTGAATCTGCAGAACCTCGGGTGCCCTTGTGGAGTGTGAGCGATGGTTATATATTAATTCCTCGGTGAATCTGCAGAACCTCGTGTGCCCTTGTGGGGTGTGAGCGATGGTTATTTATTGATCCCTCGGTGGATTTGCAGAACCTTGTATGTTGCGATGGTTATATTTGATTCCACGTAGAATCTGCAGAACCTCGTGTGCCCATGTGGGGTGTGAGCGATGGTTATTTCTGGTTCTTCAATTGAACCTGTTGAAATGAGTCGGTACCGCATTTGCGTCTGCATAGAGTCGTGAGTCGGTCTCTATGAGTTGCATTTATCATCTTTATATGGTGCATTGGTGAAATAAACATGAATGTGAATGTTTATGTGAATTGGTGATGAAGAGAACATATTTTTGTATGTTTATATGGATTGATTAGAATTGTGGATGTACGCATGTTAAATATGATTGATGAATATCCATACTTGTTTATATGTAGATAGCGATGTATATGAGTGAATCGTGAATGTATGCATGATGAGATGCTTGGTTATATATATATGTATACATTGTAATGTATGTTAGTGAGTGGTGATGTATTGTGGTAAGAAGTATAATATGGATATTCTATGTTATAGAAATATATTATATGCTTTGTTATTGTGTTAATATGCATTGTGGTGAGAAAAGGTGGGATATATGTACTATGTACTTGTGCATTTATATATGATTATGTGCATTGATTATTATGGTAACGTTTCTCACCCTTCTGCTGGAATGATGTCCTATATGACATCGTGCAGGTATCAAAGAGTAGTACTGCTTGTAGTTGCGAGTTCGCTGTTGGTGCAGCTGTTTAGTATTTAATTATGTTGGGTCAAGTCATGCTTTGGTTATGTAACACTGGGATCGTTGGGTTTATGCCTTAGAGATATACTATGTATTCTAAGTTGTGTTTTAAATGTATTTGAAATATGTGATAATGGTCTCTGTGCCTAAGTGTTGATGGTTATGTGATGAACATGAATGTTATGTGAAGAGAATTATGTAAATAACTTGAATTCGCTGCTGCATGTAAAGTGACTTTGAAAGCATGATTATTTTAATTGAGTGTTAATAAGTATGACAGAAGATTTGATGTATTGGAATTATGTGTGACGCCCTTTTGTAAAAGCATGTTAATTTACTATGATTAATTATGTATTATTCTGTGGGGTTAGAAGGGTGTTACAACAGACGCTCTAGCTCACACCACATATGAAATCCTTTGGATTGAATCACTTCACAATGAACTCAACATCTGTTACTTGTCTCCTACACCACTTTGTGACAATCTAAGCACATGGGTGCTTTTTCACAACCCGATACATCATGCACCCACAAAACATGTTGAATTGGACATACATTTCGTAAGGGAGAAAGTTGCATCTCAAAAGCTATGTATTCAACATGTACCAACTCAAGCTCAAATAGTTGATATCCTCACTAAGCCTTTACCTACTAATCTCTTCACTTTGTTTAATGACAAGCTCAAGGTTTCGTCTTTCAAGCCACCATGATTTTGAGGGGGTGTGTATTAGAGATAGAACTAGTATGTTGGTTAGAAAAATATGTTATGGTTGTTACACCTTGTATGAAGTTAGTTAAGGTGCTTAACAACCATGTAAGCTCCACTATACTATATGCTAATGCATTGGTGTATAGAAGTTATGATGGTGAATACAATTTTCACACTCTTTTACATGGGTAACTCTTCTCTCTCGCTCTTCTTCTTCTTCCTCTCTCACTCTCCCTATCATGAACATATATAGTTCATGCACAAATCAACAAGCTTTCAATGACATCCATGAATGATTACAGCTCTAAGAAGCCACTTGAAAACAACACTTTTACATGCCAAATATCATGTCAGATAACCCCACTTTGGTCTTGGAAAAATAACCCCATATAGTTACTGCTATAAATACTCGTGTTGGGGTCACAAATCTTACTTTCTTGTCAAAGTGCTTGTAGTTATACCATTTCCCTGTTCAGTTCTATTTGATTAACTATTATGCCACAAATCTTAGTTTCCATAAAAAAAACTGAATAAATCATTAAAATTTATATATACTTGTTGGAATTAGATTAATAACGATTAATCAAAATATACATGCTCAAGAAATTATAATATATAATTTAGACGCGAAAATCAAGCATGTATAAAATTAAAGGATCGATTGATTGATTTTAGGAATACCTGGATCCATTGAGAAAAATACCTTTGACGGTAATCTTAAACTCAGATGTTTTTGGCTTTTGTGGTTCTTCCTCAACCGGTACTCCTTATGCCTCGAATTCTCTTCAGATGGAGAGAAGAGATAATTTACTTATTGTACGGTATATTGGAGACCATAGCCTATATATAGTGTGATGGCCAATTAGGGTTCCCATTATTTACAAATGGGTCATCCTGACATTCACTCATATTTGAGTCCATACCCAATTATTTAATTAATTAATTAAATAATTAAATAATTCATAAATAAAATCTAAATAATCTTTTTAACATTATTTGATCACTTAATTATTTAAATGCACTTAATTGATAAAATAGCTAATATAATAAATAAATATATTTGGCCACATAATTATTGGAATATTTTAATAATATATTACTATATTATTAAAATATTCCAACAATCTCCCACTTGGCCAATATATCTTAATGATTATATCATAATTCTTTAGGCGCGCATCAGAATGTTATTTTGTTTATATTTCAACTTTACAATCTGATCCACCTCATGTTAGATTTATCTAATATTTTATGGGCTACAATCAATTGTGGTTTAATTTGTAAAAAACGGGTTAATCGTGATTCTGATGGGGGTGCATATATAAGCCCTTTAATTAATTAAGTGATCAATTTTTAATTAATGGTTGAGTATCTGAAACCTGATTGATGTGGGTAAAAGTGTGGGCTTTAACCTTGGGCCCATAATGGGTAGGGACTAAGGTTATATATATTATATAGCTAGGTCCCCTCTGTAATCACAAAAAAGGCATCAGAAACATAACTGACGGCTCCATAACTTGCCCCATTGAAAGTTGTGAACGGGAGTGTGAGATACAGAGGAAGATCTGGTCATTCATCCATTCGGAATTCTGAATCATGATTTCAACAAGTAAGTATTGATGTTTTAATCTCATATAATATCCATGAATATTTCCACTTACATTTAGTATCAGAGCTTAAATTATATGAATTAGGACTCAATTTATTATTCTTAATATATAATTATGATTTAATATAATGGTTAGTCATTACGTGAAATTGTAAAGCCATTAAAATTAAAAGTCATTAACAATTATTGATCTCGTGTATTCTTATTGATCTCGTATATATAAATCTAATGTTAAATTATTATAATTTTCTCTTCGGAAATTTTATTAAATAAATGTTAGTTTATATAAATTTGTAATATATTTGTTTTGTCAAGTATTTTGAAATATTATATAATATCTTTATAATATTGAGATTGATACTGTTGAAGACAAAATTTATTAGGAATGTTATATGGTTTAAATTCATGATTGGTTCATGATTTATTTTGGCAAGAATTTTTTTTAATTCCTATGCAAGAAATTCTATAAATTATTGTGTGTGATTACCACCAAAGTGAGATCGCTCGTTTTAATTTATAAAAGTATCTTTGTAGTTTGAGGAATGGTTTTAAGTCATTACTGTGATTGTCTTCCCAAAGGTGGATAATTGTATGTAAAGATTGTGGTTGATTAAGGATATAACTATTGGAGATGCTTTGGTCTAAGGGATTTATTTACCCAAAGGAAATAAATTTCTAAACTCAATGTATGCTCATTGAGTAGCTTATCCTTGAAATTTGTAGATGAAGTTGTTGGAGGTGTTTTGGTTTAGAGAATTTATCTACCCAAAGGAGATAGATTTTCAAACCCAATGTATGCTCATTGAGCGACTCATCTGAGGTTCTGACCTTGGTTTTAACCTGGGTTTTACGCATTCCACCCAAAGGGGATTGTGTGATAATGTTGGCCTCTTAGTGATAGCTTATGTTTATTAAAGTTATATCTTGCCTTTATTATTTGTTCTAATGCATTCCTATTTTGTCTAATCAGTGACCTTCTCTATGAACAATTGTTCTGCTTCTATTGAGATCCTGAATGGGTCTAATTTTAAAAAATGGAAGAAAGACTTAGAGTTTTCGTTAGGGATTGCTGACCTTGACATGACATTGCGTGAAACCAAACTTGTGATCAATGATCAGAGTACACCTGAAGAGAAAGAAAAATTAGCTAAGTGGGAGAGGAGTGATCGAATTAGCTTGTGTGCTATGAAGAGAACAATTTCTGAACATCTGATAAGTGGGTTGCCTGAAAAAGAGAATGCTAAAGAGTATCTTACTGCTATTGGAGAGAGATTTCAGGTATCTGATAATGCTGAATCTGGATGTTTAATGAAACAATTCACGGACATGAAATATGATAACAATGGGGGTGTCAGAGAGTTCATTCTTAAGATGGTTCATGTCCAAACCAAACTAAAATTCCATGACATTGACCTGAATGAGAATTTTATTGTGTCTCATGCCTTAAATTGCCTACCTGTTGAGTTCACTCAAATCAAAACTGCTTATAATACATTTGGTGATAAGTGGACTATCAATAACCTCATTACCAAGTGTGTTGCTGAAGAAGAGAAACTCAAGAAGGAGAAAAGTGATCTAGCACTCCTAACCTTTCATGCTAAACTCCATTCTGGTAAAAGATCTTGGAAAAAATAAGAAAAACACTCATAGTGTTGCTCATAGAATTCCTTATAAGGAACCTGATAATGGTCAACATCATAATATAGGAGGTCTCAGACCTGTTGCTTTTAAGAAATCTGTTTGGTGCTTTTGGTGTAAGGAAAAGGGACATAAGAAAACTGATTGTCATGCTTTTAAAGCTTGGTTAGACAACAAGAACAAATCTGGAGGTAATCATTTAGCTTTTGTATGTTTTTAGTCTAACTTAGTTGATGTTCCCATTAACTCTTGGTGGATTGATAGTGGTTCTACAACCCATATTGCTGTCTCCTTACAGGGGTTCAGAAACCAGCGGAGACCAAACTTGAGAGAAAGCAAACTCAGGGTAGGAAATGATCTTGAAGTCATTGTGGAGCTAGTGGGAGATGTTAGCTTAGTCTTAGGAACTGGTTTTGAACTTGTTTTGAAAGATACTTTTTATGTACCTTCTTTTAGGAGAAATTTGATTTCAGTATCTTGTTTGGATAAGTTTGGATTTCAATTTACCTTTTATGATGGAAAATTAAATTTGATGTTGAATTCTCAAGTTGTTGGTTGTTGCACCCCAAAATTTGACCAACATTTATTTACCCATCAAGTGTTTGAAGGTTGATACCTTCATCAGAAAGTTCAAGAGATCCTCAGAGGAATTGGTTGAAACCAAGTTTGTGTGTCTCATAACTTGAGAGTTGTGGGTGCTCCTCAGATGATTCTGAGACTGTGAGAGTGAACTTGAAGCTTTGAGAAAGCTAATGAGATGTCTTGAAAGCCATCATGAAGCCTAGATAGGTCATTATGCAAGAATTCAGAAGATTCAACCATGAGTGGTGAAATTAGGGTTTTGATTGGGTCAACCCTAGGTCAACTGAAGATTTGGAGAAGGTTGAGACCTAATCCAAGGGCCATGTGATCATGGAATGATGTATTGAGATACTATAAGTATGATTCCTAGACCAACTCATCATGATTGAGGAGTTTGAGAAGTTTAAGCTAGGGTTTCTAAGGATTGGCAGTGCAAAATCCCCTAGTTTGATCCCTATCTTCCAGGCAGTTTTAGCTCAAGATGTGATTGTCATCTCATCTTCCCCACAACATGAATGTTGTAGAGCTTGTTCTTAGCTTTTATTTGAGTGGTAGAAGTCCTTGATAGGATTTGCAGAGCTCAAGTTATGGTTTTGACAAATTGCAGGTCATCTGAGGTATGTGAATCTGGGTCCCTGAAAGTCACCCAACTTGCAGACAACTTTTGCCCTAGTAGGACGATTCCTATGATCTCTTGGTCAACATGAATGTTGAAGAGCATCTTCTTAGCTTTCTATAGAGTACTAGAAGTCCTTGATAGGATTTGTAGAATTCAACTTATTGCTTTGACAAGCCAGGGGCATTTTGGTCATTTTGAAGTTATAGGTCATTTCAAGCATATGGCCATATCTCCTACTTCCAAGCTTCAAATGGAAAAACCTTCAACATAAAAGTTGCTTAGAATGATGTTTTAAGGCTATTAGGATGGTCATGAGATGTTGGAAAGACTCATAGCAAAAAGTGATAAAAATGGCCTAAAAATGGGACATAAGTTAATTCAAGTGAAATGGAAAATCCTAAAATCCAAGCTATAAACCCTAACCATGGCATATGATAGGTCATTTTGACTCCCAAGGGCATTTTAAGAACAATGGTTCAGCCACAATTTTGATTTGAGGCTTAAATTTTGGAGTTGCTTTGTAAAAGTCTTACTTGCATAATGGGGTACCAAGTCAAAACAAAGAAAAGCTTCATAAACAAGGTGTTTAAGCATTGTATATTGTCCAAAATACCACTTAAGGAGAAAATGAAGATAATTACTCAAGTTATGGGGTTTTTGTCATGATATCTCATGTGGTGGGAAGTGAAATGCAAGTTACCATATCATAGAAAGTTCAAGTCCTTTCTAGATGATTCTAAGAGGTTCTAGACCCTTCTAAACACCTCTATATATTGATTACATTCTCCATTGGTGAAAGGTTGGTGATTGTTGATGTTAATGGTGGTAGGAAAAAGAGTTTGAACCAAAACTTTCCATTTTGCAAATTGTATTGAAACTCCATTTTTCTCTTCATTACCCTTCCATTTTCTTCCACAAATCATCTCCACAAACCTCCATGAACATGTTCATGCTAGAGTAAGGTTCCATTGTTGAAGAATTGGAGCTTTCCAAGTGAAGTTGCAAGAGAGCAAAAGGGATTGAATCTGAAGATACAAGCCATTTCCATCAAATCTTGTGCAAGAAGAGTATTGTTCATCACCTAGGGACCATTTGTGAAGATCTACAAGGATTGATTCGAAGCCTTTCAACATCCACCATTGCAAGAGTCAAGGTATGCAAAACTGTTCTTACCTCTCACTTTAGGCATGGCTAGGGTTAGTTCTTGTTGGAAAACCATTAGAGACCATTAGGTGATTCATTTGGATGAGTTTAAGATCAATTAGTGAGGTTTCATTAATGGAGGTTGATTCTTGATGGAGGTAGAACACACTATTTAATGGATGATAATGCACGAATTTTGGTTGGTTTTGATCACTATGGCATAGGGATTAAGTATATATAAAGATTGTTGAGTTTTGTGATGGTTGAAAATTGAATAAAGTTTGGATTCTTGATGTTGTACTGTTCGGGTAGGATGATAGAGAGAGTTTTAATGCAATCTAATGGCATGGTTGGATTCTACATAAAATTCTAGTCAAGTTTGGTTCTTGGATCATGGCATTTGATGGAGAAATGAGAGAGAACAAAGGTGATAAAGTTTCATGCATGGAGTTTATGTTTTCATGGATTCTAAAACCCTAGGTGTTCAAAGAAAGAAGACATAATCTAGGCCATTGATTGTGTGCAAGACTTGTTGACTTGGAAGGCCATCCTGCGGCCGAGATTGATTCACGAAAATGGATTAGTATATCAGCAATGGGCTTAGCACGAATTGCTCTCCCCACCCCCCATTTCCAAGCCCATCATGATATCAATTGAATGTATTTGCTTCTTGCACCCCTTCATCAATTTTCATATTAATTTTTTTCTCCAAATTTTATTAATCTTCAAAAATTCATAACAAAATGAAAAATGAATATTTTTTAATGAAACTTTTTTTCCCATTTTCCATTTTCTGTCTATAAAAATATAAAATCATAAAATAGCCATTTTATTTCATTTTTATATTTTTTGTGCATTTTTACTTTTAATTGCTTTTTTTAATTCTTTTAGTTGGTATGCTAATTTGTAGGATTTAATTAGGGTAGTTCCCTTAGGATTTTTGATTCAATTTTTTTAGGATAATTAGAGAAATGGTTTAGGTTCCCCCTGAATTAATTTCATAATTTTGTGATAATTTTTAGGGTAGTTTTAATTAGGTAGTTCTAGATAGTATAGAATTTGATTAAAACTTTAGCATAGGTTCATAACAATTTTAGATTTAGGTCTTGTAGGGCAATTTAGTCTATGGGGGAATATATGGGACTTAAGGGTAGTAATGTAGGGTCCCCTAGCATTTATATTAGGATTTAATAGAATAATATACTATTTTTGGTTGATTTTTGAATTGAATGATTGTTTGTGTGGCCTTTAGGGCAAGTTTTGTTTAGTTTGCTTTGCTTTGGAGTATCCCTTTGGTTTGAGGAGCTTGGCATCTCTTTGTGGAGCTTTGTGGAGCATACTAGAAGATTAGAAAAGGCTTGGAGGAGCTTGAGGAGCTTGTTCTTCTTTTCTTTTTTGTTGTTTTAGGGTTAGGAGTAGGAAGAGCTTAGATGTAGACAATTTCTTTCCCAAACATGGATAGTATTCTTCACATCCATTCCTCCCCGTGATTCAAAGTCCTTCCAGGGTATACACCTCTCTCCTTTGGAGGGATTAGTGTTATACCCAGGAGGTAGAACTTTTGAGGGAACCCTTCACTTGATATTGAACCCTTATAGGTCACCTTTGGTGATCAAATAAGCAATTCAATATCCCCCAGCTTATCCAGTAAGTGATTTTCTCTGGTTTTGATTATTCTTGAGAGGTTGAGCCTGAGCATGAAGATGAAGACTTCATTGAAGATTGTTGAAGAGGATGAATCCTTGAAGACTGCCATTCCAGCTGAAGCTTGAAGAGCATGAGGATCAAGTTGATACTTGAAGATCCCTGAAGATAGTGAAGCCTGAAGGTGGAGCTGATCAAGAAGCTGAAGCTTAAGGGAGAAGATGAGTTGATACTCATGTTGTAGGGTTGAAACCTGGAAAGCAATTGATGACGGAAGTCTGAAGACTGAGTTGCTGCTGGAGGAGCTGAAGCTTTCTTCTGTTTTTCTTTTCTGTATTGTGTGTTTTGCTTGATTTGTCTGTTGCATTAGAATAAGTTCATCTAGAATAAGTAGAATCTAGGAGCATGATTGCATTAGAGGTTGAGTTGCTCCCTCTACTTGTATTGTTATTGCGTGGCTTTGCTTGCGGGTATTCGGTAGAGCCCAGCTCCCTTGCCCATGTGGTTTGTTTGCCTGATGGCATTTCATTTCTTTTATCTGTATGATTGCAGTTTACTATTTATTGCTTGATAGCATGTTGTTTATTTTTCAGTATGATTACTGTTATTTCATGACTGGCTTGAGGTTGAGACGAGCTTGTGGAGGATGAAGCCCCACACACATTTCCTCCCTCACTTGCATTGCATGCATTTTACTGTTAAGCTGATGCTTTGTCTGTTTTGGTGTATCATTGACATGATCCCTTAGGACTCTCATTTCCTTTGATAAGGATTCGATGATAGACTTTTAGGTTGAAACCTATGCATGACAACTTCTAGGAGTTCCCTGTTCAAACCTCAACCATAGGATGAATCCATGGCATGATAACAGTAGGACTTGATAGTCTCCCTCCTAGTTGGGCCTGTTCTCTTCTCATCTCAAAACAGTTTAAGATACAGTAATCATGAATGATTTCTTTCGTACGTTACGAGCCTTAAGCTATCTGAGAAAGGATTGTGGGAGAGTTTCTTTTCCACAGTCTGGATGTTTAGTATGGTACCCTTTGGGTGACATGCGGCGCATTCACTCTCAGGTCATAGTCTCTAGTGCGGTTGAAATCGCAAACACAATAAAAAACACTTCTTTCGTAAAAACAGGAAATAAACCGTAGTTTCCCGAACTACGTGAGCTCTGATCTCTCATGCCTGTTGAGAGTACGTAGGCACAAGATGGCGAAGTCTTGGCGAGCTACCTTCCCCCCACAACCCTTCGTAGGCCGAACTACGTTGACTCTGATTTCTCATTCTCTGATGAGAATACGTAGGCATAAAGTGCGACGCTTTGCCGAGTCATTTTTCTTTTCTTTTTCAGCCAGCCTTGATAGGTAGATAGATTATAACCAACCCGTCCAAGTAAACAAACAAGCGAGGATCCCGTCGAGTACGACGGACGTGAGGGGTGCTAATACCTTCCCCTTGTGTAACCGACTCCCGAACCCAGACAATGGTTGCGATGACCTTGTCTTACCCTTTTTCGTTAGGTTTTTTCGATCGTTTCCTTTCCCGCTATGAGGGATAAATAACGAAAGGTGACGACTCTTCTGTCATGCCGGCACCTTATTTTCGCGCAAGCGACAGCTGGCGACTCTGCTGGGGAGTCCATCTTCCCTATGCATTTAGGATCCAACGTCCCTTAAGAGAGTCAATCCTACCATTTGTGTGTTTACTTGTTGGGTTGCGTTTATTTATCGCATTTTTTACTTCTCGCACTTTATTTCCCGCATTTTATTTTCAGTATAATATGATTATTTGTGCTGTTGTGGGATGGGAGTTCTGATGAGTGAGAAGCCAGACCCAGGCTTGAGTGCACCATAGACTTAGAGTGGAAATTAGTGGGCGCGTGCTTGCTTTGCAGGCACTAGTGTCTCATGAAATCCACGCTCAGACGAGGTTCATCCGGTTGGCTTCACTTTCAACCCTTTGGGTTGAGACGGTTGCTGGTTTGGTGGATTGTCGACTCTGGGGACCGATCATTTGTGATTCAGCTAAGTGAGGCCTCTTCAAGACTTGATGATGCCACTCCTTCTGGGAATCGTATCGTCAGTTTTGAAAGTCTGTGACGCTGATGAATGCATAGGATGTCGTACCTTAAGTCAGTTTAGGTCCATACCTGTGAGTGGGATTGGGTTTATTGCAGGAAACTTTGACCTCCAGACCACCTGGTTCTCTTGACAGTGGATCAGTTATGTTGGTACCAGGGTTTCTCAGTTGCAGATTTGTCTGTTCTTGATAGAGCGGGTTTTGATCAGAGGATCTTATCATCAGGTGTATGTCTGTTCTTGATAGAGCAGGTTTTGATCAGAGGATCTTATCATCAGGTGTATGTTTGTTCTTGATAGAGCAGGTTTGATCAGAGTATTGTCATCAGTGGTTTGTTCTTGATAGAGCAGATTTTGGGGTCTGAAGATCTCGTCAGCAGATGTTGTTTGTTCTTGATAGAACAGATTTTGAGTGGGGTCTGAAGATCTCATCAGCAGCTGTATGTTTGTTCTTGGTAGAGCAGATTTTTGGGGTCTGAAGACTTCATCAGCAGATATTTCTTGATCATACACCAGAGGTCCTTATTATCAGGCATTTGTTCTTGACATAGCAGAATTTTGATCCTATGTATATGGTCCTGTCAAATGGTTGTTCTTGGCAAATCAGATATGTGGTCTTACACCGGGATTTTCTTCTCATCAGTGATTGTTGACACAGAATCTCCACAGCGGCTATCCGGATATACCATTGCATGACTGCATTTTGCATTAGTTCGCATATTCATTTTTTTGAATTCCATTAGCATGTGTATGTGCTGCAGGCGCATTTCGTACCCTGTTTCTGGTGTCCCGAGCAATATGAGACATTTTCTTCCATGAATGGATCCAGTCTTATCACTGCATTGACACTATGTTGGCACGTTGACACCAGAATTAGGGGTGATCTCCTAAACGTACAGACACCCATGGCATTAGCATAATTCATCTTGCATGACAGAAGCCAAGGCTTGTCTTCTAACCCTTGTGTTCGAAGGTTTGACTCAGAATCGAGCAACTCAGACTAATGGGGCAAGTACAAGCTGAGTTGGGGAAAATCCAAAGCCAGTTGGGGCAGGTCATGAATGACATACAGGCAGTGCGTCTGGACCAGCAAGTACTCAGAGAAGAGAATCAGCAGCTGCAGAATCAGTTGAGCTTTCTCATGGGAGTGGTGAGAAGTATGCTAAAAAAGGAGAGTGATCGAGCACCCGAGGTGGAGACCAAAGTGCTTCCTCCATTGCCGTCAGCGCCGCCTGTGCTGAAGCCAAGTGGACTTCGTGGATCCTCTACACAGCATGAAGCTCAAGACCTGTCTCGTCGGCAGCCGCGCCAGGCATCTCTGAATAACCCTGAAGGTCATAATCAAAAGAAGAAGCTACTGGATAGAGCTGTGGACCCAATACCTGTGAGTTATTCCCAGTTGTTGCCACTGTTGGTCCAGAACCGTGTTCTTAAGCTTCGGACTTTGGACCCACCGAATGACGTGTCGTCAGACTTTGATCTCAGCACACATTGTGATTTCCACTCAGGAGCACCGGGGCACCATGTTGAAACATGTAAGGCTCTCAAGAATAAGATTCAAGACCTTATTGACTCAAGGACAATTAGGCTTGTGTCGGGCGGCATTAGAGCATCGGGAAAGTTTATCCCGTACCCTGCAGAAGGGGCGAATGATTCCACTCCTTTGCCTGAAGCTGAGAAAGATCTTGAATATGTCCCGCGACTTTTGGTGACTGAATCGCCTCGCTCGCAGTTTCTACCTGGATCGAGTTCAAGGATGCAAGCGCCTAAACAAGGGACCGTCGTCATTCAGAAACGACGACCCCTTACTCCTTGGCGGAAAGAACACCAGCACCAGAATCAAAAGAGGCCCCGCAACCACTTGGAACGAAGGAATGCTCTTTTCCATCCAGTGCTTGTGTCGTATAGCCAGATTCTTCCACAGTTGATTCAGAATTCTTTGGTGGAACCGAAAGCTCTCAAGCCCGTGCCAGAGTCTTACCCTCCAGGGTACAATCCTCATGCTCAGTGTGGTTACCATGGTGGATCTCCGGGGCATTCAACTGAAGATTGCAAAGCGTTTCAGGCAAAAGTGCAACAGCTGATCGACAAAGGGTGCATTTCCTTTCCAGAAGGAGTTTTGTTTGTGCGTGACAACCTCTCAGCTGCCTGAGCTCGCAGATTCAGAGGGTTATGTTCAGAAGCCAGTGGTCCAGACAGGCAGACATCCTCAGCATTGGCAGTCCTAGGTCTTTTTTTACCATTTGCATTTGTAGTTTCTTTTCTGTTAGTTACTACTTGCTGTTAAACATTGTATGTTTCGAATGGTAATATTAATAAAGTGACTATGCATTTTTCTGAATTAATTATGTCGTTGTCACTCATTTACTGCATTGCATTGACACTTGCATTTTATTCACTCCACTTTATCACTATGATTAGCCAAGAGTGGGGGGAGGATGATGAAACTGAATACTCATAGCCGATGATCGTATTGCTTTCAGATAAAACCTAGCCGATGACGTACAAGGCATTGTTTCAAATCCCCTAAACACCGGAGAAATAAGGAAGAGAATCCCTTGTTAACCACTTCGAACCGAGAAGTAGGAGTTTCTTTCGGACTTTTTAACCCTCACATCTTAACCCGGGGCAGGGTAGTTGTCAGTTAGCTTGATCGAGCGTTCAAGTCTTATAGAGGAGTGTTGTCCTTCGAGTACCAATCACATCGTATTTCTCCCCAGAGGTCGTACCTCATCAACCACAATGGTTAAACCTCACCAACCAGGAGTGAAACAGTTATAATCCTTTTGGAGCAATCAAGACAACCGGTGTCACACGACTCGTTCCAAGAGAAAAAAAAAAGGAATGAGAAAGCCCGCTAAGTAAAAAAGAAAAAGCTAGAAAGCAAATGCTTAGGCAAAAATTAGGGCATCCCGCTGGGCTTCAAAAGAAAATCGAAAAGAACTCTAAGGAGTCAGTCCAGGCAAAAATTAGGGAATCAAAAGAATGAAAAGAAAGGATATAAAGAAGAAAAATCCTCGAACAAGGACGAAGTCGTGTAGATACAGACACCGAAACGAAAAAGGAGTAACTGCCACTCCGAAACACCTTGTGAATTCCTTAACCAGTTGTTCCCAATGTTCAACACACCTCTCGAAGAGGCGAGCGCTCGAGCTAAGTTAGCTGAACTTTAGGATCGGAGATCATCACGTAGAAGGGGTGGGTACAAATCATAATTTGAGCCAAATATCCTTTGTTTCACGAACCGTGAACCCGACCACGATACAACCCTCAAAAGACCTAATTGAGGCAGGGCTTATTCTAAAAGCGCATTGCGATAAGGTTGAGTAACCTGACTCCTACATGATTTGCTAATCATATCCTTATTGTATTTTTCACTGATCAAATCAGCACTACGTTTGAACCCTTTGGTTCATTCGTCACTCACTAGCATGACACGTAAATGAGTGACAGTACATTTTTTTTCGAAATTTGCATGAACACTGCATTAAAATTACCATTCGTGAATAAACAATTTTAATTGTAGGTCAGTAATTGATACGAAGGAACTCCAACAGGGAATAGTCAATCAGGACTGAATCGTCAGAAGTCTGGATCAGAACGGTATGCTGTGAAACCCTGTGAATCCGGGGCAATGACTTCCTGTGAGTTTGGAATCAGTTTGTCTGAGGACAAGTCCCGGAGTATCAGTTGATTATGGGGCAGTTTATGCAAGAAGCGGTTGATCGGAAGTGAATCTTCTCGAGACCCAATCAGGGGCAGTTATCCAGAATTCTTGCGATTTGGGGGCAGATCCCTCCAGTGTTCAATCAGAGCACGTTGAGTCGCTCATCGCTCGTTCAGGGGCAAGCTACTTCAGAGATATTGGAGCCAACTATGCTGAGAGTTGATTAGTGGAGGATGAATCCTTCCGTTGTACAGATGTTGGGGCAAGCCATCTGAAGATTGTCTTGTTGCCAGTTGTCTTCTGTTCAGATTGAATTATTCCCAAAAGGCGGATTGGGACAAGTTGAATTGTACTGGGGCAAGTTGTCCAAATGAGTTTGTTCACCCTAGCAAGAATTGAGTGTCGGGGAATCGCGCCATTACCCTGCCACGACCTGAGCCTTCTGGAGAAGCCTCGCTGTCGTTGGATTGTTATCCTACAGCCTAACCTGTTACTCGGCTCCATGATTGGAAGTCTGTATTCCCTGTGTTGACATTGTTGAATCAGGATTGTTTCTCAGCAGAGATGTACAGTTTGAGATTGTTTCCCCTGTGCAGTTCGAGACTGCAGCAAATTGAGATGGCATTTATCCCTTATCAGAGTAGGGTCAAGATTAGCCTCGGTAGGGTTTGATTAATATTCCCGGCAGAGTATGGCCATCCCAAGCATTGAACGTTGATTAGCCTGATGTGCTACTCTTTCCTAAGTGGGTTGAGACTGAAGCTTTCCCTGACCGGCAGATTTGGGTTTATTTCCCCAGCAGTGGGACTGATGCAATGTTGTATCCCCACAGAGTCCGAGTGTGACTCCCTTTCCTCCGAGTCTAGGTCATTGACTCATTCCTCAAGCGGAGGTCGACGGTGATTCCCCCATTGAGTAATCCCTAGACGGGTAGATTTTGACGTCAGCCAGAGAAGAGTTATCTCTCAGCAGATTGCTTCGTACCCTATAAGGACTTAGGGTGTTCAAAAAAGACCATTCAGGGTTGTCTTCCTCGGTGAAGTGAGATTCGAGTTCAGTGATCGATTGTTATCTTCTGCAGATGTCAGAGGTGTTTCTTTGATAGGGCCAGTACATCTCCAACAGAGTTGTACCATGAGTAGCTAAGGATTGATATCCCCAGCAGTGTTGATACACAGGTAGTCCTCATCAGACTTATTTACCCAGCGAGTGTTACCCAGAAGGGCCAGTCTCCGTAAGGCGTATGCGAGATTATTCTCAGCAGACCAGGATTGATATCCCCGAGAGGATGGTTCCTCTTCCCATCATTTATTTTGTTGGGGCATTTCCTTGCGTCATTACATAACAAAAGTGTAGCATTTTCGTTTCGCACGGAGCATTACACTCATCCCAGCATGTGCATATTTAGACATGAACCAGGTGGTTACCTTTTCCCAGGCAGAGATGATTCTCTTCCCCAAGCAGACGCATCCTGAAGGAACGTCATCTTCCCAGCTGAGTCGCGCGCCGAAGCTCGTATGTCCCCAGCACCGGGTCACAAGTGCAGATTTCGTAGAAATGTTCGGGTGCCGAAGCTCGTGTTTTCCCCAGTAAAGTCTCCGAAGCAGGTGTCTCCCCCAGCACCGGGTCACAAGTGCAGGATTCGTAGGAAACTGTTCGTACGTCGGAGTATGCAGTAACTTATGGTGCCAGACTGAAGTCTCCAACGGAATTGAGATTCCCTGCCAGAGCCGTATTCTCTACCGAAGTCGGATGATTCCCTCTTCCCCAGTAGAGTGTTGGAACAACTGATGCTGTATTCCCCTGCAGAGTTGTACTCTCCCCCGAAGGTGGATGTTTCCTTCTTCCCCGGCGGAATTGAAATTCCTCATCAGAGTCGTACTCTTCAGTGAAGTAGAATGATTTCTCTCTCCCCGGCTGAGTCCGCAAACCCCCAAGAGAGCCGAATCCTTGGAAGCAGTTGGGACCATGAGTGGATTTTCCCTAGCAGAATATTGAACAGCCGATGCGGTATTTCCCCAGAGTCGCACTCTCTCCAACGAAGCAGAATGACTTCTCCTTCCTCAGCTGAGTTTGCAGATGTCCAAGAGAGCCGAGTCCTTGGAAGTTGACCAGACCATGTTTAGTTGTTTCCCCCAGTGGAGTGTTGAGCAGCTGAAGTTGTTTCCCCACAGAGTTATCATCCCCAGAAGAGTAGCCGAGACGGCCACACAGTTTATTCACGCGATTGGTATCGCTTTCCTTCAGCAGGTCCGGGTTCTCGTAGAGCTTCGTTCCCCTGCAGTAATCAACTGAAGTTGTTTTCCCTGCAGCAGTCAACTGAAGATCATTTCCCCAGACGGAGTCCAATTGATGTTGGCGCGACCATGTTCACCTCAGCAGGATGATTCCTCTATCTGAGTAGTCCTTTCTCCTTGACAGAAGGATTTCCCCCTCGGCATTTATTTTGCTGACGGGATTGCATCATTGTGCATGATGGCATAGCATTTATCATAAACGCATAGCATTTCCACCATGTGGAGCATGGCGCCGAAGCATACGCAGGATAAACATGATCTAGGTTGTTACCGTTCTTGTTTTGCAGGTGTTCCGCCGAAGGATCAGTTGCTCGGGATGATTCCTGAGATTCTCCCCAATGAAGTCGCCCGCTCAAGATGATTTTTAAGATCCCCAGCGAAGTCTTCAGTTCAAGATGATTCTCGAATCCCTCAGCAGGGCCGTTTGCTTAAGATGATCCTTAAAACCCCAGCGCAGTCTCTAGAGTCGGTTACTCAAATTGATACTTGGAGTCTCCAGCTAAGATCGCCCAGGATGGTTCCTGAAGCCCCAAGAGAGTCGAGTCCTTGGAAGCTGCTCAAGCCGCGATTGGTTTGTCCCTAACAAGAGTTGCCCAGGATGATTCCTGGAATCCCCAACAGAGCGGGGGTCTTTTCCCCAGCAGGTGGTTGGCACCTCCCCAGTAGCAGGCAGGTAGATTGATATCCCCAGCCGAGCACAGCCATGAGTGGCAGATGAAGTGTTTCCCCCAAGCGGATCCTAAAGGATTGTCTAGCAAGCAGAAGTTTGTTTATCCCCATGAGTTTGAGGACTTAATGACATGAGTGTCTTGTAGCCTGAAGGCTATGTTCCCCAGAAGGTTCGTTTCCCAGAGAGCCGTTCAGGGCATTTATCGCTTTCCCCATGCAGAGTATAGCAGAGGATAGTGTGTTGATCAGCCTAATGTGCTGTGTTCTCCGGAGGAGTCCGTCATCCTCAAGTGTAAGTCCAGTTGAGATTGGCAGAAAATGCAGTTCCCTTAAAGGGTAGCTCTTCCTCAGCAGAGCGGTTACTCTCCCCGAGAGGATGATTCCTCTTCCCAGCATTTATTTTGCTGGGGCATTTCCTTGCATGATCGCATAACATTTACTCAAAAGCATAGCATTCCGTTTCGCACGGAGCATTACGCTCATTTTTCCAGCATTTGCATATGAAGCATGAACCAGGTGGTTACCTTGTTCTCGAGCAGAAGTACTTGCTCCCCAGTAAAGTTTATAGGAATCGTCTGAGTGAGCTCTTTCGTTATTCCCCAGCAGTTGTTGAAGTCGTCTGAGTGAACTCTCTCGTTTTTCCTCAGCAAAGTCTACAAGGTTGGTTGGGTGAACCCTTCTCCCTTTTCCCCAGTGAGTCTCTAGGATTGTTTGGGTGAACCCTTCTCTCCTCGCTCCCCACAGAGTCATGAATGGCTCAGGATACCACTTCTCTGACTGAAGTCACGGGTTTCCCAAGCTGAAGCGAAGGTGCCTGAAGGCAAGGTTATCCCCAAAGTCATGAATGACTTAGGATTCGTTTTTCGGACTGAGGTTCGAATTATCTCCCTGACTGAAGTCACGGATTCTCTATAGCAGAGGCGGAGTTGCCTGAAGGCAGATCCATGTATCCTTGAAGGCCAAGGATCCATTTCTTCAGACTGAAGTCGAAGATACCCCCATAGAGTTGCCGACGGGCAAAGTTTACATCCTTGAAGGCCAAGGATGCTTATCTTCAGAAGTACTTGAAGATCTTTTCTAGCTGAAGCTGGAATCGCCGACGGGCAAGGTTTATATCCTTGAAGGCCAAGGATGCTTATCGTCAGAAGAACTTGAAGATTCTCCAGCGGATCTGGAGTGGCCAGGGTTTCACCTATCCTTGAAGGCCAAGGATCCCTATCTTCAGAAGAACTTGAAGATTCTCCAGCGGATCTGGAGTGGCCAGGGGCCAGGGTTTCATCTATCTTTAGAAGAACTTGAAGATTCTCCAGCGGATCTGGAGTGGCCAGGGGCCAGGGTTTCATCTATCCTTGAAGGCCAAGGATTCCATCTTCAGAAGTACTTGAAGATCTTTTCTAGCTGAAGCTGGAAGTGGCCAGGGGCCAGGGTTTCATATATCTTTGATGTTGAAGTTCTACGGTGAACTCAGTATGCAGTAGTATTTGGATGTTCGTTATGGTTCTGAGGGAGAACCCCAGATCAGAGAGTGCTTGGTTAAGTCTCTCATTCCCAGCGGAGTAGTTTCAAATACGCAAGTGTACCATTTGTTTCATTTACCAGGGGTGAGCCCTGTCGCTACTGCGAAAATCGGCGCCGGCTGACAGAAGAGTCGCCACCGTGCGTTATTTATCCCTCAGAGCGGGAAAGGAAACGCTCGAAGTAAACCTCGCAAAAAACGGGGAAAAGGTATGGTCATCGCAACCATAGCCTGGGTTCGGGAGTCGGTTACGCAAGGGGAAGGTATTAGCACCCCTCACGTCCGTCGTACTCGACGGGATCCACGCTTGCTTGGGTTGTCTACTGGATGCAAAACAATCTATCTACGGCTGCTAAATCTAAACGGAAGGGAATTGACTCGATAGAGCATCGCACTCTATGCCTACGTATTCTCAAGAGAGAAAGTCAGAGTCAACGTAGTTCGGGACTACGGGGAAAACTGGCTCGCCAAGACATCGCGTCTTGTGCCTACGTACTTCCACTGAATGGAAGATCAGAGCTTTACGTAGTTCAGACTAACTACGGCTAAACAAACAGTCTCACACAGCAGTGAGAAAAACAACTGGCTTCACAGGGTCGGGAACCTATGGTCACGACTATGGCTTGGTCTCAAATGCACTTGGGCAAGAGAGAAAAAAGGGACTCAATTAGTCGTCAGCGGGAAAGTCTCGATCGCACAGCCGCGAGAGAACAAAGGTTAGTCGTTAGTGTGCTCGCTAGGATATCGCATCCTATGCCTACATATCTTCGTCTGGTACGAAGAATCAGAGCAGCTGTAGTTCGGCTACTATCGGACCACAGCTCAAATCTCGTTTTATTCATCTCTGAAAAATGATTACAATGAGTGCATACTGAAAATAAATCTCCTAGGAAACGCTATCCTATTCTATCTTGAAAAGTCGACTGAAAACAGCCCCCTAACAAATGGGCCTCTAATTCTATCCCTAAAAGTCGAAAAAATAAAGTCTATGAAAAATACTCTAAAAGAAATGCTTGAAAAATATTAAACTACGTTTTAATATTTTTTTCCTCCTTTTTTTTCTCCTTTTTCTTTTCTCATATTTTCTATATATTTTTTCTATTTCAAAATATTTTCTTTTCATCTCTATTTTTTTCTTTTTCTCAAATATTTCTTTTCACTCTTTTTCTATTTCTTTTTCAATATATTTTTTCTTTTATTTCAAATATATTTCTTTTCCTATTTTCCTTCTTTTCTTCTCAAATCTTTAAAAGAAATAAAAATACAAAAATACAGGAATAAGGGGCTGGGGGTGTAAATGTCCATACAAGGGGATTGCAGAAAAAATAAAAATAAAACTGAATAAACTGGTTGGGCCCAGCCCAATTCCCTTCAGAAGAAAACGCAGGGGGGGTATGGTGGGAAAACTGGGTGTATTGCCAGAAACATTGGGGCCCAAAGCCCATGTTTGTCCAAAAACGGAGGGATTGCGTGCCAAAAAAATTGAACTGGGCCCTGGCCCAATCCCTTCCTCCTTCTCCCTTCCCCCTTCCACTCAGTTTCAGAAAACCTAATCTGTCTAGACCTTCTCCGCCGCCGCCGTCACAGCCTCCGTCTCTCTCTCGTTCTCCATCCTTCGTCTCTCTTCTCTCAACTTCTCCAACTTCTCTCTCGCAAGCTCTCTCTCTAATTTCAAACTCTCTGTTTCAATCTTCGTTCTCAACCCGTTCAATCTTCTCACACACTCACTCGTTCAACCTCTTTCCAACAAACTCCAAACTCAAACTCGTTCCAACGTTGATGAAGGTTTAAACGGTTTCTGGAAGATGAAGGTTGAATATTCTTGATGTTCACGGTGTTGAAGATTCATTGATGAATCTGAAGGTTGGTGATGAATCTGTTGAAAACAAACACGAAGATCTGTGGATGCAATCTGGAAAGTTGATGAAGACTGGAAAAAATTGTTATGAAAGTGGATGTTGGTGGATGATGAAGATCTGGATCTGGATCTTGTTGAAGATGACGTTGATGTTCGTCATTCTGGAGTTTGCTGGAGGATGTATGTTCGTCGCTTGCAGATAACAGTATTAGTGAAGAAACTCAACCAACATCTGGAGATCTTGAAGGTTTCTGCAATTTCTGGATTTCTGGCGTTTGATTGATGAGGATCTGGGGAGGTTGACGATGAAGATTCATCGTCTTGATGAGTTTCTGGTGGCGGTTGGTGGCCGGAGAGGATGAATGAGGGAGGGTGAAGATTGAAGGTTGGAAGTTGATGATGGAGGTTGGCCGGAATCTGGAGAGGGACGGTTGCCGGAGTACATGCACGGCGGTCCGGCGAGGCTTTTCTGGTGAGGTTCTGGGGTGGACACGTGGGGACGATGGTGGCGTGGAGGCATGCATGCCCTCCACGTGTGGGGCAACGTGGCTGAGTGGAGGGAGTTTCAGGGATATGTGGCGTGCGATGGACGCGTAATGTGGGACCTCCCCCCTATCTACACGTGTCGCTTCTGGCTTTTTATATTGAGCTGTTTCGCTGGAAGTTTCTAGAGACTTCTGGAGCTAGCTGGAATCTGGTGGAATACCCTGGATCTTTGCTGAACGAATGGTGGGCCTTTTTCTGGACATTTGGACTCCTTTGGATATTCTGGACAAAAAACTTCATTAGTGGGCCTGCGAAAACTGAAGCCCAATCGCAAATGAAAAAAACTGCAACAAACTGAAAAACAGTATTAAAAACTAATCACTTAATCCTATTTAATTAAACCAATAAACCCCTAATCTGAAAATTAAACTAAATCCCTATTAACTCTAAAAATCAAATTAACTCCTAATTAAAATTCTAAAAAATCTCTAATAAATTCTAAAAATCTATTATTCTATAAAAGAAAATAAAACCTATTTATTTTTAATAAGGAAAAATCTATTCATTTATTACTATTATTTCTATTTAAATTCTATCTAAAGAATATACTAATATTCTAAAAAATCCTATATTATCTAAAAATATTAAAAATCTATTAAAACCTATTAAATCCTAAAATGAATTTAAAAATCTATTTAAAACCTATTAAATCCTAAAATGAATTTAAAAATCTATTTAATTCTATAAAATGCTAAAAATTGATTTAAAAATATTAAAATCTATTAAAAAATTCTATTAAATCCTAAAAATTGATTTAAAAGCTAATTAAACCCTAAAAAATCCTATAAAATCCAGAAAAATCAAGATACTTCCCAGAGGGACAAAATGAATACCGAACGACACAAAAATAATCGGTAAAAATAAACGGGCACCGAAATATCCCAAAAATCGACTCTACTGATTAAAAACACCTGAAACACGAGACGGGAGCTGTGATCCCTGATAAAATCAACACAAATGAAAAATGCAATGTATGCGATATGCAGATGCGAATGCGATTATGCGTCGAAACATCGAGCCAAATGCGAGACTCGGTTGGTCAAATTTTGGGGTGCAACAGCTGCCCCTATTCAAGCGGCTTCGACCTGAGTGGATGAAGAGCGCTTAGCCTTCAGACATTCAAGGTAGATGACGGTTGAATACAAATGGAACCCTGAAATTTGCCAACCGCAAGAATATACTGCAAAACTGCTTGAGGAAAAGCTTCCAATAAACTGAAGTTTGGTTATCACGGCAACATCTGGTCAATTTTCTGATACAATTTTCTTCTCCAAAACCTGTGTGACGCCACAAGTATTGAAATAATGCTTCATAAAGCAAACACCTTGATTCCCATCTCTCTCGTGGGATCAAGTCTGGTCAACTCACAGTTCATTGCGAACTTGAGGACAATTCTCCTGGGGAAATTCTGAATTGAACTGCCTTGCACCTGTTTTGACAAAGGGGGCAGCTTCAGAAATCTGATATATGTCAATCTCCTTGTTGTTGTTGTTGTTGTTGTTGTTTTTTTTTCGATGCTGACGTAACAAACAAATGAAGAATCACTCCGCTGGGGAAGACGAGAAGCTGAACCACACAACTCTGCAGGTGAACAAATTCGAAATCCAATAGGTAACCATCTTGGTCTATGTTTCGACATGCGTATGCTTGATAATGATGCAATGTCCTATATGATATGTAAATGCTATGCGTTTTGTTTGAAAATGCGATGCCCTATATGACATGAATATGCTATGCGTTTGATAGATGCAATGACTATATACGCAAATGCTAATGCAAGCTCTAGCTGCCAGAGAACACCAGGTCTGAAAACCACTTGGCAAAATAAATGCCGAAGATAACGTCAACTCTACTGGGGATGACCTGAAGTCACAGAACCATTTCAGCAAAATAAATGCTGGAAACGAGAAATCAAATCCACTGAGGATAACTGCCCTGCTGGAGAAAATGGAAAGGCAGCCCTGCTTGACGACTTCACTGGGGAAAGAAAGACAACTCTGCTCGGGGATGCTTTCTTCAAACCATTGGCAACTGATTGCGCTCTGCGGGGATTGACCCAAACTGAGGTTGATTACGCGCAGCACACTGCTGGAAATGCTCCTACTATCGAGGATATCAATCTTAATCTGCTGAAGATACTCCTGCTCATACTCTGATACGGGGTAAAAGACAATCTCGACTCTTCCGGGGATAATAAGCAACTTTCATCTGCTGAAGAGTAACAATTCTGATTTGACCATATCCACAAGGAATTCAAACATTACTCGGAGCACTGGTATCTGTTGAGCTTCGTATCGGGAAACATGACAACAGGCGAGTCATTGGGAAATATTGTGTCAGATACCTTTAGGGTTTTTTTGTTTTAGTTTTCTGGTTTGGAATAAACATGGATTATGTACACAGTGGAATGGAAAATACTAGGCGAGAACTAGCATTCAAAGGTAGACTATCAGGCGAGAACTGATAGGAAAATAGGTTAGGAAAATTGATTTTTGTGTTTTTTGACATCAGACAAGCTGACTGGATAACAAACTAAGGTAAAGACAACCAGGCGAGAACTGGCTGAAAGCTGACGTACACCAGGCGAGAACTGGTATAACACATAGGTTAAAACACACGAGAACTGATTATGCGACGACATGTACCAGGCGAGAACTGATACAACACTTGAAGAAACGGTGACCACACGAGAATTGGTTACCAATAAACTGCACCAGGACGGGAACTGCTGCTTACAATAAACTGCACCAGGACGGGAACTGATGCTTACAGAAGGTGGGCCAGACGAGAACTGGTTACTGACACGCAACAGGTTTAAACTGCAGGATAATGATCCAACGACAACAAGGCCTTCTTATTTGAAAGGTTAAGGTTTTCGATAAGAGTATTGACATGATTCCCCGATACTCAACTCTGGCTGGGGATAAACAAACTGATTTGAATGACTTGCCCCTGATACACTTAGCTGGGAATAGAAAGACTGGCTTGCACAACCTGCCCCAGTACAATGCACTTTGCCCCAATCTAACTCTTGGGAATATTGTTCTGAACAGCTTGCTACGAGAAGACTTCGAGAATATTTGCCCCGGTATCTGTACGACAAAAGAATTCAATCTCCAATTAAACACCTAACCCAGTTGATTTCAACATTCTCTGCGATGACTTGCCCCTGAATGAGCGTTCTAGCGACTCAACCTGATCTGATTATCCACCTGAAGTACTTGCTTTCAAATCTCAGCGCCCTGCATAATTGCCCCTGATTAGGTCTTGAGAAGACTCACCTCTTGATTAACTGCTTCTCAAACACACTGCCCCTGCTCAACTGAAGTTTCGGGACTCGTCCTCAGACTGACTGATACTGAACTTACTGGAAGATAATGCCCCTGATTCATTGGGCTTCACAACATACACCATTCTGGTTCAGACTGCTGGATTACTCAGTCCTATTTGATTATTTTCTGCCGGAATTTCTTTCATGCCAACTACTAACCTGCAATTAGAATCGTCTGTCTATGAATGGTAATCTTAATGCAGTGCTCATGCAGATTTTGAAAAAATTTGAGCTGTCACTCATTTACATGCATGTGATTGAAAGTGACGAATGAACCAAAGTTCAAACGCAGTGCTTACGTGGTCAGTGAAAAATACAACAAGATGTGACTAGCAAGTCAAGAAGGAGTCAGGTTACTCAACCTTATCGTAATGCGCTTCAGACTAACCCTACCTCAATTAGGTCTTTTGAGGGTTGTATCGTGGTCGGGTTCACGGTTCGTGAAACAAAGGATATTTGGCTCAAATTTTGATTTGTACCCACCCCTTCTTCATGATGTTCTCCGATCCTAAGGTTCAGTTAACCTGGCACAAGCACTCGCCTCTTCGAGAAATATGTTGAATGGTAAGAACCACAGTTAAGGAATTCACAAGCTTTTCTTCTAGAGTGATAGTTACTCCTTCTTTGCTTTCGGTGTCTGTGCACACGACTTTGTGATTTGCTGGGGAAAATTTCTTTTTAATCCCTCTTTTTCATTCTTTTAATTCCCTAATTTTTGCCTGGACTGACTCATTTTGAGTTCTTTTCGATTCTTCGATTTCTTTTGAAGTCCAGCGGGATGCCCTAATTTTTGCCTAAGTATTAGCTTTCTCAGCTCTTCTTTCTCTTTACTTAGCGGGCTTTCTTTCTTTCTTTCTTTTGGAACAAAGTCGTGTGACACTGGTTGTCTTGATTGCTCCGAAAGGATTGTAACTGTCTCACTCCTGATTGGTGAGGTTTGACCTTTTGAAGGTATAAACTGATTGGTCCTTGAAAGACAACACTCCTCTGCAAGACTTGCATGCTCGGTCAAGCTAACTGACAACTACCCTGCCCCGGGTTAAGATGTGAGGGTTTTTAAGTCCGAAAAAACTTCTACTTCCTGGCTCGAAGTGGTTGACAAGGGACTAACTCCTTATATCTCCAGTGTTTGGGGAATTTGAAACAATGCCTTGTACGTCATCGGTACGGTCTTATCTGAAAGCATACAATCATTGGTTATGAGTTTCAGTTTCGTCATCCTCCCTCCTAACTTTGCTAGTCACAGCGAAAAAATGGAGTGAATAAAATGCAAGTGTCAGTGCAATGCAGTAAATGAGCGACAGCGACATGACTAATTCAGAAAAATGCATAGTCACTTTATTATTATCACCATTCGAAACATACAATGTTAAAAAGCAAGTAGTAACTAACAGAAAAGAAACTACAAATGCAAATGATATAAAAGCTTGAGAACTGCCAATGCTGAGGCGCCTGCCTGTCTGAACCACTGGCTTATGCTGGGGAATAGACCCTCTGAATCCACGAGCTTAGACAACTGAACTGTTAGGGATGAACAAACAGAAACCCTTCTCGAAAGGAAATGCGATCCTGATCAATCAACTGCTGTACCTTCGCCTGAAATGCTTTACAATCTTCGGTTGAATGCCCTGGAGAGCCACCATGATAACCACACTGAACGTGGGGATTGTACCCTGGAGGGTAAGGTTCTGGAACTGGCTTAAGAGCTTTAGGCTCCACCAAAGACTTCTGAATCAAAGATGGTAGCAACTGGCTATACGGCATCGGCACTGGGTGAGAAGGAGCTTTCCTTCGTTCCAAGTTGTTACGAGGTCTGTTCTGATTCTGACGCTGATTCTGATAACCTCGGCCACGAGTTCGCTGATTTGCAATGGAAGCAACATAAGATTCCTGATATGGTGCCCCAGGTACGGCTGTCTGTTCAGTATAACAAGCCACGGGAGGTACTGATCTCTGATAAGATGATGAACCAACAAAATTCACTGATTCGCTTTGAGGATATTCAATCTTTGGCATGACTGAGTTGATCACACCTTCTTCTTCACTCTGATAGTCACAAGGGTATTCAGTTTCACCAGCTTGATCATATGAAGTAATCTGAATTTTCCCCATTCTTATGGAGTACTCCAGGCGTTCTCCTAATGCTACCACGTCAGAGAAACTTGCCGGAACTCCGAGCAACCTTTTGAAGTACGGATATTGTAGGGAATCCACAAACATGCTTGCCAGCTCTTGGTCTAACAGCGGGGGACGCACTTTAGCAGCAAATTCTCTCCATCTCTGAGCATACCTCCTGATAGATTCATTGATCTCTTGAGACAACTCTTGCAAATGCATGCGATAAGGAGCAATGTCTAGGTTATAATCGTACTGCTTCAGAAAAGCTCTGGCTAAATCCATCCATGACTGAATCTGATTCCTCTCCAACTGCATATACCACCTCAAAGATGCCCCAGTCAGACTATCTTGAAAGCAATGGATCATCAACTTATCATCTCGCGCAAACGCAGTCATTTTTCGACAGAACATCATCAAATGCAGCTTCGGACAGCTATCTCCCGTGTACTTCTCAAATTTTGGCACTTTGAACTTGTAAGGCAACACCAGGTCAGGAACCAAACACATGCCTACAGCATCTAGGTTGACAGCATCTTTGGCTTTCAAAGCTTTCATTTGCTCTTCCAACACTCGGACTCTTCTACCATCGTCAAGGGCTCTTGGATCTACCATCCCAGCTGCTGGAGTATCTCTTCGGTAATTCATCACAGGGAAAGCAACACCTTGATTGTTGACAGGAGGAGGACGCTCATTCTGGGCAACAAACTGCTCATGTCGATCTCGGTTCTCAACAGAAGGCTGTACAACTTGGTCTGCAGCAACATTGTTCACTTGCGGATAATCTTCCGTAGAGTCATACAGAGGGTTGGACGCCATAGTGAACCCTGTCAGGGTGTTAGGAGACTGGAAATTGCCTTCAGACATGGCTACCAATAATCTTCAGCTGACTTCGACACTTGATTCTGCTCAAATCTACTCAACCCCTGGGTATGTCTTCTGACAATCAACAGCTGCTCAATCCAAACTCCGGGTAATCACCTTCAGGAAACAAAGGCTGGATCAGAACTCTGGCTAGCTGGAGGATGATATGCAATGCAACACTGATATGCATATGATATGCAAAATGCAGCAAACAATGGGACCACAGCCCCCACACAAAATCTAAATACTGTTGCGCTGCTGACGGAGACGCTCTCTGAAAAGAGGACCAGTATAACGGGTAGGTTGGAAGTCAAGTTTCCTGCAAATAAAAAACCCCCCCACTCACAGGTGTGGACCTATATCTGACAAGGTACGGCATCCTATGCGGTCGTCAGCGTCACAGACTTTCATGAGGAATGATACGATTCCCAGAAGGAGTGGCATCGTCATCTCATGAAGAGGCCTCACTTAGCTGACTCCCAATTGATCGGTTCCCAGAGTCGACAATCCTCACGTCTGGACTCCCCTCAGATCCTCAGGACCGGAAAGGAGCACCTCTGCAAGAATCTCGTCCGAGTGCGAATTTTCGTAGGGAACTGCGCCTGCTCAGCAGACAGGTTCGTCTACTACTTCTCCGCAACTATATCTAGGTGTATACTCATACTCGAGCCCAGGTCCGGCTTATCTCAATCATAGAATACCCGTAACAGCCCAACAGCAACAGATAATATCGATAAATAAGCACCAAATAGACAAGCAAACAAGCGCTAGGATTGACTCTCTCGAGGGACGTTGGATCCCACATGCATGGGGAACTATCGCAGTCCCCAGCAGAGTCGCCAGCTGTCGCTACTGCGAAAATCGGCGCCGGCTGACAGAAGAGTCGCCACCGTGCGTTATTTATCCCTCAGAGCGGGAAAGGAAACGCTCGAAGTAAACCTCGCAAAAACGGGGAAAAGGTATGGTCATCGCAACCATAGCCTGGGTTCGGGAGTCGGTTACGCAAGGGGAAGGTATTAGCACCCCTCACGTCCGTCGTACTCGACGGGATCCACGCTTGCTTGGGTTGCCTACTGGATGCAAAACAATCTATCTACGGCTGCTAAATCTAAACGGAAGGGAATTGACTCGATAGAGCGTCGTACTCTATGCCTACGTATTCTCAAGAGAGAAAGTCAGAGTCAACGTAGTTCGGGACTACAGGGAAAATTGGCTCGCCAAGACATCGCGTCTTGTGCCTACGTACTTCCACTGGACGGAAGATCAGAGCCTTGCGTAGTTCAGACTAACTACGGCTAAACAAACATTCTCACACAGCAGTGAGAAAAACAACTGGTTTCACAGGGTCGGGAACCTATGGTCACAACTATGGCTGAGTCTCGAATGCACTTGGGCAAGAGAGAAAAATGGGTACTCAATTAGTCGTCAGCGGGAAAGTCTCGATCGCACAGCCGCGAGAGAACAACAGGTTAGTCGTTAGTGTGCTCGCTAGGATATCGCATCCTATGCCTACATATCTTCGTCTGGAACGAAGAATCAGAGCAGCTGTAGTTCGGCTACTATCGGACCACAGCTCAAATCTCGTTTTATTCATCTCTGAAAAATGATTACAATGAGTGCATACTGAAAATAAATCTCCTAGGAAACGCTATCCTATTCTATCTTGAAAAGTCGACTGAAAACAGCCCCCTAACAAATGGGCCTCTAATTCTATCCCTAAAAGTCGAAAAAATAAAGTCTATGAAAAATACTCTAAAAGAAATGCTTGAAAAATATTAAACTACGTTTTAATATTTTTTTCCTCCTTTTTTTTCTCCTTTTTCTTTTCTCATATTTTCTATATATTTTTTCTATTTCAAAATATTTTCTTTTCATCTCTATTTTTTTCTTTTTCTCAAATATTTCTTTTCACTCTTTTTCTATTTCTTTTTCAATATATTTTTTCTTTTATTTCAAATATATTTCTTTTCCTATTTTCCTTCTTTTCTTCTCAAATCTTTAAAAGAAATAAAAATACAAAAATACAGGAATAAGGGGCTGGGGGTGTAAATGTCCATACAAGGGGATTGCAGAAAAAATAAAAATAAAACTGAATAAACTGGTTGGGCCCAGCCCAATTCCCTTCAGAAGAAAACGCAGGGGGGGTATGGTGGGAAAACTGGGTGTATTGCCAGAAACATTGGGGCCCAAAGCCCATGTTTGTCCAAAAACGGAGGGATTGCGTGCCAAAAAAATTGAACTGGGCCCTGGCCCAATCCCTTCCTCCTTCTCCCTTCCCCCTTCCACTCAGTTTCAGAAAACCTAATCTGTCTAGACCTTCTCCGCCGCCGCCGTCACAGCCTCCGTCTCTCTCTCGTTCTCCATCCTTCGTCTCTCTTCTCTCAACTTCTCCAACTTCTCTCTCGCAAGCTCTCTCTCTAATTTCAAACTCTCTGTTTCAATCTTCGTTCTCAACCCGTTCAATCTTCTCACACACTCACTCGTTCAACCTCTTTCCAACAAACTCCAAACTCAAACTCGTTCCAACGTTGATGAAGGTTTAAACGGTTTCTGGAAGATGAAGGTTGAATATTCTTGATGTTCACGGTGTTGAAGATTCATTGATGAATCTGAAGGTTGGTGATGAATCTGTTGAAAATAAACACGAAGATCTGTGGATGCAATCTGGAAAGTTGATGAAGACTGGAAAAAATTGTTATGAAAGTGGATGTTGGTGGATGATGAAGATCTGGATCTGGATCTTGTTGAAGATGACGTTGATGTTCGTCATTCTGGAGTTTTCTGGAGGATGTATGTTCGTCGCTTGCAGATAACAGTATTAGTGAAGAAACTCAACCAACATCTGGAGATCTTGAAGGTTTCTGCAATTTCTGGATTTCTGGCGTTTGATTGATGAGGATCTGGGGAGGTTGACGATGAAGATTCATCGTCTTGATGAGTTTCTGGTGGCGGTTGGTGGCCGGAGAAGTTGGATGAGAGGAGGTTGAGTGATGAAGGGAGGAAGAAGATGAAGGGCGTGTTGGTCGGAATCTGGGCGTTTGATGATCGCCGGTGAGTGTGGTGGCCGGAGTACATGCACGGCGGCCAGAATGGTTTTTCTGGTGAAGCGCTGGGATGAGGACGCGTGGGGACGATGGTGGCGTGGAGGCATGCATGCCCTCCACGTGTGGGGCAACGTGGCTGAGTGGAGGGAGTTTCAGGGATATGTGGCGTGCGATGGACGCGTAATGTGGGACCTCCCCCCTATCTACACGTGTCGCTTCTGGCTTTTTATATTGAGCTGTTTCGCTGGAAGTTTCTAGAGACTTCTGGAGCTAGCTGGAATCTGGTGGAATACCCTGGATCTTTGCTGAACGAATGGTGGGCCTTTTTCTGGACATTTGGACTCCTTTGGATATTCTGGACAAAAAACTTCATTAGTGGGCCTGCGAAAACTGAAGCCCAATCGCAAATGAAAAAAACTGCAACAAACTGAAAAACAGTATTAAAAACTAATCACTTAATCCTATTTAATTAAACCAATAAACCCCTAATCTGAAAATTAAACTAAATCCCTATTAACTCTAAAAATCAAATTAACTCCTAATTAAAATTCTAAAAAATCTCTAATAAATTCTAAAAATCTATTATTCTATAAAAGAAAATAAAACCTATTTATTTTTAATAAGGAAAAATCTATTCATTTATTACTATTATTTCTATTTAAATTCTATCTAAAGAATATACTAATATTCTAAAAAATCCTATATTATCTAAAAATATTAAAAATCTATTAAAACCTATTAAATCCTAAAATGAATTTAAAAATCTATTTAAAACCTATTAAATCCTAAAATGAATTTAAAAATCTATTTAATTCTATAAAATGCTAAAAATTGATTTAAAAATATTAAAATCTATTAAAAAATTCTATTAAATCCTAAAAATTGATTTAAAAGCTAATTAAACCCTAAAAAATCCTATAAAATCCAGAAAAATCAAGATACTTCCCAGAGGGACAAAATGAATACCGAACGACACAAAAATAATCGGTAAAAATAAACGGGCACCGAAATATCCCAAAAATCGACTCTACTGATTAAAAACACCTGAAACACGAGACGGGAGCTGTGATCCCTGATAAAATCAACACAAATGAAAAATGCAATGTATGCGATATGCAGATGCGAATGCGATTATGCGTCGAAACATCGAGCCAAATGCGAGACTCGGTTGGTCAAATTTTGGGGTGCAACAAGCCCCAGGTCAGAGTTGTTCAGTGTTGTATTTTCCCCAGCGGCTATGCGGGGTATTTCGATTGTCCGACGGCGATGTCAGATTTAGTTCTCCAGCGGTGATGTTGGGTATTTTGATTGTCCGACGGCGATGTCAGATTTAGTTCTCCAGCGGTGATGTTGGGTATTTTGATTGTCCGACGGCGATGTCAGATTTAGTTCTCCAGCGGCGATGCAGGGTATTTTGATTGTCCGACGACGATGTCAGATTTAGTTCTCCAGCGGCGATGCGGGGTATGTTTGTTTATGACGGCGATGTCAGATGTAGTTCTCCAGCGGCGATGTTGGGTGTTTTGGTTGATCGACAGCGATGTCAGATTTGGTTCTCCGGCGGCGATGTTGGATATTGGTTTCCCCGAGTTATGGTTGTTCTTGACGACGATGTCAGGTGATTTGGTGTTCCAGCGGCGATGTTGAGTGTTCCTCAGAATTTTGTCTGCTTCTGACGGTGATGTCAGGTGGTTTAGTCTTCCAGCGGCGATGTGGGGTGTTTTGGTTGTCTGATGATGATTCAATGTGGATAACTGACGGCGATGTCAGATCAGTATTTCTCCAGCTAGTTGCCGTGCAGCTAGTACTGCAGTATTCGAAGATTTGTTCCCCGCAGAATATCGCGTGCTCGTGCAGTTGGCAAATTTTCGGGTTTACCGGTATTCAACAGTCTCGCACCTTGATTGGCTGAGAGTCGTTCGCTTCTCACCCAGTCAGGTTCAAGCCGTTTGAATAGGGGCAGCTGTTGCACCCCAAAATTTGACCAATATTTATTTACCCATCAAGTGTTTGAAGGTTGATACCTTCATCAGAAAGTTCAAGAGATCCTCAGAGGAATTGGTTGAAACCAAGTTTGTGTGTCTCATAACTTGAGAGTTGTGGGTGCTCCTCAGATGATTCTGAGACTGTGAGAGTGAACTTGAAGCTTTGAGAAAGCTCATGAGATGTCTTGAAAGCCATCATGAATCCTAGAGAGGTCATTATGCAAGAATTCAGAAGATTCAACCATGAGTGGTGAAATTAGGGTTTTGATTGGGTCAACCCTAGGTCAACTGAAGATTTGGAGAAGGTTGAGACCTAATCCAAGGGCCATGTGATCATGGAATGATGTATTGAGATACTATAAGTATGATTCCTAGACCAACTCATCATGATTGAGGAGTTTGAGAAGTTTAAGCTAGGGTTTCTAAGGATTGGCAGTGCAAAATCCCCTAGTTTGATCCCTATCTTCCAGGCAGTTTTAGCTCAAGATGTGATTGTCATCTCATCTTCCCCACAACATGAATGTTGTAGAGCTTGTTCTTAGATTTTATTTGAGTGGTAGAAGTCCTTGATAGGATTTGCAGAGCTCAAGTTATGGTTTTGACAAATTGCAGGTCATCTGAGGTATGTGAATCTGGGTCCCTGAAAGTCACCCAACTTGCAGACAACTTTTGCCCTAGTAGGACGATTCCTATGATCTCTTGGTCAACATGAATGTTGAAGAGCATCTTCTTAGCTTTATAGAGAGTACTAGAAGTCCTTGATAGGATTTGTAGAATTCAACTTATGGCTTTGACAAGCCAGGGGCATTTTGGTCATTTTGAAGTTATAGGTCATTTCAAGCATATGGCCATATCTCCTACTTCCAAGCTTCAAATGGAAAAACCTTCAACATCAAAGTTGCTTAGAATGATGTTTTAAGGCTATTAGGATGGTCATGAGATGTTGGAAAGACTCATAGCAAAAAGTGATAAAAATGGCCTAAAAATGGGACATAAGTTAATTCAAGTGAAATGGAAAATCCTAAAATCCAAGCTATAAACCCTAACCATGGCATATGATAGGTCATTTTGACTCCCAAGGGCATTTTAAGAACAATGGTTCAGCCACAATTTTGATTTGAGGCTTAAATTTTGGAGTTGCTTTGTAAAAGTCTTACTTGCATAATGGGGTACCAAGTCAAAACAAAGAAAAGCTTCATAAACAAGGTGTTTAAGCATTGTATATTGTCCAAAATACCACTTAAGGAGAAAATGAAGATAATTACTCAAGTTATGGGGTTTTTGTCATGATATCTCATGTGGTGGGAAGTGAAATGCAAGTTACCATATCATAGAAAGTTCAAGTCCTTTCTAGATGATTCTAAGAGGTTCTAGACCCTTCTAAACACCTCTATATATTGATTACATTCTCCATTGGTGAAAGGTTGGTGATTGTTGATGTTAATGGTGGTAGGAAAAAGAGTTTGAACCAAAACTTTCCATTTTGCAAATTGTATTGAAACTCCATTTTTCTCTTCATTACCCTTCCATTTTCTTCCACAAATCATCTCCACAAACCTCCATGAACATGTTCATGCTAGAGTAAGGTTCCATTGTTGAAGAATTGGAGCTTTCCAAGTGAAGTTGCAAGAGAGCAAAAGGGATTGAATCTGAAGATACAAGCCATTTCCATCAAATCTTGTGCAAGAAGAGTATTGTTCATCAGTTAGGGACCATTTGTGAAGATCTACAAGGATTGATTCGAAGCCTTTCAACATCCACCATTGCAAGAGTCAAGGTATGCAAAACTGTTCTTACCTCTCACTTTAGACATGGCTAGGGTTAGTTCTTGTTGGAAAACCATTAGAGACCATTAGGTGATTCATTTGGATGAGTTTAAGATCAATTAGTGAGGTTTCATTAATGGAGGTTGATTCTTGATGGAGGTAGAACACACTATTTAATGGATGATAATGCACGAATTTTGGTTGGTTTTGATCACCATGGCATAGGGATTAAGTATATATAAAGATTGTTGAGTTTTGTGATGGTTGAAAATTGAAGAAAGTTTGGATTCTTGATGTTGTACTGTTCGGGTAGGATGATAGAGAGAGTTTTAATGCAATCTAATGGCATGGTTGGATTCTACATAAAATTCTAGTCAAGTTTGGTTCTTGGATCATGGCATTTGATGGAGAAATGAGAGAGAACAAAGGTGATAAAGTTTCATGCATGGAGTTTATGTTTTCATGGATTCTAAAACCCTAGGTGTTCAAAGGAAGAAGACATAATCTAGGCCATTGATTGTGTGCAAGACTTGTTGACTTGGAAGACCATCCTGCGGCCGAGATTGATTCACGAAAATGGATTAGTATATCAGCAATGGGCTTAGCACGAATTGCTCTCCCCACCCCCCATTTCCAAGCCCATCATGATATCAATTGAATGTATTTGCTTCTTGCACCCCTTCATCAATTTTCATATTAATTTTTTTCTCCAAATTTTATTAATCTTCAAAAATTCATAACAAAATGAAAAATGAATATTTTTTAATGAAACTTTTTTTCCCATTTTACATTTTCTGTCTAGAAAAATATAAAATCATAAAATAGCCATTTTATTTCATTTTTATATTTTTTGTGCATTTTTACTTTTAATTGCTTTTTTTAATTCTTTTAGTTGGTATGCTAATTTGTAGGATTTAATTAGGGTAGTTCCCTTAGGATTTTTGATTCAATTTTTTTAGGATAATTAGAGAAATGGTTTAGGTTCCCCCTGAATTAATTTCATAATTTTGTGATAATTTTTAGGGTAGTTTTAATTAGGTAGTTCTAGATAGTATAGAATTTGATTAAAACTTTAGCATAGGTTCATAACAATTTTAGATTTAGGTCTTGTAGGGCAATTTAGTCTATGGGGAATATATGGGACTTAAGGGTAGTTATGTAGGGTCCCCTAGCATTTATATTAGGATTTAATAGAATAATATACTATTTTTGGTTGATTTTTGAATTGAATGATTGTTTGTGTGGCCTTTAGGGCAAGTTTTGTTTAGTTTGCTTTGCTTTGGAGTATCCCTTTGGTTTGAGGAGCTTGGCATCTCTTTGTGGAGCATACTAGAAGATTGGAAGAGGCTTGGAGGAGCTTGATGAGCTTTTTCTTCTTTTCTTTTTTGTTGTTTTAGGGTTAGGAGTAGGAAGAGCTTAGATGTAGACAATTTCTTTCCCAAACATGGATAGTATTCTTCACATCCATTCCTCCCCGTGATTCAAAGTCCTTCCAGGGTATACACCTCTCTCCTTTGGAGGGATTAGTGTTATACCCAGGAGGTAGAACTTTTGAGGGAACCCTTCACTTGATATTGAACCCTTATAGGTCACCTTTGGTGATCAAATAAGCAATTCAATATCCCCCAGCTTATCCAGTAAGTGATTTTCTCTGGTTTTGATTATTCTTGAGAGGTTGAGCCTGAGCATGAAGATGAAGACTTCATTGAAGATTGTTGAAGAGGATGAATCCTTGAAGACTGCCATTCCAGCTGAAGCTTGAAGAGCATGAGGATCAAGTTGATACTTGAAGATCCCTGAAGATAGTGAAGCCTGAAGGTGGAGCTGATCAAGAAGCTGAAGCTTAAGGGAGAAGATGAGTTGATACTCATGTTGTAGGGTTGAAACCTGGAAAGCAATTGATGACGGAAGTCTGAAGACTGAGTTGCTGCTGGAGGAGCTGAAGCTTTCTTCTGTTTTTCTTTTCTGTATTGTGTGTTTTGCTTGATTTGTCTGTTGCATTAGAATAAGTTCATCTAAAATAAGTAGAATCTAGGAGCATGATTGCATTAGAGGTTGAGTTGCTCCCTCTGCTTGTATTGTTATTGCGTGGCTTTGCTTGCGGGTATTCGGTAGAGCCCAGCTCCCTTGCCCATGTGGTTTGTTTGCCTGATGGCATTTCATTTCTTTTATCTGTATGATTGCAGTTTACTGTTTATTGCTTGATAGCATGTTGTTTATTTTTCAGTATGATTACTGTTATTTCATGACTGGCTTGAGGTTGAGACGAGCTTGTGGAGGCTGAAGCCCCCACACATATTTTCTCCCTCACTTGCATTGCATGCATTTTACTGTTAAGCTGATGCTTTGTCTGTTTTGGTGTATCATTGACATGATCCCTTAGGACTCTCATTTCCTTTGATAAGGATTTGATGATAGACTTTTAGGTTGAAACCTATGCATTTCAACTTCTAGGAGTTCCCTGTTCAAACCTCAACCATAGGATGAATCCATGGCATGATAACAGTAGGACTTGATAGTCTCCCTCCTAGTATGGCCTGTTCTCTTCTCATCTCAAAACAGTTTAAGATATAGTAATCATGAATGATTTCTTTCGTACGTTACGAGCCTTACGCTATCTGAGAAAGGATTGTGGGAGAGTTTCTTTTCCACAGTCTGAATGTTTAGTATGGTACCCTTTGGGTGACATGCGACGCATTCACTCTCAGGTCATAGTCTCTAGTGCGGTTGAAATTGCAAACACAATAAAAATCACTTCTTTCGTAAAAACAGGAAATAAACCGTAGTTTCCCGAACTACGTGAGCTCTGATCTCTCATGCCTGTTGAGAGTACGTAGGCACAAGATGGCGAAGTCTTGGCGAGCTACCTTCCCCCCACAACCCTTTGTAGGCCGAACTACGTTGACTCTGATTTCTCATTCTCTGATGAGAATACGTAGGCATAAAGTGCGACGCTTTGCCGAGTCATTTTTCTTTTCTTTTTCAGCCAGCCTTGATAGGTAGATAGATTATAACCAACCCGTCCAAGTAAACAAACAAGCGAGGATCCCGTCGAGTACGATGGACGTGAGGGGTGCTAATACCTTCCCCTTGCGTAACCGACTCCCGAACCCAGACAATGGTTGCGATGACCTTGTCTTACCCTTTTTCGTTAGGTTTTTCCGATCGTTTCCTTTCCCGCTCTGAGGGATAAATAACGAAAGGTGGCGACTCTTCTGTCATGCCGGCACCTTATTTTCGCGCAAGCGACATTGGTAATGGTATCTTGTTGGATGGTTTATATAAGTTATCTTCGTATTGTGATATGATATCCTCATCCTTAAATGTTGAAAGCTCCATTGCTAAAAGATCTAAAATTAGAGAAAAATCCTTTTTGTTGTGGCACAAGCGTTTAGGACATATCTCTAAAGAAAGAGTTGAAAGGTTAATTAGAGATGATATTTTACCTTCCTTAGATTTCAATGGTGTAGGGACTTGTGTGTATTGTATTAGAGGAAAATTTACAAAGACCAATAAGAAAGGTTCAACTAGAAGTTCAGACCTTTTGGAAATAATTCATACAGATATTAGTGGCCCCCTTTCTCCAACTATCTGTGGTAATACATCTTTTATCATTTTCATTGATGATTTTTCACGGTATGGCTATCTCTACTTGATTAAGGGAAAATCAGAAGCACTTGAAAAGTTTAAAAATTTTTAAAACTGAGGTTGAAAAGCAACTAGGAAAAGTGATAAAGGTGGTACGTTCTGACCGTGGTGGAGAGTATTATGGTAGATATCATTCTACTGGGCAACACATGGGACCTTTTGCAAAATACTTGCAAGATTGTGGAATTGTTCCACAATACACCATGCCTAGTACTCCTGAACAGAATGGTGTAGCTGAAAGGAGAAACCGCACCCTTAAAGATATGATGAGAAGCATGATGAGTAGGAGTAATTTACCGGAATTTTTATGGGGTGACGCTTTGAAAACAACCCTCTATATACTTAATAGAGTTCCTAGTAAATCAGTTCCAAAAACACCTTTTGAGCTTTGGACAGGTAGAAAACCCAGTTTGAATCATCTCCGTGTCTGGGGTTGTCCTGCAGAGGTTAAAATATATAATCCTTTTGACAAAGCTTGACCCAAAAACAAGTCGTTGTTTTTTTATTGGATATCCGGATCGATCTAAAGGATACAAATTCTTTTGTTATGGTAGAGGAAATAAAATTGTGGAGTCCATGCATGCAAAATTCCTTGAGCTTGATGTTGCTGAGCTTGTTACCGAATCTGATAATATTAATTGTGTTATGCCTGATGTTGTTACTTTGTCACTTCCTAATTTTGATAATGCTGGATCATCCACGACTCCTGGAGGTTTTGCTCCAAATGAGAATGTGGTTGAACATCTAGTTGAAGATGTGGTTGAACCACTTGTTGAAAATGTAGTGGATTCTCCTATTATAACTGAGGTTGAAACAACCTAATGAGCCAGTTGAGCAAATTCATGTTAGAAGGTCAGTAAGACAAAAGCGACCTGCTATCCCTGATGATTTTGTAGTTTATCTTAGTGAGGATGCTTATGATGTTGGTATTGTTATTGATCCTAAAAATTATCTAGAAGCTATTACTTGTTCTCAATCTAGCATGTGGACAGATGCAATGCATGATGAAATGAAATCCATGATAAATAATGATGTTTGGGAACTAGTGGAGTTACCAAGAAACTATAGAGCGATTGGATGCAGGTGGATATTCAAAACAAAGAAGGACTCGAAAGGTAAAATTGAGAGGTTTAAGGCAAGACTTGTGGCTAAAGGTTTCACACAAAAGGAGGGTATTGATTTTAATGAAACCTTTTCTCCTGTTTCCACTAAAGACTCTTTTAGAATCGTTATGGCCCTTGTGGCACATTTTGACTTAGAATTGCATCAGATGGATGTTAAGACTGCTTTTCTGAATGGTGATCTTAATGAGGAGGTGTACATGCAACAACCAGAGGGTTTTGTAAAAGGTGGTGATGAGCACTTGGTTTGTAAATTAAGAAAATCTATTTATGGTTTGAAACAGGCTTCTAGACAATGGTACTTGAAATTTGATGAGGTGGTAACTTCATTGGGTTTTGAAGAAAATAAAGTTGATCAGTGCATCTATCTTAAGGTCAGTGGGAGCAAATTCATCTTTCTTGTGTTATATGTTGATGATATTTTGCTCGCAAGTAGTGATCTTGGTCTACTTCATGAGACCAAACTTATGCTAACCAAGTTCTTTGATATGAAGGACCTTGGTGAAGCATCTTTTGTATTGGGAATTGAAATACACAGAGATAGATCACGTGGTGTGCTTGGCTTGTCACAGAGAGCTTATATTGATAGAGTTCTAGAGAGATTTAATATGTAGAACTGTAAGCCAGGAGATGTTCCAATTACTAAAGGAGACAAATTCAGTAAAGATCAATGTCCTAAAAATGAGATTGAGCGGGCAGAGATGAAGGGAAAACCCTTTGACAGTGCATTGGGCAGCCTGATGTATGCTCAAGTATGCACTAGGCCTGACATTGCTTTCATAGTTGGCGTCTTGGGACGATACCAGTCTAATCCTGGGAATGATCATTGGATTGCGGCTAAGAAAGTGATGAGATATTTGCAAAGAACTAAAGATTGTATGCTTGTTTTTAGGAGAGTTGACAACTTGGAAATAGTTGGGTATACTGACTCTGATCTTGCTGGGTGTGTTGATGATAGAAAATCTACTTCTGGTTACATTTTTATGTTGGCTGGAGGCGCGATATCATGGAAGAGTAAAAAGCAAACTCTTGTCGCATCTTCTACTATGCAGGCAGAGTTTGTTGCTTGTTATGCTGCTGCCACTCATGCTGTTTTGTTAAGAAATTTAGTAACTGGACTTCGTATTGTTGATTCCATTGCAAAGCCACTAAAGCTTTACTATGATAATAGTTCAGCTGTGTTCTACTCCAAGAATAATAAAACTTCTAGCGGTTCTAAGCATTTGGAATTGAAGTATTTAACAGTCAGAGATCTTGTAAAGAAAAATGACATTGTTGTTGAGTACATTGGTACTGATTTCATGCTAGCTGATCCCCTAACTAAGGGACTTAGACCCATTGTGTTCAAAAACCATGTTGAGAACATGGGCATTGTGAGTTCTTTTGATGTACTTGGTTAGTGGGAGTTTGTTCTTTATGTCATTTTCTTTTATCATGTTATATTTTATTTTAGACACTTTAAATGTTGGATTGTCGAGTATTTTCTATTTTAAGCAATTGATATTACAATGATTATTATTATTATTATTATCATTTGTCATTGTTTATTTACATTTAAATTGCTAAATTTGGGACTCAGTGTCATCGAAACCATTGTGCCTATGGTCGACACTAGTTTGGAGTTCAAGGCATGGTTATTATTTTGAGCTCGGTGTCTTCGGGACCACTATACCGGTGGTTGATGCCATATTGGAGCTGAAGTATGATTTTAAGCTTGGCGTTGTCAGGACCACTGTGCCGGTGGTCGATGCCATGTTGGAGCTGAGGCATTATGGTTTGTAAAACCATACAATTTCTTTGTGTTTAATGCATTTGAGAGAAATTGTTAAGGACTGACGAAGAAAATAGCAAATGGTTGTTGGATCACATTAGCATGTTATTTTCTTGCCACACTCCACACTGATGACTAGTTGACGGAGTATGTAGTATTTGTAACCACGAAAGGTTTTATGTCAATGAAGGACATAATAATCGTCGTGATTCAATACTGCTTAACTTTTGTTGGATGGAGTCATATTCAGATACTGCACCTGGAATCATGGATTTCCTTAAAATGCGGCCGCATTTTAAGGAATTAGTCATTAACCCGAGAGTCGTTTTCAAAATGTATTTTAAAATAAAAATCATACAATTGATTTTGCCCAAGTGGGAGAATGTTAGATTTATCTAATATTTTATGGGCTACAATCAATTGTGGTTTAATTTGTAAAAAAACGGGTTAATCGTGATTCTGATGGGGGTGCATATATAAGCCCTTTAATTGATTAAGTGATCAATTTTTAATTAATGGTTGAGTATCTGAAACCTGATTGATGTGGGTAAAAGTGTGGGCTTTAACCTTGGGCCCATAATGGGTAGGGACTAAGGTTATATATATTATATAGCTAGGTCCCCTCTGTAATCACAAAAAAGGCATCAGAAACATAACTGACGGCTCCATAACTTGCCCCATTGAAAGTTGTGAACGGGAGTGTGAGATACAGAGGAAGATCTGGTCATTCATCCATTCGGAATTCTGAATCATGATTTCAACAAGTAAGTATTGATGTTTTAATCTCATATAATATCCATGAATATTTCCACTTACACCTCATACATTAATAATGGGATCACCGCGGCTGTCGTCACTAACGTATAACATGACAGAACCCCGATAACTACCACATCAATGTACTTGATGACATAGATCGATATGGATGAGTGGCATGGAAATTTCATGCAATGTGATCTTTAAATCATGCATATTTCCAACTGGTCCTATCGGAGTCTTTAGCGAGATCAAACTGAAGTTTCTTAGGTGCAATTTAAAGTTACAATAAATGCACATAACAAAAAAAAAACTTGACATGTTATAACAATAATACCTCATAAGTTTTTATTTTTGTAATAAATTAAACATAACATAAGGTTTGTACCAAAATAAAACCAAAACATAGAACATAGAAAAATTAAGAAAAAAACTCCCACTAATCTAAGGCAATCTCAAAACCAAGACCCATATGAGCAACATGCCCATAAAAAGTCTTAGGTGTTAAACCTTTGGTTAGTGGATCAGCTAGCATTAAGTCTGTCCTTATATGTTCTATCAAAATTTGTTTCTCCTGAACTCTTACTTTCACAATAAGATACTTGATATCGATACATTTTGATTTTGTAAAACTCATATTGTTGTTAGAGTAGAGCACATCTGCACTATTGTCACAATAAACTTTCAAGGGCCTTTCAATGCTCCCAATGATGTGCAGGCTTGTGACAAAGTTTCGCAGCCAAATTGCATTATTTGATGCCTCAAAGCAAGCCACAAACTCTACTGCCATGGTGGAAGGAGTACCTAAAGTCTGTTTGGAAGACTTCCAAGAGACGGCTCCTCCAGCCAAGAGAAGGATGTAACTAGATGTGGAACGTCTGTTATCCGGGCATCCAGTAAAATCTGAGTCAGAATACCCAATGATTTCCAAGTTATCTGACTTTTGATAAGTGAGCATGAAGCCTCTTGTTCTCTTCAGGTAGCACATTATACGTTTTACTGCTATCCAGTGCTGCATACCAAGGTTGCTTAGATATATACTAAGAACTCCTACAATGAATGCTAAGTCGGAACGAGTGCAAACCTGAGCATACATAAGACTTCCCACTGCCGAAGCATATGGAACTTTATGTATCTCTTGCTTTTCAAGATCCGTAGTGGGGCACTATTTGAGACAAAACTTGTCTCCTTTAGCTACCAATGCCATCACGATCCTAAGAGAGTCCTTCGAAGAAACTGGAGAGAAAGTCTCTTTATAATCAATTCCTTCCTTTTGAGTAAACCCTTTTGTGATAAGACAAGCTTTATATCTCTCAATGTTACCCTTTAGATCCCTTTTGGTTTTAAATATCCATTTACAACCAACGAGTTTCATTCCTTCAGGTAATTTAACGAGATCCCAAACATCATTGTCAACCATCGACTTCATCTCATCCTTCATGGCATCAACCCACTTAAGAGATTTTGGACTTCGCATAGCTTGACTAAAGTTGATAGGATCTTCCTCAGTCAAATCAATGTCATCCTCACGTTCCTGAAGAAATACAACATAATCATCTGAAATTGCACTCTTCCTCTCTCTAGTGGATCTTCTTAATGGTGGCTCTTGAGGTTTTTGAGTTTGAACTATAGGTGGTGCTTGAGGAAGAAACTCAGTATTATCTTGTTCTTGAGGGATGTTACGAATAATATCATTGTTTATTTCAAGATCTGTTTCTGGAACAAAGATAGGTACAAAGACTTGATCATTATGAGAAACAGTTTCTTCATCAAAGATAACACTCCTTATGCTTCCTTCCCCTCCAAACTCTACATCCTCAAGGAATCTTGTATTTCCCATTTCAAAAATGATTCTAGTGATAGGATTGTAAGACTTATACTCGTAAGAGCGTTCAACGTCCAATAAAATAACAACTAATTATCTTTTCATCTAACTTACCTTCATGAGGCTTATAAGGCCTCGTTTCAGCTGGACATCCCCAAATATGCAAGTGTCTAATGCTGTACTTTTTCCCAGTCCAGAGCTCATAAGAGGTCTTAGCTACTACTTTACTAGGTAGTCTATTAAGAGTATAAACTGTGGTCTTTAATACTTCTCCCCAAAATGATTTTGGAAGAGAAGAATGACTAATCATACTTCTTACCATGTCCTTAAGAGTCCAATTTTATCGTTTTGCAACTCCATTCATGCTGGGTTTTTCCGGCATTGTGTATTGTGGAACAGCGCAAAGGGTCCTGGACGTTATTCCCCTGATCCATCATACCTACCATAGTATTCACCACCACGGTCGGATTTGATAGCTTTTATTTTCTTTCCAATTTGAAGTTCGACTTTAGCTTTGAATGACTTGAACACGTCCAAAGCTTGAGATTTCTCATGAATCAAATACAGGTAGCCATTCCTCGAGTAATCATCTATGAACGTAATAAAATACTGTTGTCCATTCCAAGAACCTGTAGGAAAAGGACCACATATATCAGTATGAATTAGTTCTAAGACATCCTTAGCTCTTTCAGTATGGAAATTCCTCTTGTTTGTCTGCTTACCCTTGATACACTGAATGCGGACTTGAAAGTCCGAAAAATCAAGGAATCTAAGAATACCGTCCGACATAAGCCTCTGAATTCTTTGTTTAGATATATGTCCTCACTGCTTATGCCGTAAAGTGGCAGAATTCTCATTTAGCTTTTGTTTTATACCATGTACTCTATTTGTGTTATTTTGTTATAAGGACATCCAATATCAAGCATATAAAGATTATCATTCAAAGAACCGTAACCAACAACATTTGAATCATATGAGAGGATAAATTTATTATTTTCAAACGAACAAGTATAACCTGATTTGTCCAAAATAGAAGTAAAAATTAAATTCTGTCTAATAGACGGTGCAACAAAAGTCTCAATCAAATCCAAATGAAAACCCGTCTTTAATAATAATCTAAGAGTCTCTATAGCCTCTACTGCAACTTTATTGTCATCACCCACATAGATGAATCTTTCAGGATCACTTGGCGGATGGCTCCACAGGAAACCCATTCTTTTCACATCATGCGACATACTTGGAACACTCTTTCTTCATGTGTCCAACCATTTTGTAAAAGAAGCAAGAAGTCTCCTTAGGTTGTTCCTTTGCCTTCTCTTTTTGAGAAAAATTTCTTGCAGGTTTCTTTTGGGTTCTCAGTAATTGTTATGGGACGCTCTTCCCTTAGGGATAAGTCTAAGTTCTACATCCAAGAATGATCTCAACATATTATTTTCAAGACTTGAAGTTCATTTCACTCACCATAGGGATAAAGTTCATGTAAGCAACAAAATTTAAAGCAGTAGCAGCGACAACTGGATCGATTGCAAAGAACAGCAATCGTACAACCTTAGTAGGCATGTCAAATAGACATGTACAATATTGTTTATATGCAAATTAAATAAGACATGAACAAGATACCAAAAACACTATCAATTCTCAATCTTTGATTGTAAAAATTAACTGTAAACGATACTCTCACGCAATGATCAAATATTAGTAATAAGTGTTGTCAGTTAATGGACGTCTTTGACATTAATCATCAACCACGTGGATAAACTTTAAAATTACTACATATTTATCATCACATGTATGTAATTATTCGGCCAAATCGTGTCTTCCTTTTGTTCGATCATAACAGTTTGCATGAATAATTACACACTACATCTTTTGTGATTTTGATTTAATCAAATTTACACAACAAAGATTACTTTTGCAACTTATTTTTCAACCTACTAAACCAAAATTACTAGACATTTTTAATTTAATAAACTAAATGGAAAGGCCTTAAAATTTACATAACAATTACCCATAAATGTAATTCCAAAATTGTATGTTTGTATGATTGCTTAATACTCAAATGATTATCAAACTATCCTAATTATGCAAGAAAATACTTGCATAATTAAGTCTGAAAAATTAAACACATAATTGTGTTTATGTCATGTGCATACCGGTATAATAAACCGGTTGTACTCGAAAGGTGTTAAAAAAATTCTAAATTAAATTAACACTCATAATTTTTTTTTAATAAAATAAAATTAGTATTTAAATATTTTTCACAATTAAAAAAAAAGTTGAATACATAAAATAAAAATTGATATAGTTAAACATTATCGATTCAACAATCAGTAACCAAATGAGATTTTTACAAATCCCATTTAATTACACATAGTAATAACTATTTGTATCCAAAAACAACCAAATCAACTTTTTACATCAAATTCACAATGATGCATGTATATATAACTCATATTATAACATTGACACTTTTGAGATATTACCGTAAATTAAGGGCAAAAGGTTAAGAGAAAACCTCATTTGACTTAAATACAAAACATAATAAAACATAATTAAAAAAATAGGATTAACATTCTAAAACCCTTGGCGCTGATAAGAGGGGAAGGGGACCCTCTTCATCCTGCTACCTAAAAACCCATCTTACGATAAACAAGTTTTCCCCTTACGATAACAATAAAAACTTGAACAATATATTCAATAAAAATCACATAATAATATATCATTTGAATTAATAATTTAATCATAACTTAAACTCTGATACCGTATATTGGAAAAGAAGAGATAATTTGTTTGTTGTACCGTATATTAGGGACTATGGTCTATATATAGTGTGATGGTTAATTAGGATTTTCATTATTTTCAAATGGGTCATCCTAACATTTATTTATATTTAAATCCATACCCAATTATTTAATTAATTAATTAATTAAATAATTCATAAATAAAATTTAAATAGTCTTTTTAACATTATTTAATCTTTAATAAAATAATTAATATAATAAATAAATATATTTGACAACATAATTATTAAAATATTTTAATAATAAATTATTATATTATAACAATACTTCGATTTTAATAAGCACATTTCTGTGCATGGGCTGAAATTCAAAATATTATCACTTCAATAAATAAAACAAAACTATTGATGAAGCTCCAACAAATAATTGGATTGTAAGAAATGTTGTGTACAATATATTCATTATATATCTTTTTAAGGAGATTAAATATTTTATTTTAAATTAATAAAATATGGAAAGTTATACTACTCCCTATGGAAGACTTAATTTGGAATTATAAGTGAAAATTTTGTCAATAAAAAATGATTTTATTTATTCTCTAACTAATCTTATTCCATATACCGTGAGATGCTAAACGGGAAATTTAAATTTTGTTATTTATGATATTGTGAATGTCCAATTATTAATGCTAAATTAAACACATTAAAAACATTATTTATTTTTAGTTTCCCCTTTATAGAAGTAGGGCCATTTTAGAAATATTGTAACAACTTTTTAAATAGAAGTGTTCAAATTTAAATCGATTTAAATAAAAATAGTAAATTGATCTAAAAAATTAAATATTATTGAATGTATTTGAATATTATTTTATAAAAAATGTTCAGTTTGAATCGAATTTTAAATTTATTTTTTAAAACCTAAATGTATGTACATATTTTAGTATTTATTTATTTATTTATTTATTTATTTATTAATAAAATATATTAGGTTAACTTATTATTCAATGATATTTACTTTTTAAATAATTTTTAGTTTAGTTTAATTTATTTATTTTATTATTTTATTTATTTCAACATTTTGTAATACTAATTTTAATATATTATATGCAAAAACCTATTATTTACTCTAAGTTATTATATTTTTAGTGTTATATATATTTTTACTATATATAGATATAAAAATCATATTCATATTAAAATGCGTGAAATTGAATCAGGTGAATTTTTTTACTGATTATTTAAAACTGAATCGAACAACAAACAATTTTATCTTTCTCTCAAATTAATTTTTTTTTTGTTAGAAATCGATCTAAACCAAACTATTATCCCAAACACCCCTAATTTTAAATTTTAAATTTAAACACACTATTATTTTGCAAAAGAAAAAATATGCACCCAATTAGGTTGAGTTTTTTTTAAGGATCAATTGATTGGAATAAAATTATAAATTCTTTTTTAAAATAACTATATATTTTTTAAATTATATACTAAAATAATCAATATTTTGAATAAATTATTAAGATAATTATTTTTTAAACGGACGTAAAAAGAGTAATTATTTAAAGTGGTGCACGCATTATAAAATTATACAAAAACGTCATTTGAAATGGCGTATGTTTATAGTGAGAGTTAAAATTCGTATGTAAAAATCTATTTGTCGTAGATATATTCTAAAGTATTTATACTCACGGTAATTTATACAAGATTCAACAAATTATATCTCCAAAATAAAGTTTTATCTATGGATTTAACTGTTATTATAAATATGTATCATTTTAAATAGCATTTATGTATAATTTTATAGTTCTTACGCCATTTTATTACTCCTTTTATATTTAATTTTTTTTGTTGAAAAATAATTTCTTTGATAATTTATTTAAAAGAATTTTTATTTTAGTATATAAATTTTACTTTTAAGAAAATATAAAATTACCTTAGCCCTTGAAATAAATTTTGCAAATTGTGTAGGAAGGACCGATGCCTATGTGGAAGGCCACATACGTTACCTTCTTATGCATCGCATTAATAACAACGTGTTGTTTATGAAATTGTAGTGCTTAATGAATGCAATTTATTAAGACTAGCGTCCAGTGCTGGTATATGTCTCTTTTTTTTTAATACACAGGTAAAAATATTTTTTTTATTTAATGTTAATTTAAATTAAATTTATTAGTAAAATTTTATGTGAAAGGTGATAATATGATTTAATAAAAGTTGATAGAAAATTATACTACATCAAAATCAAGTTTTGTCTTAATATATTTTATAGATAACCCATTACAACAAATATAATTATATTTTGATAAACTCTTACATACACGTGAGTTTTTAGTTTGGTATTGATATTTTAGTGTAAATTATTTTAATTTTTAAAAAAAATAAATAAAATAAAAAATGATATGACATTGAGAATTTGTTTATTTTGCTTTTAAAAAATGATTCTTTTTGTATTTTTTAAAATGAATTTTATAAAAAAAATTAAAATATTAATTTTTTTTTCATATTTGTATTTTTGAAATTGAAATACTAATTTTGATATCCTAGAATATAAACATATATTATTGATGATCAAAATATAGTCGAAATCGCAATTTTTTTTTTAAATGTTGTATTTTAAATATGATTTTTATAAAAAAATCTATTTGAAATAGCTTCAAAATTAAGTAATTTTTAAAAATTTTGATATTCAATTTTTTTTCAATAAAATGATAAAATATATAAAATAATATTTTGAAAGTAACTATTCAAACTAAATTTTCATTTGAATCTTTTATAAAAAGTTTCTTTATAAAATTTGTTCTCACAAAATTATGTTACACAATATAAGTCATTTAAAAAAAACAAAACTAATATATCCTTTTTTTATAAGCAAGGGCAATTCATAAATGAGGCACCTGGGGTGCCAAAACACAAAGGTACACAAGGGTGATCTAACAAAATGTACAGAAAATAAGATTACAAGAAATCTAGCGGACATTTTAACCAATCATAGAACAAACATCTACTTTTAGTTTCGTTACCAAAAGTCAGCCAACGCCATGAGACAAGAGTGATTTTATCGAATAAGGCAACTGGATCCCCGACGACATCGTTAAAAATGATTTGATTACGCATCCACCAGATGCACCAACAAGATATGAACCAAAACGAGCAAGCAAACACGTTAGAACATGCAGAAGATAGATGAAGGAACCAAGCTAGGAGGTGCTTTACGCAATTTGCCTCGGCGGAACTAACAATCCCCAACCAAGATCCAATTCTCTCCCTAGAGGTGCACTATCACTTTCCCATATCACATTTCAAAAGTGTCACACTATAGAGGGTTCTACTCAACTGAGTCTTTTCAACCATGGACGAACATGGACTCAAATTTTCAACATCAAACCATCCAAAACGTATAAAATGGACTAACAAATATGTAAATTCAAATTATTTAATAATCAGTCTCCCAAAGGTCCATGATAACCTTCCTAGATCATAACTCAAAAGTGTCACACACAAGAAAAATTCCTTCTCAACTAACTCTTTCTAACCATAGACAAACATCAACTCAAATTTCCAACATCACCATGTAAAAAAAACTTATAAAATCGACTAACGAACATAGAAGCTAAAAAATTTAAACAATTCGACTTCCATAAGTCCATAATCACCTTTCCACATCACAATTCAAAAGTGTTACACTATAAAATATCCTTCTCAACTGACTCTTTCCAGCCCAAGATGAACATCGACTTAAATTTTCAGCATCAAACAATCTAAAACGTGTAGAATTGACTAACGAACATAGATATTCAAAAACTTAAACAATCGAACTGCTAGAGCTCAACCATAACCTTCTCATATCACAATTCAAATGTGACACACTAAAAAAATTTCCTTCTCAGGTGACTATTTCCAACCCTGGACAAACATTGACTTGGATTTTCAATATTGGACCGTCCAATACGTGTAAAATGGACTAACCAACATAAAAAATAAAAAAGTTCAAACAATCATACTCCCAGAGGTTCACGATCACCTTCTCATATCATAATTCACAAGTGTAAGATTTAAAAGGGTCATTCTCAATTGAATCTTTTCAACCATAGACGAACATAAACTTAAATTTTTAACATTAAATCATCCACAATGTGTAAATCGAATTAACAAACATAGACAATCAAAATTTTAACCAATTAGACTTCTAGAGGTCTGTCGTCAACTTCCCATATCACAATTGAAAAGTGCCACAGTAGAAATGGTCCTTCTGAACTTACTCATCCCAATCCTAGACGAATATCGACTCGAATTTTCAACATTTGACCATCCAAAACATTTAAAATGGACTAACAACAATAGAATTTTTTTATATAAAAAAAAGACTCTGGAGGTCCACTATCACTTTCCTATATCATATTTCGAAAGTGTCACACTCGAAAATGTCTTTCTCAACCGACTCTTTCCATTCCTGGACCAACATTGACTCGAATTTTTAACATCAGACCATTCAAAACGTGTAAAATATAAACCAACATAGAAATTCAAAATTTAAACAATCAGACTTCCGAAGGTCCACCATCACCTTCGCAAACTAACAATCAAACTCCCAGAGGTTCACCATCACCTTCTGAGATCACAATTCAAAAGTGTTACACTAGAAATGATCCTTCTCAGCTAACTCTTTCCAACTTTGGACTAATACGGACTCGAATTTTCAACATCGGACCGTCCACAACGTGTAAAAGAGACTAACAAACATAGAAATTAAAAACTTAAATAATTGGGCTTCCGGAGGTCCACCATCACCTTCTCCAACCACAATTCATAAGTGTCACACCAGAAATGATCCTTCTTAACTAACGCTTTTTAAGCTTGGGCAAACAATGACTCGGATTATCAATATTAGACAATCCACAAAGTATAAAATAGACTAACAAACATAAAAACTCAAAAATTTCAACATTATGACAATCCTAAACGCCACCGACAACCCTCTACTTACATGACTACCTTCATTGTATTTATAGAAAAATATTTTTTTAAAATATTTATTTTATACTATTTAAAATTATTTTTAATTGTATATTTAATAATACGTGTTTTACTTTAATTATATTTTTTAAAATCGTTTTTATAACAAAAAAAGTTTTGAGGAAGATATTTTTTTATATATAAAATATATATATTATTAATATCACGTGTTTGAAGTTTGTTAAATTACATATTTTTAGAGAACAATTTATGTGAAAAAATTTGTGAGTGAGTATTATGTATTTATATCTCTTAATTATAAACTTGTATGATTATATAAATTGTTTATCTATTTAATATTATAACAATTTTTTGTTGATCTACTTCAAAATATATTTTTTTAAATATCTTTATTAAAGTTCAAACATGTTCAAATGAAAAAAAAATCAAACGTTTGAAATCCAAGATATAATCTAATCTTTAAAAAAAATTAAACATCTTTATTAAAATTTAAACATCTTGAAATAAATAAATAAAATTGAATTTTTGAAGCTTAAGATATTAACAAATACAGTATAATATAATTTATTTAAAAAATGAATTTTTTTGAAGCTCAAGATATTTAAAAAAAAAAACTATAAATTTTAAAAGATGGAGAAAATGAAATCTCAATTTAAAAGTGCCATAAATTTAGATTTGATTGTCATTGATTTTGTAATATAAAAACAAATGCTACATATTCATTCAAGCCTCAATGTAGAATACAACTTCTTTTACCCCCAAAAAAAAACTATAAGAACCTTAAATAAATAGATGGATTCCATCAAAGTCCTTGCTTCCAATTCAATCAAGGCACCAATATCAAGTTATCATAAAATCGATTTGACTCCATGGGATCTCCAATTTCTCCCAAGTTGTATCAACAAAAAAGGTCTTCTTTATAATCATTCATTAGGAGACAACCAAATTCAAGAGCTGAAACACTCTCTATCCTCTGCCCTTGCCATTTTTCCACCTTTTGCAGGTCGTCTCGAAATAACACAACACAAAGATAACACAGTTTCTTGCTGTATTATTTGCAACAATGAAGGTGTACTCTTTATCCATGCTGCAGCAGAGAATACCTGTGTTACTGATATCTTAGAATCCACATATGTTCCTCCGATTGTCCATTCATTTTTTCCTTTAAATGGAGTTAGAAACTGTGAAGGAACGTCGAATCCATTGTTGGCGGTTCAGGTCACGGAGCTAGTTGATGGAGTTTTCATTGGCTTCACGTTTAACCATGTGGTCGCTGACGGAAAGTCCATGTGGCATTTCATCAATTCATGGGCTGAAATTTCACGTAGTCATTGTCATCCTCATCAAATATCAAAAGTTCCAACATTTGAGCGTTGGTTTCCAAAAGATATTCAACTTCCCATACGATTTCCTTTTACTATGGAGCCACAGGATAATCCCTCAGATAGATTGAGTTTTGTGTTGTCTCATAACGAAAAACGTCTAATGGAGAGAATATTTCACTTCACAAAGGATAAAATTGCACAGCTGAAATTCGAAGCCAACACAAAGATTGGTAGTACCAACAAAATATCTTCCCTACAAGCACTTTTAACTCATCTTTGGTGTTGTGTAACTCGTGCTAAAAAATTTGAACCGCATGAAGAAGTTCATAGTATCTTCATCATAGGAGTTAGACCAAGGTTTGTTCCACCACTAGAAGAATATTATTTTGGAAACGCAATTATAAGTAGTGTGGTTACTATGAAATCTGGGGAGTTGTTGGAAGGTGGGTTGGCTAAAGGTGCTTTGGAGATAAACAAAAAAATTGCTTCACACTCTGATATTAGTTTGAAGAATCAATATGAGTCTTGGTTGATAAATCCAAGACTTATAAATATTGAAAGCATGCTATATAATAATTTCTTATTGATCGGTAGTTCTCCTCGTTTTGATGTTTATGATAATGATTTTGGATGGGGAAAACCTGTAGCAACTCGCACTGAAAAAAAGATAAATGGGTATGTCAGTGTGTATATGGGAATAGAAGAAGGTAGTGTGGACCTTCAAGTATGTCTCCCTTATGAAATTTTAGAGGCAATGGGAAATGACCACGAGTTTATGAAATATGTCTAATTAATACAACGTCTAAAATATGTAAAATAGGTTTTTTACCAAATAAATTCAGATGCTTGAATTTGAATTTTATGTAATACCGTATGAATAATTTATAATGTTTAAGCATTGGTTTATTTTGAAATTTTTCATTATATATATGGTAATAAATACCTTTTTGTGTTTTGCTATGACATAACACTTGTTGTTATTTTGTGTTGTATACTAATTTATAATATTTTTTACTTTTAGATATTTATTACTTTTTTATTTCAGTTCTTTTACTATACCTTTTACATATGATGATATATATATGTTCATCAAAATCTCTATTTATAATATATGTGTGTGCGCGTATGTGTGTCTGTGCGCGCGCATGTGTGTGTACCGTCAAAAAATTTATAATATAACATAATTAAATATACGAGAGGAGCATCCTTTCTAATTATTCAATCAAAGCACTAATATCAAGTGATTATAAAATATATGGAGTCGTAAAATCACTTGGATGGATTTATTTTTTTGTCATGTGATGATGAAAAACTCTGTCGATCAAAGAGGATATTCCACTTTACAAAGGAGAAAAATTGCAACTAAAATTAAGCTAACATAGAGATTGGTATTACCAATCAAATATCTTCTCTATAAGTGTATTTAAATAGCCTTTTGTCCTATGTAATCTATTCTTAAAATTTTGACCCACAAGAACAAGTCCATAATATCATCATGATAGGAGTTAGATCAATGTTGATTCCACCATGGCGAGAATATCATTTTTGAAATATGATTATAAGTTGCATGGTTACCATAAAAGCTGAGGAGTTGTTGGGAAAAGGTGGGTTGGATAAAGGTATTTGGGAGAAAAGAGAATCAATATGACTCTTACACTATGCCAAAATTAAAATTTGGCAGCGTAGAAAAGACAGCGCTTTTATTAAAAGTGTTGTTAAAAGATTTATAAAAAAAAATCACAAGCTTTAGAAAGCGCTGTTAAAGGTTGTAATTTTGTAATACTATAGAAAGCGCTGCTATAGGCAGGGGATATGAAAGCGCTTTCTAAAAGTGCTGTTATAGGAAGGGATACGAAAGCGCTTTCTAAAAGCGCTGCTATAGAGGGGATACGAAAGCGCTTTCTAAAAGCGCTGCTATAGGGGGGAATACGAAAGCGTTTTTAAGAAAGCGCTGCTAAAGGTCCTACCCTAGGCAGACTTTAGAAAGTGCTTTCTAAAAGCGCCGCTAAAGATGGGATTTACGAAAGTGCTTTTAAGGAAAAAAGCGCTGCTATAAGTCTTTAGTTATTTAAAAATAAAACAGACTTTTCATTATTAATTTCATTTCACACTTCAGATTATTTCTTTCTATCTCTCTCTCGCGCTCGCTCCCTCCGTCGTTTTCTCTCCACTACTAAACCTTTTCCCTCTGTCGTGCTCCCTCCGTCTTCGTCGTATCTTCGTTGTTTTCTCTCAATCTCTCACCACTAAACCATCGCCCTCCGTCGTGCTCCCTCTGTACGCTCTCTCTCATTTTCTCACCACTGTTATTGTTGTGTTCTTGCTGTTATTGTTGTTTTTATTTATAGAGTTTATAGTTTAGTTTAATCTCATTGACGAAGAAATCTGGAGCAGTAACAGTAACTTCATTTTTAGGATATTTAGAAATTTTATTTTTAGGATATTTTGTGTTGAGATTTTAAGGACAACTTTTCTTAATCTTTATGGTAGTAGTAGCATTTCTCTGCAGTCTGCATAATAAATTATATTATTTTTACCTCCCAAAGTTTGCCATATTTTTAAAGAAAAAATTGCATCAGAAAAAAGGATACTAGGAGTAGTTTAACAATCATGCTTCAGTTGTATAGTATGAATAACATTCTAGTTTTTCTATATGACAGTATGAATAACATTCTGGTTTTTAGCGGTTTATGGTATAGCTTTGCATTTTATATATTCTGGTTTTAGGAAAATTTATAGGTTGAGTTTGAGTGATATTATTAGAACTCACTTTGTTTTCTAAAATTACTTAATAAACAATATTATATATTTCGTACCTATAATAAGATTTTAAAAATTAACGATTTTGAATAGTTTGTTAAGAAATGAATTAGCTTTAACATTTTGGACTCTGTTATAACTCTGTTATATGATTTTTGAAAAGAGTTCTTATTATGTTAATAGTTACATGAGAATTAGACAAATTTTGATTAGTTGCTTAATAGTTAAATGCGATTTTAAATGTTGTTGTTGATGTTGTTAATATTGATGTTGTTAATGTTGTTGATGTTGTTGATGAAAACATGAATTAATTTTGTATATTAATTTGTTATAGGGGTTACTTGTAAAGATTGTGATCATTTCCAAGAATCTTACTGTGTAGTTCTAGAAGTTGGTGATTTCTCTACAAGTGCTATAGGTATTCGATGTTTTTGTTTAGCTTACTTAGTTTAGTTGCTTCTTACCAAATGTATCATTTTCTGACGTTGTTAAATGCAATTTCAAATGTTGTTGTTGATGTTGTTAATGTTTATGTTGTTAATGTTGATGTTGATGTTGTTGATGAAAACATGAATTAATTTTGTATGTAAATTTGTTATAGGGGTTACTTGTGAAGATTGTGATCGTTTCCAAGAATCTTACTGTGTAGTTCTAGAAGTTGGTGATTTTTCTACAAGTGCTACAGGTATTCATTGTTTTTGTTTAGCTTACTTAGTTTAGTTGCTTCATACCAAATGTATCATTTTCTGACGTTGTTAAATGCGATTCCAAATGTTGTTGTTGATGTTGTTAATGTTTATGTTGTTAATGATGATGTTGATGTTGTTGATGAAAACATGAACTAATTTTGCATGTTAATTTGTTATAGGGGTTACTTGTGAAGATTGTGATCGTTTCTAAGACTCTTACTGTGTAGTTCTAGAAGTTGGTGATTTCTCTACAGGTGTTATATGTATTCGTTGTTTTTCTTATTTATATGTTTTTCATTTTCATATATATATATATATATATATATATATATATATATATATATATATATATATATATATATATATATATATATATATACATATATATATATATATATATATATATATATATATATATATATATATATATATATATTGATCTGACCTGATCAGGAGGGATCACGGACTGGCCACACTCCGCTGGACGGTTATCTGTTCGCCGGGGTGAGAAAGAGGAGGGGGTGTACCTGCAAAGCACTCCAACGCCCAAGTAAGAAGTTGGACAGAGAGGAAGCAGTAGTACAGAAAAAGGGGCAAGAAGAGTTCCCTGACCCTCTTGAAGAAGAGGGTATTTATAGAGAGACCCCAGCGCTGGGCCAACGGTCATTCGAGGTGGGCCGGACGACCAGGCCCAACCCTAATGACTGCTAGGGCTTACGTGGCGTAGTGAAGACCAGGACGTGGTCTTCGCCCTAGTTCAACCGCTCCTAGGTCTCCGGAAAGTGGGTTTGACCTGCTCTTTCGGAGGTGGGCGGTTGGCCGATGACGTGTCCCCGCAGAGGGGAGTACGTGGAGAACGTGCGCTGAGCACGTTATTCTCCCCGCGGAGGGGAGCCCGGGTGGTCCTGCTCGCCCGGCGTGACGGACGACAATAAAGGACGTGGAGAAGTAGCTTGTGCCCGGCGGCCAGCCCTGCCCGTTCGAAAGGGGCGCGTGCCAGGCGGGCCCAGTTCGCTTGTTGGGCCGCATGTGGTATTGGGCCTGCCGAGGTGAGGCCCATACCGGAACAGGAGCCCCCCAAGTCGAAGCTCTGGGGAAGAGCGAGGACTTAAGGTCGTCGTGTCTGGAGCGGGGACTTGCACGAAGGACTCCGGTCGTCGGCAGAAACGGGGAGGAGGCAGGTGAAGGGACGCGACTGTCAGGTTGCCGCCACGTGTCTTGTGTTGAGTGGTCGTAGGGGCGGCTAACCTATGTCATTAATGAGCCTAGGGTCGCTTCGAGTCCCGCGCCGGGTTATAAATATGGCGGTCCTCGCTCATTCTGTTACTTTCTTCCCTGCTAATCTTTTATCGTCTCTGCTCGTCCGCCGCTTGCCGCCGATCGCCGTCGTACCGTTCGCTCTTTTCTTCCGTCCGCCGCCGTTACAAGTGAGTTCCTCTTTTCCCTCTCTTTTTATTTCCGTCGTCTAACTGGAACGTGTGGTCGGGGCGGGATGAACGCCCCGAGGAGGGACGCGGGGTCCCGCCGTGTCTGGCGAGTTTTCCGATGAATGTCCCGGGGACGGTAGGCTAGTTCCGATGAATGCCCCGAGGACGGGAGCTTTTTCTGATGAATGCCCCGAGGACGGGGGCTTCTCTCCGATGAATGCCCCGAGGACGGGGGCTTTTTCTGATGAATGCCCCGGGGAGAAGTACCTTCTCCGACGGCCGTCCCGAAGGGGGTGAGGGGTCGTTCTTCGATCCCCGAGGAGGGTAGACGGGGAGCGAATGTCTGCTCGTCGCTTCTCGGCCTTTGTCGCCCTTTCACTTGACTTGCGGTGGAAGGGTGGATTTGATCCTGGCTATCGAATTCACCGATGTCCTTTGCTTTCAGGTGTAGATGTCGGCTCTGGTGCCGGGGATAATGGTTGAAGATAATGAACCCGAGGTCCCGGAGTATGACGACGAGCGTATCGCCCCGTCCGAGGAGTGGGGGGCCGAGGAGCCACTTTCCATCCCCTCTTGCTTTGTGGTCGACTCGTCCGACGTGTATGCCACGGTCGAGGACACGCCGATAGGAGAAACGCAACACTGGCAGGTGTACCGCCCGAAAGAGCACCACCGGATCTGTTCGCGATATGGGCGGAAGATGTTCCCGATGTATGAGTTTTATTTTAAAGAAGCTCGGCTCCGGTTACCGTTTTCCGCCTTCCATCTGGGGCTTTTTGACTGGCTGCGTCTTGCCCCGTCTCAGCTGCACCCAAACGCTTTGGCTTTCATCCGGGCTTTCGAGGTGGTGTGTTTCTACCTCTCGGTGGAGCCGACGGTACCGTTATTTTTCCGCATCTTTCATTTGCAGCGGCAGACGGTGCGAGGTCGTCACGGATGGGTCTCCTTCAAACAATCGACCAAAATTTTCAAAGCGTATAGCGATTCTGTCAAAGACTTCAAAGGTCGGTTCTACCTCGTCAAACCGATCACGCAGCACGGCTCGGACACTCTCTTTGACGAGGGCGAGCGCACGGTAGATGGCCAGCGGTTCCGCGCGTGGCTTCCTAAGATACATCTACTGTGGACCGCGGAGCATTTCAGTCGAGGGACGGATAGGTATATCGTCCGGGCGGGGACCCTCGAGGAGAAGGACATGGCCGCTTATTTGAAAATAATTGCCTTTGTGCGGTCACTTCCCCCGTCGAAGCTGGTGACGCCCGACGGTCGGTACATCCTCGACGCCCAGGGGAACATACGCACCAAGAAGCGTTTGATAAATACTAAGACTTTGCTCGGCTGCGCGACCGGGGCGGCCGCTCTGGATTATCTAGGTAGGGATGTTCGTTTTCCCTCGTGGTCGGGGTTTTTGATCGTCACTAACCTATTTCTTTGTTTTTGCAGCGAACATGTCTACTGTCGACGAGCGGGTGAAGCAGTTGCGCGCTGCCAGGAATGTCGTGGCCCCGAGGACGAGGGTGAGTCAGCTGGTCGGTCAGGAGGTCGCGACGCACGGGGGGCAAACTTCGTCCTCGTCGCCTCAAGAGAGCCAATCCCCTGTGTCTCAAGGAGTGTCGAAGAGGCAAAGGTCCGAGGAGCCTCGGGTGGTGGATCTGACGGTCGGCGCCGTCGAGGAAGGTTATGTCGTCCCTCCCTGCCACCAGCACCCGGGATATTTTCATGGTGCCCGTTCCCCCACTGTTTCCGCCGGGGAGGTGAAGGCTGTTCGCCAGGCTGATCGGGAGACCCGTCGACGTGTCCTGGCTGAGGACTTGGCCGCGATGATGCGGACGTTTACGACGGCTCTCGTGCTGAACGAGGAGGGCTGCTCCGCTGCTGAGCTGTCCAAACTGCAAGGGGATCTCACTTTCACGCAATCGCGGTTGGCCAAGCTCACTGAGGAGTTGGAGAAGAGCCAGAAGGATGCTGCCGAGCAGCGGAAACGGGCAGAGGGTGCTGAGGGGAAGGTGACTTCGTTGGAGGAGAAGCTGGGGACAACGACGACCGAGGTGCAGGCGCTGAAGGTTCGCACGGAGGTTTTGGACAGCGCTGTTCATCCGGCCGAGGACGAGACTGATGGGGATCGGCGGCTAATCACCCGTGATGACTTGATCGCCCGTATCCGGGTGTTGGAGAGCGATTGTCTGGAGGCCGTTGAGGTCGGGTTCAAGAACGCGGTCGAGCAGATTCAGGTCGCCAACCCTGGTGTCGAGCTGGTCGTGGACGGGATAGGGCCGTACCACGAGATTGTTGATGGGAGGGTGATCGATCCTTATCTTGTTATCCCCGAGGAGGAACCCGTGGCTGTTGACCGAGCGGACGAGGAAGCATAGGTTGCCGGGCCTGCGTGCTCGTTGTTTTTGTGGCCTGCGTGCCGATGTTTATCTTTTTCTTTGGGCCTGCGTGCTCGTTTTTGTACTATTGACTACTGGGCTGGTGCCCGCTTTTGTTAAATATATTTATCATGGATTTTCTAAGTGTGCGCTCGTTATTTGCATGTTGTTTTGTGCTCGTTTTTCGTGTTTGTTCGAATGCCTTTGATGTGTATGACATTTCTTGTAGATTTTCTAAGTGTGCGCTCGGCGTGTTTAGCTCGACAATTTGTTACCGGTAGTGTAGGGAACTGGCCGGTTTGGCCGGGGATGTAGCCGGGCCGTTTCGGGGGTAGTTTTCCCCGGGGCGTGGACGGCCCATCGCGAGCTGGGTGTCCTGCCTGTTTTGGTACGGCGGTGAGGAGCCTCGGTCGAGGTATTCCCTGCCGAGCAAGGCCTTCTGCCCGCGCACACGAGAGGCAGGGCTTGCTTTTCTTTGGTCGCTGGTGGACGCGGGGGTGTGCGGTGGTACCATGTCGCCCCCCCAGTGGTCGGGACGATGGGTCGTCGCGGGCAATGTGCTAACTGTAGTACCGCTTAAGCTTCGCGGCGTTCCATGGTCGAGCTAATTGTTCACCGTGCAGGTTTTCGAGGTAATAGGCCCCGTGCTCCGTTTTGTCCCGGACTCGGTATGGGCCTTCCCAGTTCGCAGCCAGTTTGCCCTCGTGGGAGTCTTTCTGGTTTCTGCGTAGAACTAAGTCGCCTGTTTGGAAATCGCGTTTTATGACTTTGTTGTTATGGCGAAGTGTGACTTGTTGCTTCAGTCGGACTTCCCGGAGAGCTGCTCCTGCGCGGATTTCTTCGACGAGGTCGAGTTCTTCTCGGAGGGAGTCATCGTTGTCGTCGGTGTCCAGGGGAGCTTCCGTTCGTCTGGACGGTTCGCGGATTTCGACCGGTATCACGGCCTCGGTTCCGTACGTGAGGCGAAATGGGGTCTCCCCCGTGGTTGAGTGAGGGGTAGTACGGTATGCCCAGAGGACGCTGTGGAGTTCTTCGACCCATGCTCATTTGGCGTCCCCGAGGCGTCGTCTGAGTCCTCTGAGTATAACTCTGTTCGCCGACTCCGCCTGGCCGTTCGTCTGAGGATGTTCGACCGAGGCGAAGTGATGTTTGGTCCCGAGGTTGGTGGCGAAGTCGCGGAAGTTTTTGTCTGTAAATTGTGTGCCGTTGTCGGTGACGATGGCGAGCGGTACCCCGAATCTGGCGAGGATGTTGCGTTTGTAGAATCGGAGTATGTTGTGGGCGGTGATTTTGGCCAGAGCTTCAGCCTCGATCCACTTGGTGAAGTAGTCGACTCCCACAATGAGGTACTTGTTCTGGTATGAACCGAGGGGAAAGGGTCCGAGGATGTCCAGCCCCCACCAGGCGAACGGCCACGGAGATGAGAGGGACGTGAGGTCGGTTGGGGGGGCGAGGTGCATGTCTCCGTGTCGTTGACACTTATCGCACCGTTTGACATGTTCTTTCGCGTCGGACTGCATTGACGGCCAGTAGTAGCCCGCGCGTAGGGCCTTGCGCGCCAGGGATCTGCCGCCGAGGTGTTGCGCGTTGATACCTTCGTGGATTTCTTCTAGAACGGCCGTACTCTGGGTTTTATCTATGCATTTGAGGAGTGGGATTGCGAAGCCTCGGCGGTACAGTCGTCCCTCGAGGAGGATGTACGAGCAGGCCCGTCGTTTCGTTGCGTTGGCCTCGCTAGAGCTGGCCGGCAGACGGCCGGTGCTGAGATAGGTGTGGAGGGGGGTCATCCAGCAGTCCGCGTCTCCAATGGCGTTGATGTCGAGGGGTGTGGTGGTCGGGCTGGTACTTGGTTGGGACAAGATTTCTTGAATGACCGATTTGTGACCGCCTCGTTTCTTGGTGCTTGCTAGTTTGGAGAGGATGTCGGCGCGGGTGTTCTGCTCCCGAGGAACGTGCTGAATTTCTGCTGAGTCGAACCCTCTTAGTTTTTCATTGATGAGCGCGAGGTATCCGGCGAGGGTGTCGTTTTTTGCTTGGTATTCGCCTCGGACTTGCGAAGCGACCAGCTGGGAATCCGTGTAGATTCGGATGTCCCTGGCTCCCAGGTCGGATGCTAGGCGAAGGCCGGCGAGAAATGCTTCGTATTCGGCCTGGTTGTTAGTCGTTGGAAAAGCGAGCGTGAGGGAGACTTCGATGACCGTACCCTCGTCGTTATCGAGGACGATGCCGGCGCCGCTCCCCGTAGAGTTGGAGGAGCCGTCCACAAAGATGGTCCAGAGGTGGTTCCCGGTGGTAGGGTCGGGGGGCGTGGTCATCTCGGCGACGAAGTCGGCCAAAGCTTGAGCCTTGATGGCGTGCCGGCTCTCGTATGTGATGTCGAACTCGGAGAGTTCTAGCGACCATTTCAGCATGCGCCCAGCCATGTCGGGGCGGCCGAGTAGCTGGCGGATGGGTTGGTCGGTGCAGAGCACGATGGTGTGTGCTAGAAAGTAATGTCGGAGTCGGCGTGCCGCTGTTACGAGGGCCAGGGTGACTTTCTCGATCAGCTGGTATCGGGCCTTCGGGCCGTGGAGGGCTTTACTAGTAAAGTAAATGGGCTTTTGTCCTTCCCCGGCTTCGCTGACGAGGACGGCGCTGACGGCTTCGTTAGAGACGGCCAAATACAAATACAGGGTTTCGCCCGTCGCGGGGCGCGTCAGTACTGGCGGTTCGGAGAGGACGCGTTTGAGGTGGCGAAGGGCTTTCTCACACTCGTCCGTCCATTCGAACTTGGTCTCTTTCCTGAGCAGTTTGAAGAACGGGAGGGCGTGTTGGGCCGATCTCGCGATGAATCGCGAGAGGGAGGCTAGCACGCCGTTGAGGGACTGGATGGCATGCTTCGTGGTCGGCGTGGTTATATTGGAGAAGGCGTGGCATTTGTCCGGATTGGCTTCGATCCCCCGTTCGGTCAAGTAGTAGCCGAGGAATTTACCGGCGCAGACGCCGAAAGTGCATTTCTCCGGGTTAAAACGCATGCGACATGATCTCGCGGTCTTGAAGACCTTCTGGAGGTGTGCTGCGTGGTCGTCCTCCGCGCCGGATTTGACGATCATGTCGTCCATATATACTTCGAGCATGTCCCCGATCTCGTCGCGGAAGACGTGGTTCATCATCCGCTGGTACGTGGCCCCGGCGTTTTTTAGGCCGAAGGGCATCACGTTGTAATAGTAATTGCCCGACGCTGTCATGAAGGCCGTGGCTTGTTTGTCGTGTTCGGCCATCGGGATCTGGTTGTATCCCGAGTATGCGTCCATGAAGGATAAAAGTTTGAAGCCTGCCGAGTTATCGACGAGCTTGTCGATATTGGGGAGGGGGTAGGCGTCCTTAGGACATGCCCGGTTGAGGTCAGTGTAGTCAACACACATGCGTCATTTTCCATTATTCTTTTTAACAAGTACAACGTTGGACAGCCAGGTGGAATACCGGGCTTCCGAAATAAAATTTGCCTCTAAGAGGTCTTTTACAGCTTGTTCGGCTGCTGCCGATTTTTCGGGGGACTGGCGACGTCGGCGTTGTACCACGGCCTTTGCGGTTGGGTTGATGGACAGCTGGTGGCAGGCGACCTCAGGGTCGAGTCCCGGCATTTCCGCGGCGCTCCAGGCGAAGAGGTCGGCATTCTCGCGGAGGCAGGTTTGGAGCTGTCGTTTCGCGAGGTCTGGGAGTCCTGCGCCTATCCTCACGGTTCTGGTTGTGTCTCCCCCGAGGGGAATGAGCTCGAATTCGCCATCCGGGATGGGGCGCGCTGGGTGCGGGGGCTGCCCGTTGGCTTCGTCAGTCTTTTTATTGTCGAGTTCGTCGGTGAAGCGACTGTCGAGCTCAACGGATCCGACCAGATCTGTTGGTTTGTCCTTTGGTGTAGCGCTTGGCGCTTTCTTTTTGGTCGGTGGAGCGATGGAGTCGAGGCCTTTCAGCGCGGCTTCGAAACACCTTCGGGCAGCTTCGATGTCGCCGTTGAGGGTGACCACGGCTCCCCTTCTCGTGTAATATTTCATCTTCAGGTGGACGGTGGAGGGTACCGCGGTGAGTTCTGCTATCGTCGTCCTGCCCAGGATGCAGTTATATAAGGACGGGCATTCGATGACTAAGAAGCGGACGCTGATGTCTCTGGCCGTTTCCTCTTCCCCAAAGGTGACTTTCAGTTCCACGTATCCCCAGGGTCTCGTCGTCGTCCCGTTGAACCCCTGGAGGTCGGAGCCTACGTAGGGGGAGAGGTTGGATTCGTCGAGCTGGAGAGTTGTGAACAAATGTGAGTACATTATGTCGACCGAGCTCCCGCCGTCGACGAGGAGGCGCCTGACGTCGAAGTTTGCCATTCGTGCACGTATGAGCAAGGGTATGTTGGAATTGGGAGATCCCCCGGGTAGTTCTTCGAGGTAGAATGTGATCGGGTTGGAGCGGCCCCGGAATTTGTCGAGCGTGCTCATCTTGCCGGAGTTGCCCGCGATGAGTTCGTCGAATTTCCTTTTCACAGATCCTACGGACAGACTCCTCGTAGCTCCATCCGAGATGACCATGGCTCTGGGGAAGTATTCCCATCGGCTGGTTGGTCGGATTGGCTCGTCGACTAGGCTGGGTCCTTCGGGGATGCCGAATCCTCTGCTCGCGAACCAATCCTCGGGGCGGCTGACGCACAGCGCGACCTGGAGTCTCTCGCCGTCCTCTGGAGAGGGGAGTTCCTCGATTTTCTTAGCCTCCGGAGCCTCTGACCTGGGTGGTTCACCTCCTCGGGTGTATCACTTTAGGTGCCCGTCTTTGATTAGGATTTCAATCGCATCTTTGAGATGAATGCAGTCTTCCGTTACGTGCCCGTGGGTCCTGTGGAACCGGCAGTACTTTGACTTGTCCACGTTGGGTTTGGGCGGCGTTGGTCGTGGAAAACGGACACCTCCCTGCACAAACTCGGTTTTAGCGCATTCGGCCAGTATGCGTTCGCGTGAAGCGACCAAGGCGGTGTATTCGGTGAATCTTCCTGCCGGGCCGCGTGGCTCGCGCTGTTCGCGGGGTTCGCGGGGGCGGTCATCCCGACGGCGGTCCCCTCCTCGTCGGTGGCTCGAAGCTCCGTCGTCTCGGTGCCCGCGGGGGGCTTCTCTGTCTCGGGTGTCGCGAGCGGAGTTGGCCGCTTGTGTTTCCTCGAACCGGATGTAATGCGCGGCCCTGTCGAGGAAGTCTTGGAGGGACGTGGGCCGGTGTATGCCTACGGCCTCGTAGAATTTGGAGTCATGGCGCAGGCCTTGTTCCATTAAGTAGCGTTTCATTTCGTCGGAAGTCGTCACCTGTACGGCTTCCCGAGTAAACCTTTCGATGTATTTCCGGAGAGGTTCGTCGGGGCCTTGGATGATTGCCCCGAGGACTGCTTCCATCTTCGGGTGACGCCGGGACGCCGTGAAGTGTTTGGAGAATAGGTCCTTCAAGACCCTCCACGACGTAACTGATTCGGGCTCCAGACTTTTGTACCAGGTCATAGCGCCTTTCCTCAGAGTCGTCGGGAAGAGTCTGCATTTAATAGCTCCCCGGACATTTCGGTAGTCGAGCATAGCCTCGATATCTTCCAGATGATCGTCCGGGTCGGAGGTGCCGTCGTACGTTGACAGCGTCGGTGGTTTCTCCATTCCCTGGGGTATGGGGGCTGCCATGATCTCCCGGGATAGTGGGGTGCGGTAGTCATCCTCATCGCTGTGCGCCGGGGATCTCAGGGGAGATGAGTTGTTCGCGGTGTGTCCCGGGTTTCGGGTCCTTGATCTTCGGCCTGAGTTTCCGCCTCGGGGTTCCTCGGTTGGGATCGCCGCGGCGTTCTGGTTCCTCCCGCGACCGTGCCTCGCCGGGGATCTGGTGCGCTCCCGTGTCGCTTGCGGGCGGTGTCTCTCCAGCCGTGGCCGGCGGTTCCTGAGTCGAGGTGAGGGGCTCCTCGAACCTCCGTTCTGGTCTTCCCGCTGGGGGTACCTCGGGGAGCCGACGCGTTCCAATGCTCCAATTCTAGCGTTCTGTTGGAACAGCAGCTGGTTCGTCTGGTTGATGGCTGCAAAGAGAGCGGCTACCGTTGGGTCTGCTCCCGCCGGGATGGGAACGGGGTGGAATGCTGGCGGGCTCGGGGGGCGATGGTCGGCCTGTAGGGGCCGTTCCTCGGATGATGGTGAAGCAGTTCGCCCGTCCCTTTCGTCGGCTTCCGTCAGGCGTGCCGTTCCTATCTGCTTCCCGTTGGTGGCGGTGTTGAGCGCAAGATCGTACGGAGTGTCATCGCGGCGTGGGCTGGCCATGACCGTGGAGGTTTGGTGAAACTTTTGGTTTTCTGCTCGGAGTAACGGGGAAGTTTCAGTTTTCCACAGACGGCGCCACTGATCTGACCTGATCAGGAGGGATCACGGACTGGCCACACTCCGCTGGACGGTTATCTGTTCGCCGGGGTGAGAAAGAGGAGGGGGTGTACCTGCAAAGCACTCCGACGCCCAAGTAAGAAGTTGGACAGAGAGGAAGCAGTAGTACAGAAAAAGGGGCAAGAAGAGTTCCCTGACCCTCTTGAAGAAAAGGGTATTTATAGAGAGACCCCAGCGCTGGGCCAACGGTCATTCGAGGTGGGCCGGACGACCAGGCCCAACCCTAATGACTGCTAGGGCTTACGTGGCGTAGTGAAGACCAGGACGTGGTCTTCGCCCTAGTTCAACCGCTCCTAGGTCTCCGGAAAGTGGGTTTGACCTGCTCTTTCGGAGGTGGGCGGTTGGCCGATGACGTGTCCCCGCGGAGGGGAGTACGTGGAGAACGTGCGCCGAGCACGTTATTCTCCCCGCGGAGGGGAGCCCGGGTGGTCCTGCTCGCCCGGCGTGACGGACGACAATAAAGGACGTGGAGAAGTAGCTTGTGCCCGGCGGCCAGCCCTGCCCGTTCGAAAGGGGCGCGTGCCAGGCGGGCCCAGTTCGCTTGTTGGGCCGCATGTGGTATTGGGCCTGCCGAGGTGAGGCCCATACCGGAACATATATATATATATATATATATATATATATATATATATATATATATATATATATATATATATATATATATATATATATATATATATATATATATATATATATATATATATATATATATATATATTTGTCATTCATTTCATAATTTTATTTTTCTGAGTTACAGGTATTATGGCTAGCAACGAGGAAAAATCACATGATACTTCTAAATATGATGGAAACGAACCATCACAAGACGTGGAAGGAGATATTACAAGAGGAATAACCATTATGAAAGGAATCATTCATGCGAGAGATAAAAATATAAAATATGATGTGCATTGGAATGAAACGGACCAATTAATTGAGCCTTACGGTGCGATGTTGACAAGTTACATTGGAGCACTTGTTCGTTCGCAAATTCTAATCACTTGCGATAATTGGAGAATTCCTTTATTGAAATCATCTAAAGAAAAAATATGGAGCGAGATACATGTATGATATCTGATATTTTTTTATTATGTCGACGGTTATGTCTTTAAACTACTTATACTAACATACTATATGTATGTTAATTTGTTTGCAGAGGTCTTTTAATATTGATGACGATCGGAAAAAAATATTGTCTTCAATTGGTCGAAAAACGACTAAGTTGATTTCGAGTGTTTTTAACGAACAAATTTCTTAAAGATTCTGATGGAAAATTTGTTGAATCAGAGCGTCCAAAGAAGTATGCTGATCTGATTTCACTTGAAGAATGGGAAACGTTTGTTGCCAAGTGAAGATCCCAAGAATTCCATGTAATTCTAACTTATCATGAACAATGTATAATATATATACTTCTTCCACATGAGTTCTGATATGACTTAAACTTGTTTTTTCAGGCTGTGAGTGACGTAAATCGGCAACGAGCATCAAAACCCGTGTATCCATACAAAAAAGGGCGTTTGGGATATGCACCTTACAACAAAAAATAGTAAGTATATATAAATGCTTTAATATGATATAGTTAGAATACGAGAAAAGTGAAGCTTATTATTTGTCTTAATGTGTAGTTAGAAGAAGAGAAAAGTGATGTAACATCTCTTCCAGACCATATTTTCTGGAAGGCTGCCCGTGTGGGTAGAGATGGAGTCGTTCAGGAAGAAGTTTAACAAGTATTTGAGCAATGTGTAAGTATAACATTAGTTCTGTCATAAACTCAAAAGTGTATGATATATTTATGCTTTTATCTATATTTCAGGAGAGTCTATCCCAGACTATAACTGCAACTGAGGACAATGATTGCAGGAACGTACTGAGTCGAGTGTTAAATGTTCCTGAGCAGCCAAAAAATAAAAATCCTAGAAATAAACAAGTGATGGAGTCTTTGGAAAAATTGAAACCTCAAATTCGTGAATTGCAAAAGGACAAAAAGAGATACATGTCAGAAAGGCACGGTCCAGAGTTTAAAGATACTAGTGACAAAGATAATATCAATTGTAATTTTCAGCAGAAAAGGTAACTATATATATTACATTGAAATTAATTTAGCACAATTTTCTTAATTGACACATTAATCATATTCATTATTGGTTCAGGGCATTTCACCTTGTCGGCTCTATTTATCGTCACCGACTTCTCGCATGGTTGGCAAGGGAAAAGTGCATAATACTTTGGGAGACTTACTTCACCATAAAATGCTCCCTGCTGGATTTTTGAAAGTATCGATTGGTATTACTTTAGAGGGGGGTGTTATTGCATATACCAGACGATGTTTCGGATGCAACATTGGTGGGAGACGCAATAGGATCGTATGTTGCATGGCCGTCAAATCTCATTTTCATAGATGATGAGGTAGGTTGAACACCATTATGAACCTTGTAGTATTCAAATGTTTTACGACCCATACATGTAAGTTATTCTTACATTTGCGTACCATTTATTTACATGATGATCTTAGACTCCTACAAAATCCAAATCAAAAGATAAGGGGATTTTGCAGGAAACCGACTTAGCTGCATCAAAAAAAAAGGTACTCCTACATTAATTGATATATATGCATAGAAAATGTCAATTATATCCTCTGATTTCAATAATTTTATGATCTTATACATTAATTACCTAACTTATATGACTTTTAGGTTCATGCTCAAGAGTTGCAACAAGTCAGCAAAGGTAAGATGCCTGAATCTAGCAAGGTGTCCAACAAAAAAAAAGGCCGAGCCAAAAAAAGCATTTGTTCATCGATTTAGGTTTGAAATATATATATGTAGGAACAATAGATGTGGTGGAGGGTGGCATTCATCAAATACCTATGAATGAAGGTATTTTCGATTTTGCTTATGCCGAAACAATTGTTAAAGAGGATTTGGATCAGATTTTCCAATATTCTAAATTAGGCATCGGTGTTATGTATTCATACATCAGGTACTCCGATCAATTCTAATTAAATAATTGAACAATTTATTTGCTCATTTCAATGAATATTCTAATGTTTATTATGTTTTTGTTTAAGGTTCTTGTATGACAAGTTGTTGGTCCCGCATCAATTGACAAAGAGGTTCACATTCTTATCTTTTAGAAGTATCAACTCACAATTAATCGATCATACTTCAGATGTAGTCAGAGATTACTTAGTCCAAGCATTTATGGCCACAGATACAAAGAAGTTGTATTTTTTGCCATATAATACTGGCCATGAGTTAGATTTCATTCTAAATTCATTTATTATAATTATTCGTTTTTTGACATTCTATATAACATTTCCGCCTAAACTTTTGTCTTATTTTATAGTGGACACTAGTTGTTGGTTGCGATTAATCTGATAAAAGAAATAGTGTATTATCTGGATTCATTGGATGGTGATCAAACAAAATATCCTGATATGAAGAATATGGTCGATACGTAAGTGATGAGATATATTGTTCTGAATAATTATCTTTATTTATTATGTGAGATTGTTCTAAATATTCATTTTTATTATATTAGAGCTATACAAATATTCTAATCACAAAGACAAGCAACAATACCAAAATGTAAGGCTAACAACATTAGCTGGATCAGAGTGCAGGTATATTTTCACAATTTTGATTTTTATAGTGATTCTACTTGATAAGACTAGTTAAACTATATATCCTGATATATATATATTCGTTTGTTTTTTCCATTTACAGTGTCCTCGTCAGTGCAATGGGATTGATTGCAGATATTTTGTATTGAGGTTTATGAAGGAAATTATTCATTTGGGTCAAATAGAGATTCCAAACATGGTATGGATTTATAAGTTATATGATTTATTTTAATATTTAACCGATATTTCATCTGAGTAATTAATTTTAAAACTAAATCATGCATATTATGTTATATTATGTAGTACTTTGATGAATTCAAGTGTGGTACTTACTCGAAAGACAAATTGAAAGAAATTAAGGAGGAATGGTGTCAATACATTCTTGAGATGGGAATTGTATAAGGTATATATATTGTCTTTCTGTCTTTTTGATCGGAGTTTATAAAGATTTGTGTTGTTGTAATGTTATGTACATACTCCTGGATAATTATAGTTCTGGAAGTCGTATATAGTTTTGAGGATCCGGAAATATGGAATTTGTAATTATATGTATAGTGAATGTATTTGTGAAGTTATCGATTTTGGAATATATTTTAGAATTATATATAAGCAGGTATATGTGTTGAATTACAATGATTATAAACAAGTTTATGTGTTGACTTGTTATGGTATATATAAGGCCAAAGTGTTGAAATAAAGGCCTGTGGTAAATGTAATTGTTATAAGCAGGTTTATGTGTTGACTTGTTATGGTATATATAAGGCCAAAGTGTTGAAATAAAGGCCTGTGGTAAATGTAATTGTTATAAGCAGGTTTATGGGAAAAATTATAAAGAATTGTGCAACAGAATTCAACAAAAGTCACTTCATAAAAATATGCAAAATAGACAGCGCTTTTACCAAAAAAACGCTATGAAAAAATGATTTTTTTGAATAAAAAATTCAATGACGTGAAAAAAGACAGCGTTTTTCTTGAATAAGCGCTGCTAAAAGGGGGGAAAAGAGAGCGCTTCTAAAAGCGCTGCTATAGGGGGGAAAAGAGAGCACTTAAAAAAGCGTTGCTAAAGGTGGGGGAAAAAGCAGCGCTTTTCTTAAGAAAAGTGCTGCTAAAGGTATTTAGCAAATACACTTTAGGCAGCGCTTTTTAAAAGCGCTGCTAAAGGTGGGAAAATAGAGACCGCTTTCTTAAAAAAATGCTGCTAAAGGTATTAAGGAAATATACTTTAGAGAAGGCTTCTAAAAGCGCTGCTAAAAGAGGAGGGGGGGAGAAAGCACTTTTCTGGAAAAGCATTGCTAAAAGTGGGCCTATAGCAGCGTTTTTTACTTTAAAAAAACGATGTCTTTACCTTTAGCAGCGCCACTTTAGGCAGCGCTTTTAAGCGCTACTAAAGGCCAAAAAAAGCACCGCTAAAGGTCTTTTTGACATAGTGTTAGTTGAGAAACATCTTTGGGAACCTCAATTTCTTGCAGCTGAGATGTATTCTGCTAATACTGTAGACAAAGCAATAATTGTTTGTTTTTTACTATCCCAGGATATTAGATTTTAACATATTAATTGACAGTTTCCGCTAGTGAATTTTCTCTCAATTCTTTGCAAAGGAAAGCATTATTAAAACGAAAAGATAATATCATCCACATATACTTGGAAAACTAAGATATCATTTTTAAGTGTCTTTCTAAAGAGTGTAGTGTCTGCTTGTCCTTTTTGAAAACCATTTTCTAATATAAAACTACTCAGTCTCTCATACCAAGCTCTGGGAGTTTGTTTGTGTCCAAGTATGATTTCTTAAGTTTGAAAACATGTTATAGGTGGACTGAATCCTCAAACCCAGGTGGTTGTTTGACATACACTTCTTCAGAAATAACTTCATTTAAAAAGGAACTCTTAGAATCTATTTGGTATAAAATAATATTATGATTAACAACATAAGAGATAAGTAACTTGATTGCCTCTATACTCATATACTTTTTATTTTGTGTTAGTTATATATTTTGATGTCTATCTTCTTTCTATCAAAGATTTTCTGCAATTTTGTTGAACTTATGAATTTTGTATTTATAAGGTGATGTTGCTTAATTTTAAGCAATGTTTAATCATTTGTCAAGGGCCTTGATGTATATTACTTGCAGGTGAGTTAATTATGTACATACATTTCTTTTGTGATGTAGTAGTTTCTAGCATGAACTTCTAATAAGTCCGTATTTGAGATCTAAGAATGAGGCAAAGTTTACATGTGATTTGGCGTACCTGTTTGTGTGTATAGAACAATCTATTAAGTTGAAGTTAGGGATTGGACCTCTTCATATTGCATATTTCATGTTGTGTGTGCTTTGATTTAGTCCTTTGAATTGCTTTCAATATCTTTCTCTATGTGAGTTTCTATGTCTGACTGATGTACATGTGTAGCACTAAATTGAGTTAGGTATATAAGAATTTACCCTAATATTATAACACAACATGAAAATAAAATTAGACTCTAAATAATGTTCAACAATTGATCATCCTCCAACAATTTTAAGAGCGGTGATATTTACAAATAATTTTGTTGAGAATCACTTGTATTAATGGGAATGTACAATTTGTATCTTACTTAGCTAGGAATTAACTTAAAATTAGTTAGAAATTAATTTAAAATTAGTTACGAATTAACTACAAATAATATATTTAAAAAATTAAAAAATAAAAGAAATTACCACGTGGCATCTACATCAATATTTTTTGTCACGGTAGCATTGTCACCTATATGTTCAATCATAAAAAAGTTTCACGTTAACATGTCATATCAGTATTCATTAATAATATTTAATGTTAGAGATCAATGGTATGTTTGAAAATTTTTAAAAAATTATTTAAATTTTTTAAAGGATTAAAAACGAAATGCCCAATATTTAAAAGAAAAAGAAAATTATCTAATCCATTTTAAAATTGAAGTTAAATTTTATTGTTAGCATTTCATAAGATGGAGTGAGTTTCAGGATTTGGGAAGAATAACCTTTAAACAGATACATAGGGTGAAAGCCGAGAGTTTGAAACTAAAAGCACAGCAAAACGCCATCGTTTGAAATCCTGCGGCAACCTTTAAATTCTCGCCCTCTATGTAACCTAACTCAGTTCAATTCAATTCCGATAAAGCAATCAAAGCGAAATTCCAAAAGAAATCCCAAACACCATTAGCGAAATTCATCAATGGACGTAAAATCTTTAGCAAAATCAAAGCGAGATCACACACGACAACACAACAAAAAGTATCACGGAAATCAAAAGCTCAAAGTTCAATCACAGTCTTCGGTTTCTTCTTCAGTCCCAACCCAAAAAGACGACGCAAAAGAGCCATTTGCAAAGCAACAAGTAGTTGAGAAGAAAACTACTCGCTCTCGTTCTCAGGGCTCTTCTTTACTTCCCGGAAATTGGGACCGGTATGAAGAAGATGATTCGGATTCTGTTCCTGAAAGTTCAAGCAAAACCCTAGATGTTGTTGTCCCCAAAAGTAAGGGCGCTGATTTTCGTCATCTTGTTGCTGAGGCTCAGTCTCATGCAGATAAAACTCTAGACGACTTCAACGAATCTCTTCCTTGTATGGGTTTACTGATTGCTTCACTGTTAATTATCTGTGATTAATGTTGGATTATGATAGTAATTGAGAATTTTTGATTTTGTTTAGGATTAATGTTGAGATTATTTTTTGCAGGGGAGTTTGGTGTGGGATTAAGCTCTATACTTTCAGTTAGAGGAGAGGGCATTGTCTCATGGGAGGGAGATGATAATTTTGTTGTACAGGATAAGACTATTGGAAATCAGGAGGTAATTTGTTTATTTCATTAATTAGTGTTGATGTGATTATTGAATAAAATCATATGTTTACCAATTCCTTTTGAATGTGGTAGAAATAGTTGTCATTAGGTAAGGTTTTATGCATACTACTAGTGCTAGTAGTGAGTGCTTCTTAGAACATAAGTATCTTTAATAAATCAATGTATATTGAGACTCTGAGGCTTGTTGCTATTAACTTTCCAATACTTGTCACCTAATAAAATTTTTAGTTAATATATTTAGTAGTAAGCCCTAATAATATTAGGAAGCACTTTTTTTGGTTAGATGAAAAGGATACTCCTTTCCAATACCAATAACCGTAAGAGGTGGCGGAGGATTGTGTTAAATTTAGTCAAACTCTCTCAGACACCTTCATACCTCATAGGTGTAACTAATTTGGCACCAGGACGACTAGTTTGATCAAGATACATCAACTCTTCATCTAAATCAACCATATTTACATGACTAACACCTGCATTTTCTTCCTCGGTTACATACCACCAATCCTCATCGTCTTGAAAATCGTCAATAGTTAGATCTTGTTTTTTCCCTTCAATCTTCTTCTTGGTCAATCTTGTATTTACCATCACATAGACAAGATCGTTCATGGTTTTGCTTCAACCGATTTCTATTCTTGCTATGAATCTAAAAATATGAATTATTAAATTGAAATGCATAACATATAGTATCTATAAAAATTATACTTGATGAATTTAAAAACATACTATCTCAAATGCACTCCAATTCCTCTCACAACTAAAAGAGCTGGAAGAAATGAAGGTCAAGCTCAACACGTGAATAACAAAAGTTTGCAACTTTGGGTGTGCATAACCATAAGAGTGTTGAGCTTAACTTGTAGTTTTTCTGGATGTTAGAGGAGTTGTAGTGCCTCTGAGATGATATGTTTTTAAATTCATGATATATGATTTTTGTAGTTAATATGTGTTATACATTTAAGTTTAATATTTCATCTCTTTAGGTCCATACAAATAAAAGGAAATTAGTTGAAGCAAAAGAATGAATGATCTTGTATGGTATGGTATACAAGATTAACCTAGAAGAAGGTTGAAAAGGAAAAGAAACGAGATCTAATCATTGATGATTTCCTTGATGATGATTGGTGGTATGTAGCCCAACAAGAAAATGCAAGTGTTAGTCATGTAAGCGTGGTTGATCTAGATAAAAATTTGATGCATATGGATCATATTGACTGTCCTAGTGCTACATCAGTTGCACTTGTAGATGAATTTGATGTCTCTAAAGCTATAGAAAGCGATGAAGGAGGGTTGTGGATGGATGGGATTAATGATGATGAAAGAGTTGATACAATGGGGGATGGTTCAGACTATTGGCACATTCGTGATTTGTTCTAGCCTCCAACCTTTAAGCATTTATAGATTGTTTTATGTTTAAAATTTGAGACACGGTGGTTTTATGTTTAATATTTGAGACTTGGTGGTTTTATATTTGACTTGATGGTTTTATGTTTAGCATGTAAACTTCTGCACTATTTAGTGTATGTTTGGTTCTGCGGCGCTACAAATTGATTTTAAGTGAATTGATTTTGATTAAATTGAGTTGGATGTAAATTGATTATGTTTGGATATAATTGTGTAAAAGTGAGCTGAACAACAAATTTCAGTGTAAAAATCACGTTTAAACTCAAAAGCTACAAATTGTAGCTTCAAGTAGAATCAATCCTACTTTAGAAGAACCAAACACCTCAAAAATCATTTCAGAATAAATTCTACACCTCTAAAATTGCTTTTGACTCTTTCAAAAGATAAACCAAACATACACTTAATATATTTTTTTTGGGTAGAATCTTGCTACCCCTCTCGATCCTATGAAATTAATTGGGTAGGATTTTCCGATTTCAGTTACAATCTTGTTGTCTCCTCCCAATCTTATGCAAGATCTCGATTTTGATAACCTTGGAATTGAAGGTCAGTAGTATAAGCCGATGATGTGTGTATTGTGGAGAGTTTATGTGAGGAATAATAAGAGGAAGATAACGACGAGGCGGCATAATATATTTCTTTACTTTATACCATAATACTATTATCCATATATGTTCAGTTCTCTTCTAATTAATGATTTGGAGATTCTGCTTTCTAACAAGTTATATTCCAACTTTGTTTTGTATTTTTCCTTACCATGATATGGATTTTCATGCAGGCATCGATGATTTCCTTGAATTTGCTTGCTATCGCTCAAAAGCTTGCAAAAGTTGACTTATCTAAGAGATTATTTATTGAGCCTGACCTGTTGCCCTCTGAGTTGGTATGTCTATCCTCTAAATTGATCTTGAAAATTGCGTGTCTGCCTCTTCGCAAATCTCTTTACATTCAAATTAAATCTTATTTCATAATATTTCTTTTTTTTACGTTCTTCATCTTTTCTTAATTTTTTTCTGCGTGTGTCACAAATATTTTTTCGCTCATGTTTTATTTACTTCAGATTTTATTTCTGTTATCTGATTGAAACCATACAATGATAACTAAATTAGAGCAGTAGAAAGATTTTACTCAGGTCCACTTAAGTATGTTTCTGCTCCGGTGTTTCCCTACACATGGGAATTGTATAATTCTAATATGCTTATTCTTTACAAATTTTTTGTCTGCTTTCACTAATAATTACAAAAACATTTCATTTTCTCCATTTTTCTTGTACAGATTTTTGAATTCTGTAAACAGAATGAAAAAACATTGCGGCATTTTAGTTATTATTAGTTTAACGGTCTTGCTAATGAGTGTCCTAAGGACACTCTTTATGAATTCCAAATAAAGTTGAACATTTCAATTTCCGATGCACCCAATTTCCATAAAAACTTACTCTTTTAAGCCCTTAAAGAGTGCCCTTAGGGCACTTGCTAGTATTTCCCTTAGTTTAAATAGAAAATGTTTTGGTTGTTGTACTTGTAACTGTTGTTTTTGTGAAATAAAATACTTGTGCAGAATAATTTATGCAAGCCAAATTTAGCTTCAATGTCTTTCGAGTTTGAAAAACCATTTTTGTACATTCTCTGATACAATTGTGAATTGGAGTTATCTGTTGAGATAAGGCACAAAGTCATAGTGTGCTATTGCACGATCTTACGTCTCAAACCCAGGCTTCTGTGGTGCGATGCGAGTGGGATCAGAGAAAACTCTATCTTGTTTGCTGATTTGTTTAGTGTTTTGCTGAATTAGGCTGGTTTTTTGTAAGAAAAAAGCCCTATGATTTTTTAATAAAATGGATCTGGGTCGTTTTTTGAAATGTTCCTGAGGCTTCTCAATTCTTCTCTGTTTCTTCTCCCCTTCTCTTGAACTTAACTATTTATGATGCACATCAATTCTCTTCCGAAGACTGCCTTTCTGATGCCGCACCTTTCCTTCTCACCGTCTGTGACACAACATCCTCATTCCTTTTTCTGTTTCTGACCATTCCTCTTTTCTCTCTACTGTGCAGCTTGGTTTGGTTAGATCTCACCTCAGTTGGGATTTAAGGTTTAAGTAAGAATTGCTCCAGATGGACCCTGAAGTTTCCTCCCCCCCTCTTTTCTTTTGATAAACCAAGTCTTTGTATCATCAATTCCCTTTGTTTTTTTAACTGCCATTTAATCTTAATTTTTTCTATTCAATGCATAATAACACTAACATATAAAACTAAATAATAACAATATAACGTAATTTTACACACACGCACACAAATTGTAATTTAATATCTCTTTTGATTGTTATTTTTTTAGTTTAGTTTGATGCTAGTGGTTGGAATTCATCCTTTAAAAGGTGAACAAGTGAGCTGGTCTAACGAGACAAACTTAGGTAGGGTTTTACAACTACAATCCGTGTTATGATCATTGAATTACGATCTTTTAACGTCATCCTCATCCCCATCCCGATCTTGCATAGACTACAAACAATCAAGCCTTATCCCACTAAGTGGGGTCGGCTACATGGATCAACTTTCGCCATAATGTTCTATCTATAACCATCCTTCTATCCAAATCGTTAAGCTCGGGATCTTTTTAATGACTTATAGTCTTTCTAGGTCTTCCTCTAGTTGTTTGACTTCTTGCATAGACTCTTGATTTTTAAAATATTGATTACACCTCATTTCCCTGTCATCTAGTATATACTAAAACATGACCATATGTGCTTTTATAAGATTGACTATATAATCTACTGCCTGTAGTCATTGGTGAACGCATGACTATGATCATGTAGTGCTATAATGGTAAAAGCAACCATGCTTTATGAAGTCAAATATTTCACGTTCCTTTTGAGTTGAAATAGATATGATGTAGATTGAAGCACTAATACGAGTATCATGTAACTGTTGACATTTGGAATTTTAAGTTAAGAATCATTTAATAAATTCAATATATTTCCCTGTAAAGTCCCTAATAAGTTGGAGGATGTATTTTTTTATTTTATCTAGTCTTCAAATTTATATTTGCTGTATTAATGTGGTCAATTTTACAGCGTGTGGAAGACTTGGCAGTAGGCAGCAATGAAGAACCTGAACCTGACAAACAGGAAACTGCAGTGGACCATGAGCTAGCTAAGAAGATGTCTAAAGAATTAAATATAGATGATTTTGCAGCAGATCAGTTTACATCATCTAGTTCATGTAGTAGCAGCCATACCGCTTCTATATCTGCCTTGTCCGATAACACTCTCGTTCCTGTGAACAATGGTATTGAATTTTGATTTTCAGCAGGTTGGCAGTTGTGTTAAAAATAAAGAATTGCAGAGTGCAGAAACTAATTTACATTCATTGAAATATACAGTAGGGAAACACACAACATTTGAGGCAGCTGCTGAATTAGAACTGGATATGCTTCTAGATACGCTTGATGAGTCCAAGTCTAATGCTTCATTTACTGCTCCGTTTGGAGTCTCTTCAATTAAAGAACCAGTTTCAACCAGAATTGCATCAATTACTGCTAGTCTAGATGATGCACTTGACGACTTGCTAGAGGAAACATCCACTTTGATGAAGCCAAATGTTTTATCAAGGCCACCAGAAGAAAAGACTGTCAACCCCAGTATGCTCTCTTCACAATCCCAAAACATGTCAAAAGTTGCAGATGATTTTGATTCATGGTTTGATACACTTTGATTAGTCATGTGCCATAATTCTTGCTGATGTATAATGTGATCCGGGGAAAGAAAAATGGCATTCTTTTTTACCTTCTACTCTTAATTCTGATCCAATTTGGTCGAGGATTAAAACAGAATGCCCTTGCAACTCTAACCATCGTGTACAGAATTTAATGCATGAAACCCTTCGACTCTTTTGTTCAAATTTATTGATTCATTGTTCAGTCTAGTAAACAATATCTTCATGCAAAGGAAGGATTCACCGACTATGACAGTCTTTTACAATACAGTCATGTTAGAAGATATTTAAAGTTCAGTCTAGGCATATAGTTGTTACATAGCCAGAAATGAGGAAGATATTTAAAGTTCAAACTTACCGATGGCTAGAGTCATGTTAGAATATAGTTTCAAATCATGGTTTGTTTTGACAGGAAAATATTCTTACTTTTGCTTAAATCATGGTTTAACATTATAATTTCCGTTTAATGTGATTTTGTCATATCCATTATGTGGTAGAAATCCAATTTATACGGTTTATACTATGATTTGGGAGGAGGACATCACAATTTAAGCATTGCATAGTTAATGCTGTGTTGCTGCCTTAGTAATTGATACCTTTATTTTTGATGAGTTATCAAAGTTATTGATAGTTTGATAGTCAATAACTTGGGGCAAATAGTCTTCTATTTGAGTTGCTTATGGCACCGAAGATGATTATTATTATTATTTTTGAAAATTCAAAGTTAAAATTAGAAATATACAATTTTATATGCAAACTTTATCTCTTTTGATTACATAAACTGTCTGAAGATGATTTCAAATTTGTTTTATTTATTTTCAATTTATTTTTGATTTCAATTTATTTTTGATTTACTAAAGAGATAGAGAAAGATAATAAAATTCACTTATTAAAATAAGACATATTAGTCTATTAATAGAGTGTATATGGTAAATCTAATTTCACATTAAAAAAAATTAAATGTCATATTCTTTTTTTCCTCATTTGAACTTCTTTTGATTTTTTGTGTGACAACATTAGGGGATTTGCTCTAATAATAAACTAATATGACTTATTTTGGACCATGTTAACTCGATCCAAGGCGGAAGGATGATTTGGTTTGCGAAATCGGGAGATAATGAACAAAGCATGTTTGGTAAAAAGTGGTTGGAAATTGAATAGTGGGTGTGATGATTTTTGGTGCTGTGTTGTTCGAGAAAAATATGGTAGCAACTGGGGAGGTAACAATATTACGATAAGAAACACTGATTCGTGTTTTTGGAAAAGTGTAGTGAAGATTTGGTTGGAAGTGAATATGGTAGCAACTGGGGAGGTAACAATATTACGATAAGAAACACTGATTCGTGTTTTTGGAAAAGTGTAGTGAAGATTTGGTTGGAAGTGAAAAAACACAGTGTGTGGAAGGTTGGAGATGGTTCAGTAGCGAGAGCATGAATTCTAAATGGTTAGGGTTGGATATCCATATTGCTGATTTGGAAGTCGATATTCCAAGTCATTTGCAGGAAGCTAAGGTTGTTGACTTGGTTAATGGAGAAAGCGATTGGAACTGGAATAGCTTGCATAGTTGGTTGTTTGAGAGTATTTTGAAGAGAATTGCGGTTTTGGATCCTCCATCTAGTGAGGTTGGACCGAATTGGTGTGTGGGAATAGGCGAGAATGAAAGTTTTTTATAGTTGGGAGTATGTATGATGTGTTGGACATGGGGAATAGGATGGAAGAGAAAGACGGGTGGAAGGATGTTTGGAAGATTCAGGGTACGAAGAAGGTTAAGAATTCGTGTGGCTTCTTAAACATAATGAGTTTCTTACCAATAGTAAGAAGAGCAGAATGGGGTTGTGGAGTGCTATGTGTCAGTATTGTGGAGACGCGAAGGAGGACGCGTTTTATGTGCTTAGGGATTTCCCGTCAACTATGTCTTTATGGCAAGCGGAGGTGCATACTAACACGGGTTTGAGTTTTTTTCCAGGTGATTTGGATAATTGGATAGATGTAAATATGCAATACAAAATGGGTTTAAATACCAATGTTGAGTGAAACTCTTTTTGGGCCATGGCGTTTTATAATTTACGGAGTTGGCATAATAGAGAAAGGCTTATAGAAGATTATTCCCGACCTTCTAATATGGTGAATTACATATTCAGACAAGTTAAGGATTATAATCAGGCTCGATGCAATAGTATGGTTGTTAATCGTGAGCATCAGAAGGATTAGATACATATTAAGTGGGAGGCTCCTAGTGCAGGGAGAGTCAAACTTAACTCGGATGAGGATAAATGGTTGTGGAGGCATTTTAAGAGGAAATGAAGGAGAGTGCCCTGGAGAGTTTACTAAGCAAATTGAAGTTTGTGAAGTGTATATTGCTGAGCTGTGAAGTTTGTGAAGTTTACTATTGAAATGAGATTTAATAAGATTGACATTTGTGATGATTTGCATTAGGAGGTGCAAAATATTAATAATCGTTATATCAATAATATCTTGGAGAAAGAGATCATCAAGAAAATAAGGTCCTTTTTTCAAACTAAAAAGGATATCAAAGTGTCACATGTCTTCTGGAAAACCAACTTTTGCACGAATGCTGTTGCAAAGAAAAGAATTCAAATTATGAATTATGTTTTCTTTGAGTCATGTCCTTCGTTTGTAAGAAAGTTTTATGAGGATGACTTAGCGAGATCCTCATTTATTAAATTGGTCTCTGTTTGGATTTTTTTTGGGCCTTAGCCCCTCCTTTTATAAAAAAAAAAGACTTATTTTAATAAGTAAAATAAATAGATAATAAATAATTTTTTTTATAAATTAACAATCATTAAATAATACATGATATAATGAATTATTTAATAAATATTATTCAATTATCTAATTATTAATATATTAAATAATATTATAAAATTAACTTTTTGTTTAAAATTATGACGTGAGATAATGCCACGTACACAGTTAAAAGAGTTTAAAAAAAATTAAGAATATATATATATATATATATATATATATATATATATATATATATATATATATATATATATATATATATATATATATATATATATATATATATATATATATATATATATATATATATATATATATATATATATATATAATTATAATTTAACATATACAATCTTAAAATACAAGTACACTTAAGCTTTTATCAAATGTCAATATCTATGTTAATATTCAAATTAATTATTTTGGGCCAATTTATTATAATTTTATTTTGTTATATAAATTATTATTTCAAAATACAAAATTATTTATCTTGTTGCAACATTTTTTTTAAAATAATAGTAATCTAAAGTCTATTTTAAATAAGAAGATGTTGTTGGTGGTCCCAAGTTTCTCTGCAATTTGCAAATAAATACACACATATTAAACTATGTGATTTAAAATAAAATGTATAATTAGTCCCCAAGTCCCGTAAGTTAATTATGCGTTGCGATTTAGTATCTCAATAAAAAATTGTTTCGATTTGGTCCCATAATATTACTTTCTGTCGCGGTGAGAATCTGACACCATATCTATTGAATTATCTAGGTTTCAAAAATCTTAAGATATCACCACCGATCTTTAATTTATCTAAGGGAAGGGGAAAGAAAAAATTATCCATAAATATGCAATGCAAAGACAAAGCAATAAATAGATATAAGGTTCGAGGGTTGGTTATATTAAGGGAAGATATTAGCACCTTAAGTATCTATAGTGTCCTATAGGAACCTCTTGTTGAATTTGTGTTATTGTGAAGTTGTTTGCTAATTGGGATTGATTGGGGAGATGAGAAGAGAAGTGTGTTTTTTTTTATTATTTTTGTGTTTGGCAAGACACAAAGTCTTGTGCCTACGTACCAATGAAGGATCAAAACCTCGTAGCTCGGGGTACAAATTGAAAATGGTTTGTTATGGTGGATTTTAATGAAGAAGAGACAAGTTGTCATCTTAAGGAGGATACTCATATAAACCACCACAAATATGTGGAAGAGGGATCTTTGCTTCACATTGAGAGAAAGGCTCCAACTTAGATATAGAATCAACAAGTATGCCACATACCTCTCTCAAGTGGAAAATAATCAATCATCTTTCTCACAATGTCATGGGATAGGATATTTATATCTCAACTAAGGATGACTAATGTGTAATCTATTTGAAAATATTTTAAATTAAAAGGCAAAGTGGCAAAAAGTTTGAATTGAAGTTTGTGTTTTTTAGTCTTATAAAAGAAGTTTGAATATGCATTTATTAAGAAAAGAGTTAGAAAAATCAATGAATTAAAGTCAAGGTTTTTTATGAAAGAGGTTTTGAGTTTTGAAAGAGGAAAAACCCTAATTGAGTTGTCTAAGTTGAAGATAATCCTAAGGGAGGCGTCCTAAGGGATAACAAGTTCTAGGATTACAAAAAGAAATATATGTACAAGAATGTAAATATGCATATGCAAATGACAATATGTCAACAAATAAGTCCCTCCCTTGGATTTTGGCAACATGGTAAAGATGAAGCAAAATCCTAAAGAAGATCATTACACATACAATTTATGAACGAGAAGTAAGAACATGTTGAAAATAAGTCAAACCCTAAACCCTAACAAGGTATAAGCATACTTCAATATTAGGAGTTTATGAAGGAAATACTTGAAAACATGTTAACAATTAACAAAGTAAGCACAATGAACAAGACATTAAGACATGATTGGATCAAAGGTTAAAGAGACCAAAATCAAGTGGAAGTCCTAATCATGCATCAAGAGGTTTCAAATGATCAAGCAAGATTAAATCCTAGAGGTACCTTTTAACAAACTATTTAATCAAGGTTTTTTGTCAAAGAAAAGGACAACTAAACATGGTATAAGTTATCAAAGCATAATATAGCCACACAAACACATATGATCAATTAAGTCAAATAACCAATCAAAGAACAATCATTAAAAGACCTAAAAGACACATAAAAGGAACTAGTTCTCAAAAAATGGGAAAAATAAATATTATTTTTGGTAATTTTTCATTCATTCACAAAATATAGAGGATAAATGACAAGTGTGCCAAAAACCAGCTCAAAAAGATTAAAAAAAACATATAGAAACGATTAAAATAAAATGAGAAGAAAATGAAATAAATAAGTGGTAAAAAAAGAAAGTTTTGCTGGCCAAAGGGATTGAACCCACGCACCCTCACCCACAACACAAAACACTAACCACTATACCACCACATGCATGGTGACAAGATAATGCGCACACAAAATAATATATGAAGTTCAACATGAAAATGCTTAAAAATAAAATAGCAAAAGGTTTAGGGCGAGGGGGATTCGAACCCCATACCTTATGCTCGCTAAGGCACACAAGCCAACCTTCTATCCACCACAACGTAATGTCAATTCAAGACATAAGACACAAACAATGAATAATATAATAAAACAATATTTCAAATCAGATTTTTGCGCCACCCAAACTCATCTTCTTCCTCAAAATCGTGTCCACCATTAACAACATTCTCAAATTGCTAACTTCCTTAATACTCAACCAAATTAGAAGATGTAAAAATGAAAATTGCTTAGATTTTGACAAGGAATTCAGTGGTGTAATCTAATTTCATATATTTTGCCTACATCTTACACAATCAAACAGAAACATATAAACCCTAGAAATTGAATATTTAATGTGAAATCATACATGTCACTGATACATAACAATTAACCTAGGGGAAATGATGTCTACATCATGAAAAATATGTTTGTAACTCAAATGAATGCAAATGATGCATGAATCATAGAGTTCCAGAAGTTCAAGGCTTACCTATTAGAGTAAGTCCAATGCCCCTTTAAACAAGCTTCTAGCTAATGTGTGATGATACAGTTAGCTTCACTGGACCTTAACTGAGCTATTGCAATGCTTGGTTTGATTTGAAACTTCCTCTATCTCACTGTCTAAATCCATTTGCAGTTAACAAAAATGGAGTTTGGAAGGTGATGTTCTTGATGTTACAGAGGTGGTTTGAGGATTTGGACAACTTTTACTAAGTGTGTAGAAGGTGTTTGTATGGTTACTTTAAAGAATGCTTGACATAAATGAAAGTTTAAAGTTTGAGGTTCGAAAGTTTTACTACAATGGAGTTTTTTGGTGCAAATCTTGGTATGTTGAGTTCTGAGGCTTGGTTCTCTATTTATAAAGGTTCCACATGATCCATGTAACTTGCAGAAATTGTGTTTGGTTAAATTGGAATGCTGGTTTTACCATTTGGTTTCAATTTGCACAAAAATGCATACTTGGTCATGATGAAATGGTGGAGTGAAATGTGGAGGATATACATACTTTTTTGAAGTTTAGGGGATTGCTTATAATCTCAGAGATTAAGTGTGATCAAAGAAAACAATTTAGAAGCTCAATGCAAAAGTTGTTGGCAAAATATTCACTTTATCAAAGTGGATACCAAGCTTTATGCAAATTGCTCTAAAAATGGTATCAAGACTTGGACAAAGCCTCAATTCTTTGTGTAATACATCAATGGTTTGTGTAACTCTCTGATTATGGTGAGATTTAGAAGTTAAATGTCCTGAAAAGTGGTATCGTGTAGCTTAGGCTTGAGATTTGGTCATGAAGCTTACCATGTAATGACATATAATTCAGTTTTGGAAGGCCATGTCCATCTCTTCGAAACTCATAGCTCAAGTGTGATAAATTCATGCTCTTAGAATTTTTGGAAAGATGAGAGGACATACTTCAAATTTTATGTTGAACATTTGAATTGAATCATGAAGAAAAATGCCTCACAAAATTGGAATTTTAGGCTGAAAAACACTTAGAAAATTTCTAAGTATTGGACATTTTGATCATTAAGAATTCTCAACTTTAACACTTCATATCTCTCAATCCTTATGAGATTTTGAATTAATTATTTCTACAAAAATGAAGTATGTGGTGTTATCTTTGAGATGAGCCCTCAAGCATAATCAATGGATGCTTGGATCATAAGTTATGCCTTTGGAAAGTAGGTCACTTGTTCATGCATTTTTATACTTAAAATTTCCAAATTCTTCAATTTTGCATCTTTGAATGATTCCTTGATTATAAATTGATCAAATGAAACCGTCCATCATATTTCCTTGAATAATGACTTGTGAAGCTCAAAGTTGACCAAAAGTCAAACTTTGATTTTGTGCACCAGTTGACTTTGTATCAGATGAACTTGAATTTGCAATCTTCAAAGGATCAAATTTCTTGGGAAAATTAGATCTTGAAAATGGACTTTAAAGATGTATTTGATACCCTTGAATCATATCTTGAAGTAGGAGATCATCCTCAGATAAAAAAGTCAATTGTAAGCCATCTTAGGTCAAAACCCTAATTTGGTGTATCAGATGAACTTGAGGCTTGATGAACTTGAAATAATGTAATCTTGCAACTGATTATGAATAAATGGAAGTTCTTAAGCATATGGAATGAATTAGGAGCTTGGGACATTGAGGATCACACAAATCTTTGGTTAATCATCATCCTGATCACCTTGATGCAAACCCTAACTTGTAAAGCAAGTAAAACACATATTTTCTTGATATTTTTAATAAGGGTTAGTTATGCATATAACACACACACATATAAAATGTTTGATGTTATGTAAATTATGCAAACGGACGTATGATCTTAGGGTCAAAAATTAGGGTGTGACACTTCCGTTAACATATTTCATCCATTCTGTTACTTTAGGTGTTAAACCGTTAATAAATCCCAGGGTGGCGTGCCAACTGTGTGCCTTGTCATCAAATGAATAAATAAATCATTTTTTAAAGGGTTAAATATTGTCAAAGACCTTCATAATTTCCAAAAAAAAGCTTGTGCATATAAGGAACAACTAGGTAAAAGATCTTCATAATCTCTTCATTCTTGTTGTCTGACACTACTGAAAGGAATAATTGGGTTTAAAACTTTGTTTTTGTGTTTGGTTCCTTCATCTTATTCTTTTTCATATTGTCTCCATTCCTAGGGTTTTATTATTCTTCTCCGATGTCTAAGTTGTCAAGCAGTGCTTCCATTAGAACATCTGGATCGGTTATTTGCAGAAACAAGAGAAGGGAGCATTTTTGCCAAGATGAATGTGCTTCGTACCGTGGGTGACATGAGTAGTGTCAATTTTGGTAAAAAGTTTAGGGGTTGCATAAATTTCAGAAATCATGTGAATAAGGGATGTAATTTTTTCAAATGGTTCGACGACGACATTATTGATGAAATGGATTTGAAGATCCAGAGGCAAAAGAAGAAAATTTACAAATGAAGAATGAGATCATCAACACTAGGGGATGATTGAAAGTGTCTGTAATCATTAGAATATTGATCTTAGTATGTAATGTTGTATTTGTAACAATTATTTTAGGTTGGTCATTTGTTTGTGTAATGAGATGTATTTGTGAATAAGGAGGTTGAAATGTATCTGTCATGAAATGTGTCTATCAACATTGTTATGTATGTGTCAAAATTTATCAATAAAATGTATTTGCTGAAATGTTACTTTTGTTTGTTTCCCACAATATACAAGAACAAATGCACACCATAAATTGGTCATAAAAATAGTCATAAAACCATAACAGATTTACATTAGTAACATTAGTTGCAATAGTAACATTACAAGTCATAACAAAAGTGGCATTGCAAGCCATTATACATAACTAGAGAATATGCATTTTATGCCATATGTTACAGCAGTAAAAATCCAACAAAAGTGGCATTATAAGCCTTAGTCATAAACTATAAAATAGGCCAAAAGTGGCATAACTAGTACACATCAAAGATAAACATAATCTTAGGGTTGGCTTAGAACTGATTTTAGACCCTTTTGAAGTCTCTTTCTCTTTTTGGATGCTTGTTAAGTTGAACTTATATCTGGTGTTAGTTGACTTGATGTAGCAGCAACTGGTGTTGGTTAGCTTGATGTAGTAGCAACTGGTGGTGGTTATGTAGCTGTAGCAGTTGGTGGTTGGCTTGATGTAGCAGCAACAGTTGGTGGTTGGCTTGATGTAGCACCAACAATTGTAGGCAGCTTGCAAGTGGCCTTGTTGTGACCATCTTTATTGCACCTACTGCACTTGATACCAAATTTTCCTCTTTTGAGTTGTGTCTCATTTCTAACTTGTTCCCCAGCCTCTTTATTCCTTTTCTTCTTGGGTCTACCAGGTTTCCTTTTATGGGGGGTGGTTGCAGATCAACAACATCTGTTTTGGTCCAAAGAGATTCTCCATTGACTAGATAAACCACTGGTACATAGCAAGCCTTTTAACACTTCTTTTTGTAATAATAAGGAACAAAATCATCTACTTGTAAATGTTGGCCTTCATACATGAAAGAGCATGGCAACATGGTAGCCTAGTCAACATCCACCTTTTACATGAACATTCATGCTTTGATAGATTAACAACAAAGTTTTCTTCTATGAGTGATATATGCTAACCTCGTAGTCTACTTCATATGCACGCCTGCTACAAATACATAAATCAATTATGGATGCATCCACCTTCTTTGTATTACCTAGAAATCAAGTATGACACATTACCTAACAATCCAACTGTTAGTTTTTTGTGATTCTTTTTCCAACTTCTTTTTGATATTTGTCATAACGGTATCAACATATTTGGCAATCTTTTATCTGTTAGACTCTCACCTTTGCATTAGGTACACTTTAATCTCTTCAAGCATAGCCACAATGAGCTTGGCTCTTGCAGCTACAAATATAGAGGTAAAGGCTTTTGACATGTTGTTCACCAAAGTGTCACACCTTGGACCATTTTTAAACCTATATTTGCTCCAGAACCTTGGTGGGATCTTCCAAAGGTGCTTGAATGCTTCTTAATCAACTGCAGCTGAATCTTCTAAACCCGTGGGCCCTCCTTTATCAAACCTGTCACCTAGATTATTCAATTCTTCAATGGTCCCCAAGTTATCAAAAGTTCCTTTTACACCATTATTCAATTCATCCAACATGTCATCTTCCAAATTGTCGTCTTCTACACCATTAGAACCTATTGTTTTCACCATTGGGACCTACATTGTTTCTAAGAGGCAATATTTGCTCTTCCCCATACACCAAATGCATTACATATAGATGAACATTTTCATTGATCAGTGCAATCGTCTTCATTGTATTTGTTCATGCATTATCTTGTAACATCACTAGCTCATTATCATCCATTACATCATAATACCACAAGCTCTCAACTTTTGGGTACCTTAAATCTTTCAACCCACCTAGGATCTTAAAATAACTCCAAAAATCCAGGTCAACTTGCCAAATCTCTTATAAACCCTTGTAACCTAATTTGTTAAACTCACCAAACACACTCAAACCTATCATCATGACCTAATCACACAAAATAACTCAGAAATCAGACTTCGAAGTAGACCGAATTGTTAAACGTTTTCTTTTTAAAATAGTAAGTTCACACACGTACAAGGCCTTGAAATGAGACAATGGTTGGGTTGCTAGGTATCATCTTCTGCTATCGTCTTCTCCAACAATCGCCGTCTTCAACCACCAAGCTCTTCTTCTTCGCAGCTGCTAGGGTGTTTTTTTGCCAATGAGAGTGAAACTATAAAATTCAGAGAGAAGTTTAAGAGTTTAGGATTTTTATTACTAAAAATGAAAACAAAAGTCACTATGACACATCAGTATAATAGTAACTAAAAAAAAACACAATGCCACATCAGTATCTCACTATGTTACATAGGTGTCTGTTAATATTTTTTCAAAAAAATTAAAAAAAAATTGATTGAATTAACATAATAGATTTAAAGGACTATATTGTAATGTTTTTTAATTGTGAAATTAATTAGAAACAATAAATTAATTTAAGAGATTAAAATATAAATTAAACCAAAATAAAACTAACCTTGTGATATACTGTATTTAATTTCCCAATCTACAGAAATCAAGTTGGCTTAGATCAGCAAGTAATCCCAATTCATGTTTCCTACGTGAGCAGTGACATCTTTAGACAACATGGCACTAAATGTAACACATCACCATGATGAATAACTCTGACAAATATAAAGTTAATTAACTCCAACTATGAGACAAATTTGTTTCCATCTCAACTAAAGTAGTAACATAATTTAGATTAATTGGTAGGTATAGGGTAAACAAATTCGAACATCTTAATTAAAATCAATTGATTAATTTTTTTTATTTTATATAAATGAATCAAATTGGTGTCCGGTTGATTCTTTGGCTTAATTCAAATAGTATAATATTGATTTGTTCGAATTTAAATGATTATTTTAGAGCTATTGAAAACCAAACTCAATTAATATTTATTTTTATTATTATAATTATAATTTTTTTTATAATGTTGTCCTCTTATTATCATTATTTTAATTTAATAATTGCATTATGTATTATTTTAAATATTATTTTAATTTAATAATTGCATTATGTATTATTTAAAATATTATTTAATTTATCATTTAAATTATAATGGTTAAATTAATATCAAATAATATTATAAAAATTATCACGTAATAATAATTTTTTAAAAAGTAAAAAGTAGTTTTTTATTGAATTATAAAGGTTATTACATAATAAAAGTTTTATAGAGTGAATGTTCTTAAATCTTATAAAAAATGACATTTTTATGATTTTAGCAAAATAAATATTAAATTGATCAAAGTCTATCTTGTTTACTCGTCAAATTCATTGAATCAAATTTGTTAAAAATTGAAATTTTATCGATCAAACTTTTAGAATGAAACTGTGATTTATATCAAATTTAAGTTTTGATTCTGATATTGACCAAAACGATTCTATTTTCCGACCTATAGAATTTTATGACGTAAAATTGCATCCAATTCCAAAGAAAAAAAATACTCCTTAATTACAACTGTATATATTATATCTCTATAAACTCCAAAGGAGGAAGAACAGAAATAAAAAATTTAGTGGAAAAAAAGAACAAAAAATGAGTTGTTAGAGCCATAAAGCCCCAGCTTGTTTGAGAATAGGGACCAATTCACCAGAAATATGAGTGGCCATAATCCGATCCAATCCTCCAAACAATTTTCCACCTATAAACACCACTGGAAATTGAACCTTCCCATCATCAATTGCAATTGATTCCAATTCTTTAACAACTTCAACTACATCTTTCTCTTCAACCTCATGTACAGCCGGATTAACGCCGAGGCCGAGAAGCAACCGCTTCACGACGTGGCTCATACAACATCCGCGCCTAGCGAAGACTATAATCGCGTTCTCTGATACCATGTTATGAATGATTGTTTTCTGGTCTTCATTTATATTAAAGGTGGAAAAGATATGAGATGAATGATTGTTTGAATTGTGGATTTTATTTGTTAATGTGTTTGGTTTGGTAACATTGAAGTGAGTGGTGGAAGTTGTGTGTGTATATGACCTATAAGGAATTGCTTGTTGCATGATGCTTTGTTTTGAGAAATATGAGAGAAGAAGAAATGTGTCTTTTTTTTTCTCTGTGATGGTTGGATTGCGGTAATGGTTTATGAAAAGGGGGTGTATATATATATATAAACGGGGGATGGAAAATAAGCGAAAATATTTATAAATTATCTAAAAAAATTAAATATTTATAAATTTGTATCACCAGTATCTTACTCATTGGGTCAGAGGTTAGTTTTAACATAATGTGATTTCAGTCTCTTTCTGATCACAGTTAGAAGAGATTGAATCGTAATTCTTACTACTAAATTCAGCATAAATTACCACTGAACTAACGAATTGATATTATTATTACTGTTTATATTTGATGTGTTGTTTGCAAGTTTTGTATATTTTTTTAATAAACATGCTTCATCATTGTTATTTTTAATAAACATATAACGTCATAGCTTGTAAGATTACGCGGTATTGTTTGGTCATGTTACGCTATTGGACGGCCATTCCACTTGCTACGTAATACGTCCCATCCCCACTTATACATATCATTACTCACAAAACTTAGTCTCTCCTATTTTTATGGAATAGAAAACACAAATTTCAATTTAAATTGTTCCTCTATTTATACATATTTTTTAAAAATTCCAAAAAAAAATTAATTTCTAAATTCAAATTCAGTTATGCACACATAATAGTGCTAAAAAAAATTTTAAATTTTTTTATTGTCGTACAATTTTAAGAATAAGATATTTAATAACTAATTATAACAATTTATCATTAAAAAAAATAAATAAATCAAATGAATTTCTTAAAAAGGGAAATGCACATGGAATTAAGAGAAAAAAGATGCAAACAAAAGTGTGGCACACGTTGACAAAAAAGAGTGACGACTATTAGTATTACCCAAAGAAAGGATAGGAGCGACAACTTTTAAAAAAAAATAAAGAAAAAATGGATAGGGACGACGTAAGACTCATAAGCCACGTTGCATGACATATGAATGAGGGCCCAACTACGTCAGAAAGATTGAGCTGTATCTACCATTGCGTCACCATGTTGTTATCCAACAATTATAAATTATTATTCATTTAAATTGTACATCAATGAGTTGATACAGCTTGCCAAAGAGTTAATCAAATAGTTGCTTACCTTAAACATGTGCTTCCATGACCCACAAAGAAGACACAATGAGATGCCACGAATAGAAAATTATTGGAGTAAGTTTTCGATATGAAAAATGAGTGAAAATATAAGGTTAACATTGTTAAAAGGTTAAATTGGTTATTGAGTAAAAAATATTATGGAATGAGAATGAATTGAATATCTGAAATAATGTGATCAGGTCAATATATGTGAGTAATTAAAATTATTAGCGTGTGATTTGGCTTTTTGTTCAGATGATCATCCGATTAGGTATTAATTGTAAAACCTTAAACTCCCAAATTTAATTTATAAAATAATGCATTAAATATGAAGATTTTAACTTGGGTGTTACATTAACAACTTTCATTTTATCAACAAAAGACAGAAATTCAAAAATATAACATTATCAACTTAATTTTCAAATAACTTAAATAATAAGACATAGCAATGTAGCTTATTCAACACAACTTAAAAGTGAGGCAAAATTCAATTCGATGTTACAATATCAGAGCGACACCGAATACAAAACTAAACAACCGACAAAGGTACAACGAATATAAACAAAACAAACTAGCAAAGAGGCCAGCTACGCCATCCTCGATAACCGATAGCTAATCACTCCTCATTCTCAATATGAGAATCACCTGTATCAAATGTAACAATAGGGACCATAGAAAAAAGAAAGGGGTGAGAATACATTCATATATGATAACGATACATAAAACAACAAGGATAGTTCACATATCAAACATATTCTGTCAACACAATATACAACCTATAAATCATTATGCATCGTATATTTCCTCTACTCCATGCATGTGGTGCCATCCTACAACCGTGGAACGAAGTCCTACAACGCTGGATATCAGAGTTATGTTATTGAGGGATCCTCAATATTTTCTACAACACTGGACCGAAATCATACACTGTTAGATATCAAAGTTATGTTACTGAGGGATCCTCAACATTGGACCGAAGTCCTACAACACTAGACCAAAGTCCTAAGCTATTCTCCGATATACACGATGCATGTTGCTACAAACAAATGCAAACAATCGCCATCCGAACCTCCTACTCCCATTATCAATTATCAATCACAACACTGGACAAAAGTCTTTCAACATTGGACCGAAGTCCTACAACATTGGATCAGAGCCCTACAAGATTGGTTCCTCTCTGAACCTAAAACTCAACATAGCTCAACATTTTTCATCATAACTTAACATAATAATCAAAATATATTATTTTCTCATCAATACTCATAAACAACGTCAAAACGGTATTGAAAAATCATGTTTTCCTACTAATCACACATCAAATTTGAATAATAATTTAAAATAACAAACTGAGTCGAAATCAAGCAAATGAATATGTTTCAAAAATGTTAGAGAATCTATTTTAAGAATATGATTTTTATTTCAGAATTTAATACACCAATTGGTTCAGTTTAATCAAACCACAAAAATAGTTACTCGCATCGGACATAATGTTTCTCCTGATTTTAAAATGGCGCCAAAAATTATATACTTATGAGAAAATTATGAAATTTTCCAATTGAAAATATCATCAAACCCTCTTTCCGACGCACTTAACCATATCTTAAAAGGTGTTACAAAACTCTGGTTCTATTAAATTCAGTTTAGCCCTATCGCAAATATTTATTGCATATAAACTCTAAAACATAATGTCTGATTTTAAAATAGCACAAAAAATTATATACTCATGATAAAATTATGACATTTTCCCGTTTGAAAGATTATTAAATTATCTTTCTAAAGCAACTGACGATATTCCAAAAGTACTTACAAAACTCAAGTTATGCCATAAATAAGACGATCAACCCCCTTCTATGGCTACCTGCAATTTTCTGCATTTTCTCCCCATTAAATAGATTTGAAACTCATATGTTTCGCCTATTTGAGTTATCACTGTCCTAAAAACACACGGATAAACATTTGTTTGTGCCATGTTTGAATATCAACTCATCACTACTCATTCATACCTAATCACAAGGCGAGTGATAACTCAATTAAGCTAATTCGCCTAACTCTAAAAATACATCAGAGTCATCAAAACTCAACTCTAAGGTTATATACCTTTAACTCCAACTCTAAATCTGTCAAATGACTTTAAACAAATAAAAACTTGACTCTAAACTTAACTCATTAACAACTTTAGAGTCAATTCAAAACATGTTAACAACTCTAAACATGTTAATTAACTGAAGGTTCACATTTGACAACTCTACTAAGGCATTTTCCTACAAATGAAAAGGGTTCTCATAACCCTCGCCTTAACTCTAAAATTACCTCATTGTAGGTGACAAGGGTTTTCTCCAAAACTCTTTCTTTAACTCTAATATAACGACTCAACTTAACGACTCCACAAACTTCTTACCCATAATTCACACAATAATAAGCACGCATCAATTGCACGCAATTGGACATTTTTTTCACCAATTATCACCAAATGAACATTAGGTTCATCAAGACAAGACTTATAATCATGAACATAAAAAATCAGCATTATACATATAAATGAATACTAAAATCAACGATCAACTAAACACAAAATTAATATTATATCACCACGATCTATAAAGGCTTGCACAACCATCTCAAGATCAGAAATCTTCATGGAAGAAAAAAAAGGAAAACAAAAAGAGGATAAAGAATCCTCTATACCCTTCTTACTTAAACACCCATAGTATGAACACTTCTTCCCATACCTCAAACTCGTTAAAAGGTTAAAACTATGGTAACTTATTTCCTCTTTTAAGATTGTCTATTTTTCTCCTTAGCCTTTTCTCATAAAAACACCTACTCGCAACTCTCTCGGTCTTTTTTTTTTAAATAAAATTTAATTCATTTTTATTTCAATTAACTCTACAAACTCCCTCAACTCTCACTAATTAAAAATCTATTTTAATGTTCAAAACTCATTTTTTATATTTTTCTATTATTTAAATTATTAAAAATATAATAAAATCCTAATTTAATATCAAACTATTTTTTCTCACTTCTACACTAATTTAAATAATTTTACTTACACTCATATAATAAATAAAATAAATAAATTAAAACACTCTTAAAACGTAATTAAAAATAAATCTTAATTAATTATTGATGAAATTAAATAATTAAAGTATGAGTTAATACTAGCACGTAATGAATAAATTTCAGCCGTGATGATGACATCATTGTATCGTAGGATGAGTAAGTAAATGGGACCTGTCTTAAACAGCGGCCGGCATGCGTATTACATTTGGGAAGCTTCGTCTTTCAACACTTACAATGGAATCAAAATAAAATCAAACCCACTACACTTTTTTTTTTCTTTTCGGAAAATTCTAATATGTATGTTAAAAGTTATAGGCTAGGCTTAAATATATTTTAATTATCTAATTTATCAAAATAAAGGACTAATTAACATCTTTTAAAATTTAATTTGTTGTCCCTCTATATATTGAGATTTTTTAGTCCCCTTCAATGTTACATATGTGATAGTGTCGTGTCGATATTTACATGGATTCAAGCAACCAAAGTTTTTTTTTTGAATGCCTAGTAGTATACCCGTGCGTTCCCACAGATAAATTTATTTTATATCTTATAAAATATAATTAAATATTTTTATAAATTTGAAATGATTTATTTAATTATAAATGAATAATTTGTATATACTCAATTAAATTAAATAACAATAAAAGGAAACTTATGAGATTGAAAAAGAAAAAAATAGACATTTGAAAATAAAGATTGTCTTTTAAATAAAAATAATTATTATTAAAATAAAATAAGTATCATATCAATAGTGACCGGTAAAAAAAAAATTAACTATCAAATATAATCTAATTTAATAAAATAAATTATTAGTTTTATTTGTGACATTTGTTAATTACTTATTTATCCAATTAGTAGTTGGGACAATCTTTGGCGAGACCTTATTGAACTCAAGGTTACCAAATGTTTGCTGTTGTGCCATTGCTAACCTTAATTGTGGTAGCAATGCTTTAGTTATTTGAGTTTCATTGCCAATGTTTTCCTTCCAGATCAAGTAAATGTAGAGGCTGGCAAAGCCTTACACATTGGAGATGATGTAAAAGCAGATAAACTGGGGGCCAATGCAGTAGAGATAGATTGCTGGTGAGAGTTTTTTCTTATATGAAATGATAATTACTGTTTTTTTACATCTTATTTACTGTTCTAAATTGATATGTGAAAACAGGTTATTGGGTATTGTAACGCCCCAAATTCTGAATTTTCTATTTTTGTTGAGTCCTTTTTTTTTAAAAATCCATTTGGATAATTAGTATTTTAATTGTGAAATTTATGTGTTGATATGTTTAATTTCAATATTGTGCTATTTTACCGATTCGGAGAGTTTTCGGGGAAAATAGAGTAAAGGGTATTTTAGACATTTAGTATTAAGTGTTACGTGGATTATTGCGTGAGAATTAATTGATAAGTGCTTGGAAAGAAATGGAGAGGAAAGAAAATAGAACATAAGATAAGAGAGAAAAAGGAATAGATAGAAACATTAGTGGAAAAACAAGGGAAAGAAAGAAGAGAGAAGAGAAAGAGGAAAAAGAAGAGGAAAACCTAGGATTTCATCAAGGATCAACATCCAAGCTTTCGATCAATCGGGTAAGGGTGTGAAACTCTATTATACTGTTAATGTGTATGATTATGTATGCTGTTGATCGTTTGATGTTGGATTGAGAAGAGTTTCTACTCATTTCCATCTTAGGGCAACATTAGGATTTAATCGGTAGAACGTGGTTTTAACCGGTTAGAATCGAGAATGAATGGAGTAGGATAGTCGGGTGTTATTGGGTTGAACTTACTGGGGTTGTTTGGTTTTAGAATCGGTCGGTTTGTGAGGTTTGAGATTTGGACAGCCATGGAAGTTCTAAGTTCGCAGGCTCGCCAGGCGAACGGCAGCGAAGCTTCGCCGGGCGAAGCCCAGCGAACGGCAGCGAACTAAGTCAGAAGCATCCACCCTGTCTTTGTTGGCAAGTTCGCCAGGCGAATGAGTGTGGCGAAGGTTCGCCAGGCGAGTGCTAGCGAGTAATTCCAGAATAAATCCCAGTGGTCTTCGCTGGCAAGTTCGCCCGACGAACTAGGTAGCGAAGGTTCGCCAGAGGCTTCGCCAGGCGAAGGTTGGCGAATGTAACAACATTTTCCTATTTTCTGTGTTTTCCCTTTTCATGCGGATTTCTTTGTTCAGTTATGTGTAATCCTTATCGAATTGAATAGTTTTGTGTGTCGTGTGGTATGATATGTATGGGTAGCCACAAGGCGTGAATCCTAGAATGTGGAACTTTGATTGTGAAAAATATCTGTCTTATATGGAATGGTATGTGTTGAAATGAAGAGTATGTGTGTTTTATGGAGTATAAGTATATTGTGAATATGCATAGTGATATATTTGCGAATATGTATGCATGTAGAGTAATGTTGTGAGTCATTTTGCATAAAGGCATCATGATGTACATCCTAGCGATGTTGATTCCTTGGAGAATCTGCTGAACATTTGATTCCTCGGAGAATATGCAGATTATTTGATTCCTTGGAGAATCTGTTGAATATTCGATTCCTTGGAGAATCTGATGAATATTTGATTCCTTGGAGAATCTGCTGAATACTTGATTCCTTGGAGAATCTGCTGAATTGAGTCGGTACCGCATTTGCATCTGCATAGAGTCGTGAGTCGGTCTCTATGAGTTGCATTGGTCATCTTTATATGATGCATGGAGTGAATTGAACATAATTCTAGATGTTTATGTGGAAATGATAAGTGTGTATAGATGTATGATTTGATGATTGTGCTTGATTGTGTGAATATGCATTGCGAGGTATATGATGAATTGTGGTGAGAATCTGAATAGTATTAATCTCATGTATGTATATAGATATATATAAATATATGTATTGACTGTTATGATATTGTTTCTCACCCTTCTGCTGTTTCCTAATGCTCTATGAGGCATTGCAGAGTAGGATTGCTGGATGTCCTTTTTGTGAAGCAGGTCTTCATTATTTGTGGTCGATGGCTCTGATATGTAACATCTGGGTAGTTAGGAAGCCTTTGGTTCTTTTTGAAGATACTTTGCTTTGCTTTTCTTTTGTGATACATCTGCGTATGTATCTGTTAATGGATGTTGTACATATGAATTAACTGAATGATGTATATATGTGTATATGAATGCATTGATTCAATGTTTAGAAGTTTCTGCTTTATTCAAAATATTGAGGTGTGAGTTTTAGAACTATGTTCTTCAGTTGTGAATTGCCCATTGTTGCATATCCATTTGAGCAGGTGTTGTAGATGTTTGACTTCATGATAATGTGACACACCTCTTTTATATCATGTATTAATTAAACTCTGATGAAACTTTTACCTAGTGCTTAAATGATTTGATTTTTTTTAATTATTATTAAGGGTATAGAAAGGGGGTGTTACAGGTATTGATGTGAAGACATTTTCTGAGATACAAACCCGCATCCTCAATCCAGAGGCCTAATTTTACTTATGACTGCCAATAGACAAAACAGTGTCAGATTTTTTGTGCGCTGATAATTGTAATGTTGAGCTGACAACTGAAAGCAATAACCAGGAGTCTATGTTAGTTTCACTATTTCACCATCACACTTTGTAAACATTTTTGACAAATTTTGTTATCCATGCCTAAGACACACATCGGATAATATATATGCAAAAAAAATTTATAATTATTTATTTTTGTTAATATTTATGAAAGTTTATGATACTTTTTTCCATTTAGATTTATGCTATAGTTTGAGAATAACTAATATTAATTCAATATCAACAATTCTAGTTGGATTGGACAATTCTTTTTGGGGGCATCATTGAGTTATTGAAAACAGTCTAACAATACAGAAATGTAAGATCAAAGTAGGTAATCTCCAAAACTAAAACACCACCAACGATCACATAATCAACAAAAAGCAGGGCAAGAGTACATTATCAAGAATTATATGGAAGCACACCACTGTATGGATAGAATCAGACTCCGAATCATATTTAGAATCAGCCAATACAAAAATAAGACATTACTTAAAATTAAATTAAATAAAAATAAAACTAATCCGTCATTGGTATAAGGTGTTCCAACATGCACTCCAGCTCCTTCAGATGTCCCTCTAAAACATCTATTTCCTTGTGTTGGTTATTCTTAGCAAGCAACTTTGTGGACACAGTAATTGCATTGTTGATCTTCTCACTTTCTTTAGGGGAGAGCTTTAGACTAACATCCTTTATTTTTAAAGTATTCTTCATTCCGTAAACTGCGAAGTCCAATTTATTCATTACTTTGGCCATTCTTAAAAAATTCTTATCTTCCACATGATATCTCTCAGCTTCTTCAATCATTTTACTAATTTCAAATGCTGACAACCTTCCTTTATCATTGGTTACAGTAATCTCGCTCATATTGCCAGTAGATATTTCTTTAGCAGAAACAGTTAAGATACCATTTTCATCAATGGCAAAGCATACCTCTAAAGGCTGACCACAAGGAGCATCACGAAGGCAAGAAAGGCCAAAGACACCAAGCAAATTGTTGTCTGAGGCTCTTGGTCTCTCACCCTCATAAACCTTAATGGACACACTGCGATTTTCTTTACTGGTATAAAATTCTCTTGTCATCTTGACGGGTACATAAGTGTTTCTTGGAATCACCACACTCATGATATCAATTTGTGCTGAGATACCAAGTGATAATGGGGTAACATCTTGCAGCATCAGATTTGGGACATTCTCAAAGCCTTTACTCAAAATAGCAGCTTGAACCGCTGCACCATAAGCAACCGCTTCATCTGGGTTGATACTGTTGGAAATAAGACCTTTTGTGTTTAAGAAAAATGTGTGGGAATATTAGGGGCTTAACGAAAAACTTGATAGGTGGAAGAATTATTTATGGAAGAGAGAACTTTGTATTTTTCTTGATGCAAAAGTGTAGAATTACATCTCTATTTATAGTACTCTAAGGAGAACTCTAGACACACTAATTCTAGAGAGTTCTCAACTCTAGGAATTCCAAGAGCATTCTAGAGAATATTACTACCCTAAGAAATATCTAGACACTCCAAACATTACAAGAGTTTTCTAGAAACATTAATTAAAATTACCTAAGTCCAAAACAACTAAGCCCAAAAATCCAAATAATATTTTAGGCCCAAATCAAGTTTAATCTTTCAACATCCCCCCTTAAACTTGATTTGTGACTCCAAGCATACTCCTTAGCTTTATGAACGTTTCCAACTTGAGTGGCTTGGTGAAAATGTCGGCAGCTTGATCTCGAGACATCACATACTTCAACCTCACATCCTTCTTCTCGGTGCATTCTCTTATAAAGTGGTAACGGGTGTCAATGTGTTTACTTCTTTCATGAAATACAGGATTCTTTGCCAAAGCAAGTGCTGATTTATTGTCAACACATATTTCCATAGGATCTTCTTGTGGCATTTTTAACTCTTTCAACAAGTTCCTTAGCCAAACTGCATGACAAACACATGATGTAGCGGCAATATATTCAGCTTCACAAGTTGACAGTGTGACGATAGGTTATTTCTTTGACATCCAAGTGAAAGCAGTATCTCCCATAAAGAATACAAAACCAGTAGTGCTCTTTCTATCGCCCACGTCTCCACTCCAATCGCTATCACTATAGCCAACAATTTCATGATTGTTAAAAGAGTAATAGTGTAAGCCAAAGTTTGTTGTACCTTTGATATATCGAAGGATTTTCTTTGCCGCCTTGAAGTGAGTTGTTGTTGGAGCTTCCATGTAACGACTTACGACTCCTACAGTATAGAGAATATCCGGCCTTGTACTTGTCAAGTAACGTAGACTTCCAACCAAACTTTTGTAAAGAGTTGGATCCACAATATCTCCATTTTCATGCTTACTCAACTTGCTGCCACATTCCATCGGGGTGCCAACCGGATTGGCGTCATCCATCTTGAACTTCTTAAGGACTTCTTTTGCATAGCCTTCTTGGGTGATAAAAATTCCTTTGTCTTCTTGCTTTACTTCAATGCCAAGATAATATGCCATGAGCCCCATATCTGTCATCTCAAATTCATTTGACATGTCTTTCTTGAACTCTTCGAACATGCTTAGATTGTTCCCAGTGAAGATCAAGTCATCAACATACAAGCACACAATCAAAATATTTCCACTTTGCGCTTTAATATAGAGCGCATGCTCATATGGACACTTGATGAAATTCTTGTCTCGAAAGTACTTGTCGATTCGAACATTCCAAGCTCTCGGAGCTTGCTTGAGTCCGTACAACGCCTTTTTCAACTTGAGGACTTTTTCTTCTTGCCCTTTTACTTCATATCCTTGTGGTTGCTCGATATAAACTTCTTCTTCGATAAAACCATTCAAGAAGGCCGACTTCACATCCATTTGATAGATCTTCCATTCATTCTGGGCTGCCAAAGAAATGATCAGTCTAATAGTTTCAAGACGAGCAACAGGGGCAAATACCTCATCATAGTCAATTCCTTGTCTTTGACTATAGCCTTTTGCCACCAGTCTTGCTTTGTATCTCTCCACGTCTCCTTTTGCATTCTTCTTCGCCTTGTACACCCATCTTACTCCGATTGCTTTGTGTCCTCGTGGAAGTGTAGTAATTTCCCACGTATCATTCTTCGTGATTGACTTTATTTCTTCATCCATGGCGTCTCTCCACTTTACATTTTCAACAGCTTCTTGATAGCTTAGAGGTTCGTAATCACCAAAAAGACAAAAGAGGTTAATGTCATTTTGGTTTTCGGTTACCTCATAAAGCTCTTCAATGCTCCTTAATCTTGGTGTCCTCTCACTTGAGCTTGTTTCATACAACCTTGGTGTCGGTGAGGTAGGTGGTGTAATATGTTCATCTATCATTGGTTGTTCCATTTCATCTTCTTCTTCTTCAAAATAAGGAAGAAAATCATACCTGTCTTCTTGAACACTCCAATCCCAACAATCTTCTTCTTCAAACTTCACGTCACGACTTATGAAAATCTTTCCGCTATTTGGATTATAGAGCTTGTACCCTTTGGAGCTTGAGTCATAACCCACGAATACATACTTCTCACTTTTATCATCGAGCTTTGTTCTCCTTTCATCTGGAACGTGGGTATATGCAATGCTTCCAAACACTTTGAGGTGAGAGATACCTGGCTTCCTTCCACTCCATGCTTCTTGTGGTGTCTTCTCATGCACACTTCTTGTTGGGGAAAGGTTTGTCAGGTAAACCGCACATGCTACTGCTTCGGCCCAAAACTCTTTCGGCATCTTCTTACTCTTAAGCATGCTTCGCACCATATTAAGTATGGTCTGGTTCTTTCTCTCCACTACTCCATTTTGTTGTGGCGATCTTGGCACTGTTAGTAAGCGGCGGATTCCATGCTCTTCACAATATTTGTTGAACTCATTTAAAGTAAACTCTCCTCCTCGGTCAGATCTCATAGCCTTAATAGAAAGACCACTTTCTTTCTCCACAAGGGCTTTGAACTTCTTAAAGTTTTCAAACACTTCTGACTTCTCCTTCAGGAAATAAACCCATGTTTTTCTAGAATAATCATCAATAAATAGAAGAAAGTATTTATTCTTACCAAAAGAGTTTGGATTGATTGGTCCACAGACATCAGTGTGTATGAGCTCTAGTGGTTTTGCCGCTCTTGATGTTGATTCCTTTGGAAAGCTTTTTCGGAATTGCTTCCCAATTAGACATCCTTCACATAGTTGGTCTGAGTGGTTTATACTAGGCAAGCCTCTCACCATCTCCTTCTTTGACAAACATTCTAGAGTACCGAAGTTGAGGTGTCCAAACCGTAGATGCTATAGCCACGAAGAGGCGGTATAGCAGGCCTTGAGACACTTAGCAACATCATTTTGAATGTTCAAGAGGAACATTCTATTCTTTGACATAGGCACCTTAGCGATCAAGTTATGCCCACAATCTCTTAAGATAAGACTATGTTCTTTCAAGTGGATGTCATATCCTTTCTCCAATAATTGTCCCAAGCTCAATATATTATTTTTCATGTTAGGAACATAGTAGACGTTGGATATGAATTGATGACTCCCATTCTTTAAGCGTATGAGAATTTTACCTTTGCCTTTGACCGGTATCTTTGAGTCATCTCCAAATGATACATTTCCAGTTGTCGCTTCATTGATCTCTATGAACATGCTTCGATCGCCGCACATGTGGTTGCTTGCGCCGGTGTCGAGGTACCACTTGTTTCTTTTTTCTTCAAATTGGTTTTGGCACGCGAGTAGCAAAGTTTCTTCTTCTCCACCTTTTTCTTCTACAAAGTTAGCTTTCTCCACAACTTTCTTTGAGAATCTACACTCAGATGCATAGTGACCGATTTTGTTGCAATTGAAGCACTTGATTTGTAACTTGTTGCACCTTGACCATGAATTTCCATTTCCACGACCTCCTGTTGCTTGTGGATTCCAACTTCTTTCTCCATTGTTGAAGTTGTTGGAGTAGTTGTTGTAACTTCCTCTTCTTTCTCCTTCATGTCCTCGTCCACGTCCATGTCCACGTCCACGGTCTTGGCCACGACCTCGTCCTCTTTGACTCTTGTAACTCACATAATTTGCTTCCTTTGCATTGAGTTGTAGTAGTTGTTCCATAGTCTCCTTTTGTTTAGTTTTTCTCTTTTGTTTTTCTTCGTATGCTTGTAAGGAACCCATAAGTTGCTCAATAGTCATGGTGTTTAAATCCTTGTTTTCTTCAATGTTAGTAACAATGAAGTCAAAACTTGGATTTAAAGTGCGAAGTATTTTTTCCATGACTTTCACCTCATCAATATCTTCACCATTTCTTTTAAGTTGATTGACTACGGACAATACTCGAGAAAAATAATCAGAAGTTGGCTCAGACTCTTCCATAAATAAACGTTCAAACTCACCTCTAAGAGTTTGAAGACGAATCTTTTTCACCTGCTCCACTCCTTTGTTGCAAGTTTGAAGCTTGTCCCATGCTTCTTTGGCCGTCGTTGCATTGGAGATCTTCTCAAATGTATCTTCATCCACCGATTGATAAATGAGGAAGAGAGCTTTCTTGTCTCTCTTTCTTGACTCCTTTAATGTCTCCTTCACACCTTGGCTTAAGGAGGCTTCTTCTTGCTCCTTAAAGCCTTTCTCAACAATATCCCACACATCTTGAGCTCCTAGTAGTGCCTTCATCTTGATACTCCAATTGTCATAGTTGTTCTTTGTGAGTATCGGTATTTGAAAAGGGAAACCTCCATTCGCCATCTTTTGAGGACCTTCAAGCTCTGATGCCACTTTGTTGGAAATAAGACCTTTTGTGTTTAAGAAAAATGTGTGGGAATATTAGGGGCTTAAAGAAAAACTTGATAGGTGGAAGAATTATTTATGGAAGAGAGAACTTTGTATTTTTCTTGATGCAAAAGTGTAGAATTACATCTCTATTTATAGTACTCTAAGGATAACTCTAGACACACTAATTCTAGAGAGTTCTCAACTCTAGGAATTCCAATAGCATTCTAGAGAATATTAGTACCCTAAGAAATATCTAGACACTCCAAACATTACAAGAGTTTTCTAGAAACATTAATTAAAATTACCTAAGTCCAAAACAACTAAGCCCAAAAATCCAAATAATATTTTAGGCCCAAATCAAGTTTAATCTTTCAACAGATACTTCTGTACAAATCCTTCCCCTCAAAGAAGTCTTGCAATAAATTCTGCAATTTGGGAATCCTAGAGGAGCCACCCACAAGAACAACATCATCAATATCACTCTCGTACATCTTTGAATAACATAGACAACTCTCAACAGTTGTCATACACTCTTCAAACAGATCCATATTAATTTCCTCAAACTTGGCACGAGTAATCGATGAAGAGAAATCAATTCCATGAAATAAATAGCGTACAAAACGAATTGGAGAATTCAGATGTTCAAGCGACAATAGAGACCAACAAAATAAAAAGAGACCAAACAACTCAAATACTATTACAGACCATAACTAATTTGTCATTAAGTTCAGCTCTATGTCCTCTCGATAATATCTTTTCTATTGAGACAATCCACTTTTTTGTTCTGAAAGATAATCAAATTTTTAGCAGACCATGTAGCATAAACAATATTTGTAAAGACTATCTTTAAAAGTTTCTTAATGCAACTTTTACCATGGGTCAAGTTGCAAATTGTCCGAAGTTCTACACGTTACTCTTTCAGACGATGATGGATCTGTAGCCAACTGAGGACTTGGTTCCAAATGTTCTTTGTCACCTCATAGTCAAAGAAGAGGTGGCTGCAACTTTCTGGCATTCCACAGTAAACACATTTACCGTATGTGATCCTCCCAAATTTTTGATCAAGCGATTCTTCGTAGGCAGCCACTCCTAACACATCATCCATAAAATAAAAGTCGCTCTAGGTCTAGCTAGATACTGTATAAAAGCTTTCTCCAGCTCACCTTAGGTTTGGTCCCTCTAAACATTTGATAAACTTGTTTGGTCTAATAATTACCATAATAACATCCTTTTTGAAGAAAAAGGAATTAAATCCATCCACACCAGGAGCCTTTGAATTCCCAATACTGGTCAGAGCATCCCATATCTCCTTGTCATCTGCAGGCCTAATAAGATGGAGAGAAAGATCATTGTCAAGAGTTTTACATGTTCTAATAGCTGTGACATCAACACCTTTTACTTCATTAGCAGTAGTACCCACCAGGTTAGTGTAGAAGCCTAGGATTTCCTCCTCAATATCTCTTCGGGTACAAAGAAACTCTCCCTGCATAGATGTTAAAGTATAGATACCCTGTAGTTTGTTCCTCTCTCTAATAGAGGCATGGAAGTAGGAGTTATTCCCATCTTCTAGTTTAAGCTAAGTGATTTTCAAATTTTGCATCAGAATGTTTTTCTCAAGCTGAGTAAGATGGATCAGTTGATCAGTGCAATGCTTGATATGTGTTATAGCATGATCATCATAAAGATGTTGATTGAGGTGATCTTGAGCTTGTATCAAATCATATCTTGCCTTCTGAATTTGGCCTTGGAGATCACTGAATTTCCTAATAAGAGGGATCATGAATGATTGAAGTCTTTTAAACTTTGACCATAACCTGAACATGGTACAACCATGCACTTCCTTCTTTCAACTGTCAGAGATGACCTACAAAAAGGAGGAATCTTGAGTAATGCAGTTGACAAATTTAAACATAACCTTCCTACTTGGGAAATGAGGAGGTATTCCCACTTTTAAAGGAGCATGATCAGAGATATGTGGGCATAACTTCTACAAAAGCATCATGGAATTTTTGGTACCATTTAACATTATCAATAAGTCTATCAATCCTATAGTAGATCACACCCACAGTATGTTTGTTTGACTAGGTGAAATGAGGCCCTTTAGTGCTAGCTTCAAATAATCCAATGGTATGCATCATGCTAGAGAGATCCTTATATTCAGATTCAGAAACCATGGCCCCTCCCATTCTGTCTTTACTAGTCAGTATATTATTGTAATCACCCATTACAATCTAAGGGGTCCCAATGCTATTACCAAAGGTTTCAATTTCTCACCAAATTTGTTAGAACATGATTTGGTTCTGCATCTAGACCTTTAAGTTTTCATGATAACAAGGTAATATTTGTGTGGGAAAAATTTTGGTACCCTAACGGCTTTTTATTGTGTAGCTTTAACAACCAGTTCTGACTTTGAGGATATGACGTGCAACATCGTCAGTTTCTGAACTCTTGTGTTCCGAAAGTCATTTCCGCGCTGATTCACTCCTAAGAAGCTTATGAGAAGACGCTATGTTTCTGCTGCAATGTTCTCTTTATTTTTGTTTCTGGATGTGACTCTAAACATCAAGCTTTTGAAGAATGGTAAGCTTCTGAAGTTTCTGTTACTAAGGTGAAGATTCTAAAGATTTTCAAGACAGACTTTAACGCTTTCAAAATGTTTTGATTGAAGATTATGAAGTTTCTGTTACTAAATTGAAGACTCTGAAGATTCTCAAGCCAGACGCTGATGCTGTCAAAAGGTTCTAACCGAAGATTCTGAAGATTCTAATCCCAACTATATGTTTCTTCATTTTCATGCTTCATCAACTTTCTACCAAAAGCCTATGAATATGAAGATAATGATAAAATGATCCGTGATCAAAATAGTACATGGTATAAAACAAAAGTATTCCTTCCACTACCTGAAATTGTGGGCGAAAGGATTGTACTATTCTTCACACTTGCCACTATTCCATTAGTGGACAACTGCAATTCTCATATTCCTAATTTTCTCTCCAGCGGTTCCTTTTTCATGATATATAAAGAGGACTTAGAGACTTCAAGAAAGTTGTCAACTTTACAAGACTGTTTCTATGTGAAAAGCTCTCAAATTTGTGCATACTTTTCTTTAAGTGTTTGTATTTCATTTGTGTAATTCTGCTTGTGTAGAAGCAACTTGTAAACACACATTCTTTATTTAAACTTGTCATTTGAATTTCCTTAAGGGACCAGTTAGGTTAGAGTCCTTGAGAAGACATTGATTATTTGACTTTGTGATCTGTTAGTCACCAGTTTTTGCTAGTGCATTTGTGATTAGTTAATTATAGTGGATTAAGTCCTTGTGTATAAGGCGAAATCACATTGACGGGTGGACTAGGTCATTATTTGTTTTACAAACTCGCTTTATACTATATTTTATCAAAGATTTTTATTTGGACATCGTTTTTCAAACTCACACAATTCACCCCCTATCATGTTTGAAGTCACTTGTCCAACAATATGGAGCGGAAAAGAGGTAAAACTCACACATTAGTGATCAAGGAAAAAATAAACTTGATCCTAAGTCAAAGAAATGAACTTTCATCGCTTATGGTGAGGATGAATTTGGATATCGACTTTGGGATGATGAAAATAAAAAGATGATTTTTAGTAGATAAGTGATCTTCAATGAAAGACTTATCTACAAAAATATACATAAAACAACCACCAATTACTCAAAATTAAGTGATCATGTGTATGCACATGTGAACCATGTACCTGAAAGTCCGAATGTTAAAAGTTACCAATTAGAGTAATCAACAAAATGTAGTTTTAAGCAATCGTCAGACACACAAGAACATCTAACTGTTACTAATGTATTGAGAAAGTCTACTCGACCTCATGTTCCCAATAAGATATATATTGACTACATGTTGATGACTAACGGAGGCGAGCCTGAAGTTTATGAAGAAGAATGGCAGACCACTGATGCTAGTAAGTCAGAGCTTGTGATGAAAGGTGAGATGAAGTCTTTAATTTCTAATCAAACATGGGAACTAGATAAGTTACTTAGTGGAAGAAGTTACTTTACAACAAATAAGTATATCAAGGATCATGATGGATCTAAGTGATACAAATCCTGACTAGTAGTAAAAAGGTCCTAACAAAATGAAGGAATTAACTACACTTGAATTTCTCCTCTAGGTGTGAAGCATAATACTATCAAGTATGTGTTTATGTGTTAAGTATTATTTCCAATGAAGATCGCTATCTTAAGAAACTAGATGTGAAAGTTGCATTTCTTCACAGAGATTTAGTTGAGTAGATATACATGCACCGACTTGAAGGAATTTTAGAAGAAGGGGAAAAAAATATAGTGTGGAGACTAAAGAGTAGCTTGTATGGTCTTAAACAATCTCCTAGACAATGTTATATGAAGTTTAAAATATTCATGCACAAGGACGGTTTCAAAAAGTAAAATCTCAACCACTGTTGTTTCTTTAAGAGATATAAGTCCAACAATATCAATTTGTTACTTTATGTCGTTGACATGTTGGTAATAAGTTCAGATCATAAACTTGAAGATGAAATTGTCAAAAGAGTTTGACATGAAGGGTTTAGGTCCAACAAAAAGGATTATTCGTATGCAAATCATGAGAGATAAGCAAATAAGATTTTCGCAGTTATCCCAACTAGAGTACATCAGTTGTGTTTTAAAAAGATTTAATATGAGCAATGCTAAACCGATTACAACACCTTTGGCAAGTTATTTTTTCCTATCCAAGGATGAGTCAGCTCAGACGGGGGAAGAAAAATATTCCATGGCTAACCTTCCATATGCTTCATTCATTGGAAGTTTGATGTATGAAATGGTCTTTACAAGGCCAAACATTGACCATGCAGTGGGAGTTATTAGAAGGTTTATATTATATCCTTGTAAATCTCATTGGAAAGCAATTAAATTAATTTTGAGGTATCTACGAGGCACCAGTAAGAAATGTTTGTACTTTGGTAAACAAGAAATACAAGTACAAGACTATGTTGATGCAAACTTTGTTGGTAATGTTGATCATTGAAGAAGTACAACTGACTATATATTTATTATTAGTACTAGAGCAGTTAGTTAAATATCACATGTAAAAAATATTGTTACTTTATCCACTATAGAGACAGAGTATGCATCGGTAACATAAGCCAACAAATAATTGACATGACTTCAAAGATTATTAACAAAGGATAAAAATGTTTTGTACAATGACACTTAAAGTGTGATACATCTGGCAAAAAATTCAACATTTCATTCAATAACAAAATAAATTGGTCTGTTGTCATTTCATCATATCTTTGTTTGAGGATGATGTGTGAACATTAAGCAAAATTTAGGAAAGTGAGAATCCAATAGACATGTTAACAAAATTGGTGACAATTGACAAACTGAAGTGTTAGATTTATCTAACTTTCTATAGGCTACAATAAATTGTTGTTTAATTTGTAAAAAACGGGTTAATCGTGATTCTGATGTGGGTGCATATATAAGTCATGTTATTAGTTAAATGATCTCTTTTATAACTAAAGGTTGGGTATCTGAAACCTGATTGGTGTGGATAAAAGTGTGGGCTTTAACCTTGGGCCCATAATAGGTAGGGACTAGGGTTATATATATTATATGGCTAGGTCCCCTCTGTAATCACAAGAAACGGAGACATAACTGACGGCTCCACAACTTGCCCCATTGAGAGTTGTGAATGAGAGTGTGAGATACAGAGAAAGATCCTTTCAAGATTCTAAATCATGACTTCAACAAGTATTGATGTTCTAATTTCATATAATTAATTATTGAATATTTCCGCTTACATTTGGTATCAGAGCTTAATTATATGAATTAAGACTCAATTATTGGTAGCTAATATGTAATTATGAATTAAGGTTTCTAATTATTCTGATCTAATCTTGAAAAATTACAGTAATTAATTTTTCGATAATTACAATAGCTATATAATATGTAATAGGATGATTAATTGAATCCAAATAACATAGATGCAGTACTGACGCTTACATGTGCAATTATTTTGTTACATGTGCAATTTTTTTTTCCACTTCTGAGTCTTGTTTACACTCTTGATTCAATAATCATTTGATAAAGTGGAATTTTGAAATCTAATTAATGCAAATTGCTTAAAAAGTACCTGAAATCAATTAAGATTGTATTGGTTTGATATAATGTCAATTAAAATTGTTATATTTTTATTAATTTTGAAATAATAAACTAACAATCATATGACTTGAGAGAGCGGTTCTATACTACATACTGTAACATTTTTGGATTGGAGGTAATTTTTTTCAAGTTCTCTAGTATTTGCAAATGAATAATTAATAAATAATTATAAATTGGCCTTTAACTTGGAGAATTAATCAATGGTTTCCTTCTTTCAACTTTTGAACGATCATGATTTGTTTTAACTTTTGACCGATCATATTTGTGTCGAAGAATGCATGATAATTGATTTTGATTTAATTGTTTATTTAATATCGAATTCAATTGTCGTAATCCTTGTTGTTATAATTATTGCTTTATGATATTCTTGTTTTCCGATGTGTAATATCGTAACGTTAACATTTTGTATGCTATTTTCAGTTACAAAATTGAATATTGAGCTTATATGCTTATAAATTTAAGGAATTGAGTGTCATGCTAGCGAGATTCATTCATATAATAATAATAATAATAATAATAATAATAATAATAATAATAATAATAATAATAATAATAATAATAATAATAATAATAATAATAATAATAATAATAATAATAATATGTGTTGTGAAAATATTGACTCTGTGTATAAATTATTCTAGAAGTTTATTTAGGATTGATATATTTAAATTACAATAATTTAAATTTTTCGTCTCACTTGGATTCAATTGTTAGACCATATTTTCTTATATACGTTTATTTCAATTATTATTATTATTATTATTATTATTATTATTATTATTATTATTATTATTATTATTATTATTATTATTATTATTATTATTATTATTATTATTATGCATTAAAATTATATTGTTTCAACAACTTTTAATTAGTTTATTTCCTAAAGAAAATTGAAGTTTTGTGATTTTAAATTTACAAGTAAAGAAACTCATTCATGATTGATACCATAAATGTAGGAGTTGTTGTTGTTGCTTACCGGAGATTAGTTAAACTAATTATAAGATTTTCTTGTGACTATTTATTATTATTGAGTCAATATTGTTAGGTCGGTTAATAAAAGTAAAAAAAATATGGAAATAGTCAAAATTAGGGATGTAAATTGATATCCATGGGGACGAATACTATGATATCCGTATCTGCCCCGTTAGATAAATATGATATCCATATCCGCCCCATATCCATGCGGATATCTGTTAAGCGGGTAATCCACGAGTTTTACGGTATCCACGAATATTTACAGATATCCATGGATAATACTTTTTTATAAAAATTATTTTTTGAAAAAATTATTTTTAACTTCTTTTAAAGACACAAAAATTTATTATCACATAACATCCATACAAAAGGTTCGACAGAGGAATGATGGAAGATCAGACGATAGAGGAGTAGGAAGGGAGGCACTAGTTCGACAGAGGAATGCCGATATTAGTTGGTTGGACTGTGAAATTGATGAAGTGAGATATGAAGTATCAAAGAGTTTAAATATGAAATGACTAATAGAATTTAAATGAAAAGTGAAAGGTTTTCTTCAATTTTTTTTTTTAAGAGAAAGAAGTATAAGAAGATTAATTTTTTTAGAAGATGCAAAGATAAGGTGTATGGATTTCATTAAACTCATATTCATATCCATTAACAAACGGATATTTAAATATCCATTTATTTTATCCATGGATATCCATTAAGCTACCTGCCCCATATCCGTGGCAGATTTTATCCACGGATATCTGCGGGTATGGATATTTTTGCCATCCCTAGTCAAAATATTCATTTTTAGTGAATATTGTATTCCAATGCAACTAACCATAATATATCCGGTGTCGAATATGCTATTATTTGTCATTGATTGATTAATGTATTTGTTGTTTTGATCACTTAATAATATTTAATTTTTACACTATGTAATATATCAATTAAAATAGAAATTGATTTGATTATAATATAATGATTTAGCGATACAATATTTTGAGATACTTGGTAATATTCCTTTTTATTGAAGTTGACACTGTTTGAAGACAAAATTTATTGGGAATGCTATATTGTTTAAGTTCATGACATGTTCATGATTTTTTTGGTATGTAAGAATTTCTATATATAATTTTGTGTGATTACCACCAAAGTGAGATCATTCATTTTAATTTATAAAAGTCTTTTTGTAGTTTGAGGAATGATTTTAAGTCATTACTATGATTGTCTTCCCAAAGGTGGACAATTATATGTAGAGATTGTGGTTGATTAAGGATATAGTTATTGGAGATGCTTGAGTCCAAGAGATTTATTTACCCAAATGAGATCAATTTCTAAACTCAATGCATGCTCACTGAGTAGCTTATTCTTGAAATTTGTAGATGAAGTTGTTGGAGGTGTTTCGGTTTAGAGAATTTATCTACCCAAAGGAGATAGATTTATGAACCCAATGTATGCTCATTGAGTAACTCATCTGAGGTTCTGACCTTGGTTGTAACCTGGGTTATCCAAAGGGGATTGTGTGATAATGTTGGCCTTTTCGTGATCGCTTATGCTCATTAAAGTTATATCTTGTCTTTATTATTTGTTTTTAAGCAGTCCTATTTTATCTCAACAATGACCTTCTCTATGAACAATTGTTCTATTTCTATTGAGATCCTGAATGGGTCTAATTTCAAGAAATGGAAGAAAGACTTAGATTTTTCATTAGGGATTGCCGACATTAACATGACATTGCATGAAATCAAATCTGTGATCAATGATCAAAGTACATCTGAAAAGAAAGAAAAATTAGCTAAGTGGGAGAGAAGTGACCGACTTAGCTTGTGTGCTATGAAGAGGAAAATTTCAGAACATCTGATAAGTGGATTGCCTAAGAAAGAGAATGCTAAAGAATATCTTACTGTTATTGAAGAAAGGTTTTAGGTATCTGATAATGCTGAATCAGGATGTCTAATGAAACAGCTCACAGACATGAAATATGATAACAATGGGGGTGTCAGGGAGTTCATTCTTAAGATGGTTCATGTCCAAACTGAAATTCCATGACATTGACCTGAATGAGAATTTTATTGTGTCTCATGCCTTAAGCTGCTTACCTGCTGAGTTCACTCAAATCAAATCTGCCTATAATACATTTGGTGATAAGTGGACTATCAATAAACTTATTACCAAGTGTGTAGCTGAAGAAGAGAAACTCAAGAAGGAAAAAAGTGATCTAGCCCTCCTAACTTTACATGTTAAACCGCATTCTGGTAAGAACTCTTGGAAAAATAAGAAAAACACTCATAGTGTTTCTCATAGATATCCTGATAGGAAACCTGGTAATGGCCAACACCATAATATAGGAGGTCCCAGGCCTGTTGCTTTTAAGAAATCCTTTTGGTGCTTTTGGTGTAAGGAAAAGGGGCATAAGAAAACCGATTGTCATGCTTTTAAAGCTTAGTTAGACAACAAGAACAAATCTGGAGGGGTTCAGAAACCAGCAGAGACCAAACTTGAGGGAAAGCAAACTCAGAGTAGGAAATGATCTCGAAGTCATTGTGAAGCTAGTGGGAGATGTTAGTTTAGTTTTAGGAACTGGTTTTGAACTTGTTTTGAAAGATACATTTTATGTGCCTTCTTTTAGGAGGAATTTGGTTTCAGTATCATGTTTGGATAAGTTTGAATTTTAATTTACCTTTTATGATGGAAAAATAAATTTGATGTTGAATTCTCAAGTTGTTGGTAATGGTATCTTGTTGGATGGTATATATATGTTATCTTTGGATTGTGATATGATTTCCTCATCCTTGAATGTTGAAAGCTCCATTGCTAAAAGGTCTAAAACTAGAGAAAAATATTCTTTGTTGTGGCAAAAGAGTTTAGGACATATCTCTAAAGAAAGAGTTGAAAGGTTAATTAGAGATTATATTTTGCATTCCTTAGATTTCAATGATTTAGGGATTTATGTGGATTGCATAAGAGGAAAATTTACTAAGACCAATATGAAAGGTTCAACTAGAAGTTTAGATCTTTTAGAAATTATTCATACAGACATTAGTAGACCCATTTCTCCCACTATCTGTGGTAATAAATCTTTTATCACTTTTATTGATGATTTTTTCCCGGTATGGCTATCTCTACTTGATTAAGGAAAAATCAGAAGCACTTGAAAAGTTTAAAATCTTTAAAGTTGAAGTTGTAAAGAAACTATAGTGGAGAGTATTATGGTAGATATGGTTCTAGCACATAATGAATTGGAATTGCATCAGATGGATGTTAAGACTGCTTTTCTAAATGGTGATCTTAATGAGGAGATGTACATGCAGCAGGCTGAGGGTTTTGTGTCATGTGGTAATGAGCATTTGGTTTGTAAATTGAGAAAATCTATTTATGATTTGAAACAGACTTCTAGACGATGGTACTTGAAATTTGATGATGTGGTGCTTTCATTGGGTTTTGAAGAAAATAAAGTTGATCAGTGCATCTATCTTAAGGTCAATGGGAGCAAATTCATCTTTCTCGTGTTATATGTTGATGATATTTTGCTTGCCAGTAGTGATCTTGGTCTACTTCATGAGACCCAACTTATGCTAACAAGTTCTTCGATATGAAGGATCTTGGTGAAGCATCATTTGTATTGGGAATTGAAATACAGAGAGATAAATCACGTGGTGTGCTTGGTTTATTACAGAGGGCTTATATTGATAGAGTTTTTGAGAGGTTAAACATGCAAAACTATAAGCCAAGAGATGTTCCAATTACTAAAGGAGACAAATTCAGTAAAGATCAATGTCCTAACAATGAGATCGAGCTGAAGGAAATGAAGGGAAAACCCTTTAATAGTGAATTGGTCAACCTGATGTATACTCAAGTATGCATTAGACCTGGCATTGCTTTCATAGTTGGCATCTTGGGACGATACCAGTCTAATAATGGGAATGATCATTGGATTGATGTTAAGAAAGTAATGAGATATTTGCAGAGAACTGAAGAGTATATGCTTGTTTTTAGGAGAGTTGAAAACTTGGAAATAGTTGGGTATTCTGACTCTGATCTTGCTGGGTGTGTTGATTATAGGAAATCTACCTCTGGTTACATTTTTATGTTGGCTGGAGGTGCGATATCATGGAAGAGTAAAAAGAAAACTCTTGTCGCCTCTTCTACTATGCAGACAGAGTTTGTTGCTTGTTATGTTGTTGCTCATGATGTTTGGTTAAGAAATTTAGTGACTGGACTTTGTATTGTTGATTCCATTGCAAAGCCACTAAAGCTTTATTGTGATAACAATGCAGTTGTGTTCTACTCTAAGAATAATAAAACTTCTAGCGGTTCTAAGCATTTAGAATTGAAGTATTTGACAGTCAGAGACCTTGCAAAGAAAAATGACATTATTGTTGAGTACATTGATACTGATTTCATGCTAGCTGATTCCCTTACTAAGGAACTTAGGCCCATTGTGTTTAAAAACCATGTTGAGAGTATGAGCATTGTGAGTTCTTTTGATGTACTTGGTTAGTGGGAGTTTGTTCTTTATGTCATTTTCTTATCATGATGTATTTTATTTTAGGCACTTTAAGTGTTGGATTTTTAAGTACTTTCAACTTTAAGCAATTGATATTACAATAATATTGTTATTATTATTTGTCATTGTTTTTTTAGAAGTCAATTGTTAAAATTGGGACTCAGAGTCATTGGGACCATAATGCCTATGGTCGACACTAGTTTGGAGTTTGAGGTATGGTTATAATTTTAAGCTCGACATCTTCGGGACCACTATACCAGTGGTCGATGCCATATTGGAGCTGAGGTATATTTTAAGCTCGGTGTTGTCTGGACCACTGTGCCGGTGGTTGACGCCATATTGAAGCTGAGACATTATGGTTTGTAAAACCATGTAATTTCTTTGGCTTTAATGCATTTAAGAGAAATTGTTAAGAACTGACAAAGAAAATGGTAGTTGGCTGTTGGATCGCATTAGCATGTTATTTTCTTGCCACACTCCACACTAATGACTAGTTGGCAGAGTCCATAGTATTTGTAACCACGGAAGGTTTTATGTCAATGAAAGATATAATAATCGTCGTGATTCAATACTGTTTGATTTTTGTTTGATCGAGTCATATTCAGATACTGCACCTGGAATCATGCATTTTCTTAAAATGAGGCCGCATTTTAAGAAATTAGTCATTAATCCGAGAGTCGTTTTCAAAATGTATTTTAAAATAAAAATTATTCAATTGATTTTTCCCAAGTGGGAGCATGTTAGATTTATCTAGCTTTCTATAGGCTACAATCAATTGTTGTTTAGTTTGTCAAAAACGAGTTAATCGTGATTCTGATGGGGGTGCATATATAAGCTCTGTTATTAGTTAAATGACCTCTTTTATAACTAAATGTTAGATATCTGAAACCTGATTGATGTGGATAAAAGTGTGAGCTTTAACCTTGAGCCCATAATGGGTAGGGACTAGGGTTATATATATATTATATGGCTAGGTCTACTCTGTAATCACAAGAAACAGAAACATAACTGACGACTCCACAACTTGCCCCATTAAAAGTTGTGAATGGGAGTGTGAGATACAGAGGAAGATTCGATTATTCATCTTTTCGAGATTATGAATCATGACTTCAACAAGTAAGTATTAATGTTCTAATTTCATATAATTAATTATTGAATATTTCTGCTTACATGAAGTTGTGACAACTTCAATTGGCCTGTCAGAATAAGATACGTTGATGTTTGATCGAGGTGTGAAGACCGATTAAAATAAAATTTCAAGTGAGAGATTGTTGCTCAAAAAAGAGAAAAACAAGAAAAAACAAAAGAAAAGAAATCAAAGGAAATAGAAATAAGGAAGAGTTACATCCAATGAGTTTCATTAAACAAAGAGAAAGAAAATTCTAGTGGGAGTGATCATTGAGAAATATTAAGAGGAAAATATTTTTTGAGATGTAACTGAGTTGTGGGTTTTGTGAGAGATTAATTGTTATTACAATTTATATTAATTTTAATGTATTGCCACATTATTTTTGTCTTCCACAAGTTTGACAATATGCAAAAATTTTGCATAGTTTTCTAATAGAGTGTTCAGCAAGAGAAGTTTCTATTGATCTATGACTGTGAGAGTGCAATCCATTTTAACAAGAAACTCAACATTTTATTCTATTTCAAAGCATATTGAGGTGCGATAACATTAACTACAAGATGTGTCATTTTCACTTCAGATAATTCATATTGAAAAGTGATATGATGACAAAGAACTTGCCTACACGTATACATTATTTTTTACTCCCTACAATGATGTGGAAATCATAAAGTTGTTGTTTATGAGTGTTATTAGAAAGACTCGTGTGTATCCATTATCAAAGATTTGGAAGAGATAGTAACCGGATAACAAAGATTGGTTCATGCCTATGTGAACATGAAGAGAACATCATGGGGATGCAAACAGATACTCACGTATTATATAGCCAAGGTTCTAGAGTTTATAGACATTGCTTAACGAATGAGTTTTATTGAAATAAATACTACACTTTCCAAGTCCAATCCCTCTGGATTCATCTATTCTTCTTCAGCTATTGAAACAATTTCCCCTATACCTCTGCTACTACTTCCCACATAGATTCCAAACGAGATCTCACCGTCATAGATTCCTCTGGTGATGATCTTACCATTATCTTCTGAAGTGGATTCAGTTGACATCTCTTTCTCAACAGCAGCTACAACTACTTCTTCCTCCTCTCCACTTCCAGAGTTGTTAGCTGAATTCGGTGTTATGATGTCTTCATTATTCTGCAACTCCTCTAATGACCCCCTTACTGAGTTCTCACTTGTTTTGGAATGTAAAGAAGCCGAGTTGCTGTTTTTCGAAAGCGACAGCTTAGCCTTTTTATGCCAATTTTTTAGACCTTGAGTCACATGCTCCGTGAAAATCTCCTTTCTCATGTTAGACCCCATCTGCCACAATTTCATGAAAAAACAACTAATGAGCACATCTGAAAAAGACGTGTTTGTGTTTGTGTTGGACACTGAGACTGACACTGAGACTTATGATTATGTTCAATTTACCTGAGTGACAAGTGCATAAAGGGGAAGAGTGACATAAGCACAAAGAAGCTGAACAGCTAATCCCAATACAACCCTTATAGCAATGTCCTCAATTTCTCTATTGAAGCAAGACCTTGGACCAAATTCATACTGTTATTTATTTAGTTAGTATAGAATCATCATAAAAAGTTAATTAACATCTAGATTAATAGAATAATTGTTAACTAATTACTCACCCAAGTCCATGTGAAAAATGCAAGTTGAAAGGAGTTCTGCACATGAATATCATAACTAATTAGATTTTAAATTATCATAATAAAAATCGGTTTTAAGCTGTGACTGATATTGTACCTGGATAAGGATGATTTGGAGTAAATGGAGAAGCCATTCGGGTCGATGAAACCAGAAATATTCATCACTTGGTTTTACAAGTATGGTTCCTTTGATCACAGAACTTTCTTTGCAACTATCTAGATGCATCTTTGTTATTATCACTTGCAGTTTAGTCCCAGCAAGTAGAGCAATCTTCAATAACAAGCAACAAGGAACTATGAAGCAAAGACACAGACACGGAAACCAGACATGACACAGACAAATAGATAAATGAATAGGAATAGAAAAGAGAAATGGTATGAAAATTACCACAAGTGGAATAAATGGAAGCCAGTAGTAATTATAAAACTCTGCAAATAAAATGAAATCTCTGTTAAATATACTGATAAAAAAAACATGTCATATACCAGAAAAAAAAAACATGTCATATACATAATACATACCATGTGCACTAAGGAATATGAAAAATATGGAGAAAAGCCAGATCCAAAACCTGCAAAAATGTCAAAAGCTTGGTTTATCATGATTGTTTGATCTTGTATAATTTAATTTTAGTGTCATTGGTTACCTGATTCCAACAATTTTCTCAAAATCTTCGTCATAAGTACGTGAAAGAAATTTCTTGAAGTTGAAATTGAAATTGCTGCCTTCAGAAATATTTGCCTGCAGGGAAAAAATAAGTTCTATTTGATGCCACAATATGTTACATAGATGTATCCGAACCGCAATTGTGGTTGCATCAAGCGCAATTTAGAACTATCAGAAAAAGTAAACTTGACAATCAAGTTATTGTATTAGGAAGAGTACCATGCATGAAATCCCATTGAGGATGTTTCACTTACTGCGATGAACCCATTTCGTAGAGCAAAGTAATCATCTTTCGAGACTGAACTATAGAATTGTCGCATAAAACAAACCTATACATAGAATACAACAAGGTTTATATGTTACTCTAATTACTGCACTTGAAAGGTTTCATGTTATGTTACAAATTCACTTACTATCCAGAGCAAGGGAGAATAATTATTCCAGAATTTAAAATGTCGTTTTCCACCTAATGTTTGACTTATATACTGGAATCTTCTTGAATCTGTACTCACAAAGTTTACAGAAGAATTAAATTATAAACTGACAAAAGCCGTTGATAGGTTGGACGTTATCACCAGAATTCATTAATGATTATTACACGAGATAAGAAACAAGAATTACTAAGACATGAAAGATTAAGGTTACCATTATCTATCTGATATTCAAGTGTTTGTGTCTCCTCCTCCCATTTTTTCCATCTTCTCATCTGTCATACATAAGTGCAATATCATAGAAATCTATAAATTATGTATATCATTATTTGTTAGTACTTTCTATGAAGATGATTATACCTTTGCCATCCCAAGACACATAGTTAATGTGCAGTAAAGGATATGAAACACTGCCAAAATTGAGATTAAGACATTTAGCTGTAGGACTCCATCATCTGAAATTAGACTAACCATGCCCTGCATTCATAAAACCAATCATAATGAAAAAAACATTGTGTACACGCGCAATATTAGTATTTGTGGAGGTGTGTTCAGTGAATGAAGAAGTATATAACATATACATATCCTTCCAAATTCCATAAATAGAGTTTTTCATTTATTTTTTAAAACAAACTTTTGTTTTTTTATTGATGAATATCAGAATTGGAAAAGTTCGGTAAAAATTGTGTAAGTTTGACGTCAAATATCAGAATGACTATTATTATATCTATTCGGATATGAGTTTTTTAAGTCATCCGAGTTTGTTTCAGGGCCGAAAGCAACATTTTAATATTTCTTGCAATTTTCTGTTTTATTTTTATTTTGGATGTGGTCGTCATGGTGATCTTTTATTATAATAAATTCAATAGTTTTCTCTTTCTGATAGATTCCAGAATTTTGTCGGACATGTTTGTCGCTTGCAAACTTGTGTTTTGTTCTAGGTTTAACGTTTGCTAATCCTCGTGATTCCGAATGTGTCAAGTGGTATCAGAACATGTTTTCTCATGTTGTTTTCCGTAGTCTAATCAATTATGGGAGATCAACCATTGACCATAGCAGACCTTGAGAGAATTATCACAACTTTTACCACGACCATACTGCTTTGACTGAATTGATGATGACTTTAACATCTCAGATGAACAACATCAACAATAATGGGAACCACCAAAGAGACAGGAGAAGGGTACTGATTAAGATTTTGCGGGGTGGAAATAATCGTGTTTTTATTGCTAAAAATTTAAGTTTAGAAGAAGAAGAATATGACGACAAAGAGATAGGTGATCATGGGAATTGACATAACCATGACTTTTGAGTGAAGGCTGATATTCCATTATTCTATGGAACGATGGAAGTGGAAGAGTTTCGAGATTGGCATACCAGCGTTGGTTGATTCTTCACGTTATGCGTGCCCCTAAGAATAAGCAAATTAAGATGGTGGCGATCAGGCTAAAGGGTACTTCTTCTTTCTAGCGGGATAAAAATTTTGTTCAGAGGCAGTTGCAAAGGAAGGGGCTAGACAGAACTTAGTGAAGAATAAAACAATTAATGTTGAAGCGATTTTTCCCAAAAGGATAATGAATAGATTCTTTATAAAATGTATATTAAGTGTGCTCAGAGAAAGAAAACTATGACTGAATACACAAATGAGTTTTTGCATTTTCATGTGCGCAATAAAATTGGAAATTAGAGAGTCAGAAAATGGCTTGATACATCAATGGCTTAAAGAGATCTCTGTAGGAGAAGATGAGTTAAAAGATTGTATGGATGGTGACCGAGGCATCTAGTCTAGCTTCGAATGCATAATTGAGAGAGAAATCCTCTCAAAATCTCTCATCTTTTAGGTATTTACTCTAGAAATCAGCAGACGACAAGGAAAAGAGTGCAATAACCAGGGATTCCAACCTTGGGAATAAAGGAGCAGCAGGGTAAAACACCTGTCCGTGGCGGAATAATTCATATATTAAACCCACTGGAGACACATGTTATCGTTGTAATGGAAGAGGTCATAAATCAAATGTTTGTCCAATAAGGATAGTCGACGATGTTGTGAAAGAAAGGGAAGAGGAAAATGAAAGAGAATGACCTGCAGTTGAGAAAAATGAATATGTAGGGGTTGAATTTGCGAATGAAGAATCTGATGTAAGGGTAAATGTCACAAAATTTGGTAGATCATTTAAAGTTGTCAATAGAGCCCCATGAGAAGCCATACACCCATAGTTGGGTAAGAAAGAGCTCCCAAGTTCATCATAAAAAATTACGGCGAAAGGTATTTGTGATGTCCTTGATATAGATGTTTGTCATATTTTATTAGGTAGGCCTTGGCAGGTTGATAATGATATCACTTATCGAGGACGAGATAACTTGATGATGTTTACATGACGTGCACATAATAAAATTTTATGGTTCCTGTTTTTCACTTTAACAAGAATCCTGGAGGAAAGAAGTCTAGTTTCTTTGTAATGTCATAGACTGAAAAAGTGTTTGATGAGACTATTAAAGAAACTAATTTTTTTTGTCCAGTGTGGATTAAAGGGTTGATGAGTGTTGTAAAGGAGGAAACTAGAATTCCAGAAGAAGTGCTAGGGATCTTAGAGGGTTTCAAGGAGTTGATCGAATATGAACTACCAAACAATTTGCCTCCTATGGGAGATAAACATAGGGAAGTTAAAATTTTCAATGAGGGAGATGATGTGATGGTATTTTTGCATGAGGAGAAGTTTACAGGTTGTACTTACATCAAGTTATAGTCACGCAAGTATGACTCGTTCAAAGTGATGTGAAAGATTAATGATAATGCTTATGTGGTAACTCTCTTGTATTTCATGAGTATATCCAATACTTTCAAAGTTGTTGACATTCATGAGTATTTCAAGCAGGTGAGGATCTTTATCAAAAAGATAACTCGGGGTCAAGTTCTTCAAAGGTAGAGGATACTGATGTAGGAAGGTTGTTTGTGCGTATCAAAGAAGAAGTCGCGCGTCGGAAATGTTTGGTAGAAATTGTGCAAGTTTTACGTTCGATGTCATAATGAGTACTATTATACCTTTGTGGATAGGGAATCAACTCACGAGTCCAACTCACAATTTTTCTGTGACATATGGGCTTTTTAAGTCATCCTAGGTTGTTTCATCCCCAAAAATGACATTTTAATATTTTCCGCAATTCTCTGTTTTATTTCTGTTTTGGATTAAAAACTCATTAGAGTTTCTTTTTTTTTATTTAAACACTTTTGGGTGTGACTTCAAGGTTATCTTTTATCATAATAAAATTAAATAGTTTTCTCGTCTCGGTGGATTTTAGAATTTTATCTGACAAATTTGTTGCTTGTAAACTTGTGTTTCGTTCTAGATTTAACGCTTGTTAATCTTTTGTGATTCCAACTGCGTCATTTATTTTATTTAATTAATATATTTTATTATAGTGTTTCTTTAGTATTCTTTTTAATTTTATGCATACGAAAAAAATATATTTTTTCAATTCATTAAATAACTAATATATTTGACATATATATTGTTGAAATATATTAGTTATTTAATATATTTAAAAAATAAATTTTATAAGTAAGATGAGAGTGGGTAATATCTAAGGTGTCAATTTAATTGAAATGTCTTAAATATTAGTTTTGTATCATTTTACTTTTAAAAAATATTATATTATTAAATATTAAATTTTAATATCCGTAAATTCTAACTCATTTAACAATAATCGACATTACTACATTGAACGCAATCATTTAAAATTTTATAGTTATCGTTGTGCGTTAAAATTCCTAATAGTTATTTTTAATTTGTCTACCTTAAGATCTAGTGTTCAAAATCTAGTGTTGGGTCAAGAGTTTGAAACAAGTACAATTTTTATCATATTTAGAATTAGATAAAAATTAGTTATTTTTTAGCCTTAGAACGTGTCAACCTAATCATATGGAGAAAACATATATTTGGTTTGATACAGAGTTACGAAGGACAGTTGAATACATTATGGTTGGTGAAAGTCATTTCTTCAGAGACCTTTAGTGAAACGTGACTTCTTTACCTATTAGAGTTGAGAGATTGAGTTTGTACTCGACAATAGAGGCTGCTTCTTACACATTTTGGTCTCTAGGGCCCAATCTTGGGTGTTACATGATCATATATTGATAGAAAGTGGAATATATGGTATGAACATTGATTTCGACAAAATTTTGGATGGTTTTAGTGCCGTGATTTTATATTTTGACCTTAGCAGTTTTATTAGCAAGGATACAATCTTTCCTAAAGCACACCACGTCTTGGCTGATTGTCCTTTTAAGTAAAAGTGTTCAGGATATGGATGTAAAGTTTGACATGACCATAAGATAGAAAACAGTTTTTGGTTGTTTGCAAGCAACACATATCAAGATATTCTTTTTGCTATCCCTATTAATGGTATAGGTCAACATATCCCCAATAAACTATTGTACCATCCTTAAATACCAACTTATAATTCTCTTATTTTCAATTAATGAGGCTTGTCATGTATTCTGCAAGGCGTGCTTAAATATATTTGGGGAACACACCATTTGTCGTAGGAGCTTCTAGGATTCAAATACCGACCTGACTTTGTTAGGAATGTCATATTTGATATATTTCGCCACACTGGATTATCTATAAAGAAGGAAACACCTGTGAATATTTTGGCTGGTCCGCAAGAGGGGAAATTGACACTTAGGCCATCAGATATTCAGGTGTATGAGTGTATAGGAGGAAAACATGCATGTCTAAACTTGACTGAGGTTTCTCCACAAGTGGGACAAAGAAATGAATATTTTACCGTAGGACAGACAACTCTCAAAGTCGTTTAAAGGAAAGTAATCAAGAATGAAAAAACGTGTTCCGACAATCAACATGTTTTCATACCATTTGTCTTTTAATATTTTGATTTTCTAGTACTAGGAAGAATGGATCTTTTGTAAAAAATAAAAAGGCTCATGAATAACAATGTTGTATCTTCTAAAATAATATATCTAAATTCAAACTTTTTACTTAAAAAAATTGATTATTATAGAGAGAGATATGATTTATAACAGGTAAACTTTAATATTATTTTGAATTTTATCTTTGACCTAATTCTAATTCAACAAATACAATTTCTAATATTACCATTTTTATTAGTTGGTCTTTCATTCAATGAAACCATTATTAAAAAAGAATCATGTTCCAACTTGATGTATAACTAATTAAGGCCAGATGAGGAGTATAATAACTAACATATCACGGACTACTATCGAAAAATTGTCCAACTACTAATATTAAAAAAATAAACAGTTGAAATTTTATGTTTACTTTAATTTTTAAACATTTAAAAAAATATAAACATCGGCAGAAAAAAATATTCAAAAATTAAAAAAAATGACTAAATCATGCAAAACTTCAACTTAAAATGATAATCTATATAAAAAAGTTAATTAATTAATTAATCAGACAATACCTTAGCTTCACAATAGTTGACTTGGTTTCCCAACTCATTGGCAGAAGGTGTTTGATCTAACTCTGATGACACTGCTAACTTCTCCATAGAATCCTTACATGGTAGAAATGAATTTGCCATATCCTTATTGATGCAGATTTTTGATATTGGCACCTCCGAAATTGTCAGCAAAAGTGACACAAAACCAAATTTCATCATTTCTGTTTTTGTTTTAGTCAAAGCTTTCCCCATAGATTTTCTTTTCTGTTTCTTCAGAACCTAAACCATACATACATACATATATATAATGTAAATTAAATCCAACACATTTTTTATCAATAATATTATAATGAAATTACCTCAGTGAATTTGTGGAGACCATGTTCAATGATCAAAGATATGACAAGGACAAAGAGGCAACAAATTGAGACAGCCCATGTTGGGGTATCTTCAAGAGATCTCTGTTCAGTTTCGGTGGCCATATGAATAAAATTGCTTATTACTATGTTTCTCCATCTCTATATAAAGAGCAGTTTTGCAAACAACGTCAACAATCAACATGTGTGTCTGTAATATTATAATGTATAAGATAATAATTATAGAAATGTCAAACAACCGTACACCGTACAGAATACGAATTTTGGTTTTTTTATTGATATAGTCAGAACTGTCCATCTTCAACTTGATATGATGCCTTCATTTCAGTAACGTGCCACACGAATAATGCCAAAAAATATATATGCACGAAACACACATTTGGGATTTGGTAAAACAAATTATGTTAAATTAAATTGTCTATAAAGAAACTATTATTTATCCTTTTTGGAAGCAGTCTATTGCTGAAGAATTTGTTCCTGTGCACATGATAGATACTTGAGACTTAATACCTCTTATGTTAGGAAAACATGTTATTTGGTCTGGTTGGATATACAAGATTAAATTCAAATCTTATAGGTCAATTGAGTAGGATAAATTTCGTCTTAAATGATTTTCTCAACAATATAGCAATGTCTTATACAGAAATTTTTGCTCTTGTGGCCAAAATTACCATTATTTACTGTATCATTAATATTTCATTATTATGGTAATTCTCTCTTACATTAGTTGAAAAAGGATATCATCACAACAGTGGCGGGTCTTGTCTAAAATTTTAGGGGAAATTGCAAGTACTAATTAGAGGTACGAGAATGAGGAAGAAATTCCTCTTGTTTCACAAATCCAACTTATTGTGTTACATACATATCTTCATCTAGAGGGTCATTTAGGGATGTACATTTCACTTCCATCTAACATATTGACTAGTTATGCATATTGGCTAGACCAACAACCATCCTAATTGTTTTGATTCTAGCTACTGGTGCAAAGACATCATCATAGTCAACTCTTTCTTTCTGAAGAAACTTATTGGCCACAAGTCTTGATTTGTGTCAAATTACTTTACCCTTTGGATTTAACTTGCCTTTGTCCCATTTCACATAAATTTCCTTATTCCCTTTTGAAAATTTGACTAGTGATCAGATATCTTTCTATGGATTTTATCTCATCCACCATAGCTTTCATCCACCTTGAGCCTTTCAATGCTTCAGCTGCTCATCATCGACAACATCATCTCATGTGATTACACATTCCTGTAGTCATGCATGCATGTTTCTAGTTCTCTGAGGTATGCTTGTGATAGCTTGACCTTCGGCAGCTTCTTGTCGAACTTCTCTAACAACTTCGCTAGCTGGTTCATGACACAAGATTCTTATTGAATCTTTCTTGATGTTCTTAGTCTAATTCCACTTCTTAAGCTTATATATTATCACATACATGTTGATCACGACTTGTTTGTTCACTAGGTCGAATAGTTTGTATCCACCAAATGAATGTTTTCTGTTTTTCTCCTTTCCCTTTTCTCAAATGCAACTCATGTTTATATAGGTAACAAATTAGGGTTAACTCTAACCTAATGCCCACTTTAAAGCCCAACTTAAAGAATTAGTCAAAACTAAATAAAAAAACAAATTAAAACAAACTTAAAACTCTATTTATTTACTAAACATTAAAAATATAATAAAAAATTTTCTAATATTTTTAATTTTACGATTTTTGGATGTTTTTATGAATAATATGGAAAAAAGTGAAAAAATAATATTTTTAAAAAAATAATTTAAATAAAATACGAAAATAATAATTAAATAATAAAAAAACTATTTTTGTTATTTTTTTTTATGAAAAATAGAAAAGTTAGAATAAACATAAAGAAAAAAAACAAAAAGTGAAGAAGGTAGGATTCGAACTCTCGATCTCTCACACTCACAACTCCTTACACACAGTCTCTTGTCAATAGTGTTATTTTATTCATTCGAAATAAAGTGGCACTAGAAACCATGTAAAGGTAGGACAAATTTGAGGTACTACATATGTAACCTGTTAATAGTTAGCTGATGCAAAAATGAGATATTATGCGACATGAATTGACTAATCTAAGGATAAAATTTGGGGTATTACAGTTGCCCCTATTTAAATAGCTTCGCCGAATGATTTGAGCGACCTAGGCTCGAGAAATCATGGTGAAAGGGATTTAAATATAGTTAACCGAAAATTTTGCCCTTAGATGCGGCGATATGCAATGCTATGGACAAAACGGAAAAGAATCATGTTGACCATGCCACGAGTATGATATGATGCGTATGCCGGAATGATAAACGCACGGATGCCGACGATACGACGACACAGGGGACAGACGCGACGAGCAAACCACACTGGGGAATGCGACGCACTGGGGATTTCCTTAAAGTGGTGGCCCACTGATGAAAGCATGACCAATTGCCACTTTTAGGAAGAGGAAATGGTAAGAACGAGGACCTTAATGGAGATGGTACCGATGAGACGGCCTCCACTGGGGAATATCTGAGAGTGAATGTTCAATAGGTTCAGGCGTGACCGGCTGATACTCTAGGGTAAAAAATAAATTGGATTTGCACGACTGTAGGACCGATTAATAGAATGCTGGAGCATTGAGCAAAGAATAACATCCGAGCTTCTATAAACTTTCCCTCGTGACGAGATCAAACGGAATTTTAGGGAATCCTTAGAAAATATACAAGGTAAAAAAAAACCGACTGTATGCCAAAATAAATGGACTTTAATGGTGAGAACGGGATCCTCAATGGAGATGGCACCGATGAGACGGCCTCCACTGGGGAATGTCTAAAAGTAAATATTCAGCAGGTTCAGGCGTGACCGGCTGATATTCTAAAAGTAAAACTAAGTTTGCACGACTGCAAGATTGATCAACAGAATGTTGGAGCATTAAGCAAAGAATAACATCCAAGCTTCTGAAGCCTTTCCTTCGTGACAGAATCGAACGAAATTTTCGGTAATCCGTAGGAAATATACAGGGTAGAAACCGGCTGTATGCCAAAATAAATGGTCTTAAATGGGAAATGCCCTGATAAGCTTTCTCGAGAGAGAATTGCCACTTATCGTTGGGAGGGACTTAAATGTCAAACTGGATAAAAGATTGATTGATAAAATAAACTTCTCCACGTCTCAGGTCTGTGCTCCCTGGACATGATTCAGTTTCTTCTTTTGTTAAAGGATAAAAATAAACTTCTTCATACTTCAAGATTTGTGCTCTCTTGAATATGATTCAGCTTCTTCTTTTGTTAAAGGGTAAAACGAACTTCTTCATACTTCAAGATTCATGCTCTCCTGAATATGATTCAGCTCCTTCTTTTGCTAAAGGGTAAAACGAACTTCTTCATACTTCAAGATTCATGCTCTCCTGAATATGATTCAGCTCCTTCTTTTACTAAAGGGTAAATTGAACTTCCTCATTTTCAAGGTTTGCTGCTCTCTGAATATGATTCAGCTCCTTCTTTTACTAAAGGTAAAACGAACTTCCTCATTTTCAAGGTTTGTTGCTCCCTGAATATGATTCAGCTCCTTCTTTTACTAAAGGGTAAACTGAACTTCCTCATTTTCAAGGTTTGTTGCTCCCTGAATATGATTCAGCTCCTTCTTTTACTAAAGGGTAAAATGAACTTCTTCATACTTCAATACTCATGCTCTCCTGAATATGATTCGGTTCAAACCTCCCCGTACTTCAAGACGACAAGGAAAATGGAAGCCCAGCTGCTCGATGGAGATGGCCATTTGTTGTAAGTCATAATGAAGATAGGATAAGCTTCTTGGGCGAGAAATGCCGCTTATTTGCAAGAGTGGCAATAATAAGCTTCTCAGGTAAGAACTGCTTGTAGAGGTGGTGACAGGTAATGTAAATTGTAAAGAAAGTCATTGTATAGATAATGATGATAAGCTTCTCGGCTGAGAACTGTTGCATACCGCTGCTGAAGAATGTTACGATAAGCTTCTTAACCGAGAACAGTTGCGTATCTGTTGTATAATGTTGCGATAAGCTTCTCTAGAGAGAATTGTTGCTAATCGATTGTAAAATGTAGGATTGTAAAGTGTTATACCGATAGGCTTCTCAGGTGAGAACAGTCGCATACCGGTGGCTGTAAGATGTACTGATAGATTTTCCAGGAGAGAATTATCGTATATCCGCAAAGGATTATAACGACTTTTCTTGAAAGATAGTGCAAAATAAATGCACATCCAGGTATGTTCGGTAACTGACAGGACGGAAGTTCGACCTAGAATTGAGTTAGAAAGAACTGACAAACAAGACTTCATCGAGGAAACAAACTCGAATGGGAACTACCTTATCCTAGCGCGAAAAGGTAACAGAAATAACCCTCGTCCACGAGGATTGAACTCGGTGGGGAAACTGGAACAAATGGTATTTTATGCCTAGGGCTGACGATCTACTTGGAGAGAGAGGATAGACCCCAGTTATTCGGAGGTAACGACAACGGATGACGACAAAGCAACCATGCAAATGCGTATGTCGATGTGTATGAAAATGTCATGTAATGAGTATGCTATGTTCATGCCTATGCTTATGCCGACAAACGAGAGAGGAGACACGAGATGAAATAAACATCTCGTCAGGAAACCCAGAGACCTCTGCAACAGTACATCTATCGAGGGATAGGAAAGACTGATGGTAGAACCAAATCTGGCTTCAAAGTTCTAAATCTCTGGGGAGAAAATAACCCACTTGGGGATGTCATGCCCTACTTCCGCTTGGGGATGTGATACGACCTCGCTGGAGAGTGCGCTATCATGACTTCACTGGAGAGTGTGATAAAGTACATCAAAATTCCCGGGGAGAACGCAACAGACTTACTGGGGAGAATTCACCAATAAGTCCCTGGGAAAAGGATCCTGACTTCTTGAGGAGAACTTTCCGTGGGATGCTTCCCGAGGAAAATAACACAACTTCACTGAGGAACGGCTGATCCTACTAAAAATGAGTCTTCAAGAACATGGACCGTTTGGAGGATACCGGGAAGCCTTCGCCGTCTTGGGAGTCACTGGAGATTTATTGGATGAATCCAAGATGTTGTCAGCTTAAAGTCTCGCTGGGGACTAGCACTGGGAACATGCTGGTAAGATCTCTGTTGTCTCGGAGATTTACTGAGGATTACCAGATTGGTCCAAGGTGTCGTCAGCTTAAAGTCTCGCTAGGGATTGTCCTGAGGCGAAGGTTTAGACATGCTTCTACGATGATGAGATTTACTGGGGAATAAAGACCACCTGGAGTAAAAAATCATCGGGTTCATGAAGCATGTCGTGAAACCATAGTAGTTTTGACTTTAATGGACTTTGCGGTAGTCGCCATTTTGAAAAATCATGCCCCAGAGTACCTGCTTAAGGAGAATGAGTCATCTCAAGAGGATTTTACAGAGAAAATGGAGTCTATTGCCCCACTGTCTTCCAACTCTTAGAGAGATTTGGTAGGATCTCGACGTAACTGGCTCAGATCGACGGTGTCATGACTGAGTCTTCCAGAAGTAGCTTTTAGGAGAGTCAGGCTTGCAGCGATAAGTGATTTGGAGAGCCACATGCCCCTGTTTAGCAGGATCTGTGACATCTATATGTAAGATTCTAAGATATCAAGCAAAACCAACACGCGTGAAATGCTAATCCTGAAATAGTTAATACACATATATTTGTCTTGAATTTTTTGTTTTTGTTTTGAAAAAAAAAGATCCCACTAACTCGTGATTGAAATCACTAGTGAGGATATGAATTTAATTTATAATGCCAACATTAAATTGAGCATAACTCATAGGAGTCCGGAAAAATTATCTCATCGAGTACGCCTTCGAAGGAATTCCTACTTCAATTAGGTCTTTTAAAGGTTTTATCATGGCTTGGTTCACGGTTTAAGAAACAAAGGAGAAAGGCTCAAAATTTTATTTGTACCCACCCATTCTTCGTGATGTTCTCCAATCCTAATTCAGTTAACTGGATACGAGCACTCATATCTCAAACGGATTTGATATGGTCGAGAACTCATCAAGACTTTGGACATGGCAGTCACTCACTGTTGCTACTGCGAAAATCAGCGCCGGCTAGACAGAAGAGTCGCCACCGTGCGTTATTTATCCCAAAGGAGGGAAAGGAAACGCTCGAAGTAAACCTAACGCAAAGACGGGAAAGGTATGGTCATCACAACCAAAACCTGGATTCGGGAGTCGGTTACGCAAGGGGAAGGTATTAGCACCCCTCACGTCCGTCGTACTCGACGGGATCCACGCTTGTTTTCTGTCGAAAGGATTGTATACTATCTACACTAAAGGGTTAAGGGTTAAAAATAAAGAAAAAGGGTGACTCAGCAAAGTATCGCACTTTATGCCTACGTATTCCCGTCTGGAACGAGAAATCAGAGTCAACGTAGTTCGCCTACCTACGGGAAAGGAAGGGAAGGTTGCTTGCTAGGATATCGCATCCTATGCCTACGTACTTTCACACGGCATGAAAGATCAGAGCAAACGTAGTTCGGGCTGCGCACGACACAAGCTGCTCAAGTGTCTTTTATGAGAAAATATCACCTTAACCAAGGGTTTTCTTATTGCAAAAAGGTTTGATGTTTGTTCAAGTCTTTTGACGGAAGAAATGAATTGATTGTGTTATAACCTTTATTACATGTTTTTCTGTTGTTTTGAGATGAGAAGAGACGACACTCTAAAAACCTAGGGTTGAAAGGGGATGAAAACCTACCCTAATGTTATCATGCATGGGTTAGCTCCTAATGTCTGTCATATTTCTCTCTTGCACAGAGAGAAACAGAGCTCCTAAGGGGTAAACGGAAAAGCAACAACGTATATATAGTAAACAGTAAAAGAATGCATGAATGCAATCAAACAAGCTAGGCAAGGGAGTCAAACTCTACCTCGAACCTGAAAACAATAGGCAAAAGTGAAGCACTTTTCACTTTCAAACCTAAGGGAAAAATCCACAAACAATACAGCAAAGAAAAATGGAACCCCAAGCCCTGACAGCAGCAACACCTTCAAATGAACCCCCAATACTCTATCTTCAATGAACCCCCAAGCTACAACAAGCTTCCAACTTCAAATGAACCCCCAAGCAGCTCTGAACAGCAGACAGCAACACCTTCAAATGAACCCCCAATACTCTATCTTCAATGAACCCCCAAGCTACAACAAGCTTCCAACTTCAAATGAACCCCCAAGAAGCTCTGAACAGCAGATAGCAACACCTTCAAATGAACCCCCAAACAGCAAACACTTGCAAAACAGACAGCTTCAGACAGCTGCAGCTCCAAACAACAGTAAACTCTAGCTTTGACAGTTGCACAGCTTTCTCTTTGTCAATCTTCAAGGCATGGACCTCCATCTCCAATGGCTCTTGAGCTTCAAGCAAGCACTCCTAGAGAGAAATGAACTGATAGAATGAATTGCAATGCTAAACAGCTTATTGGCAACCAAAGGAAACCCCTAAGAGTTTAGCATCATGAAAGACAGGTTCCCTCAAAGTTCTACCTTCAAAATGGGCCACTGGTCCCTCCAAAGGAGAGAGGTGAGCATCTCAAAAGAACTTTTAGTCATAGGGAGGAATGGAGGTGAAAGATACCATCCATGTTTTAAGAATCAAACTTCTATTCTAGAGCTCTACCTAGCTCCTATATCCTATGGTCTTCAACAGCTACAGGCAAGCCATCAAACTCATCAACCTTGATCTTGACCTTCAACTCTTCATCCCCATTATGCTCCTTCAACAAGGTCTTCAAAACAAGCCAAGCCCCAAAGCAATCCCCCAAATGAAAACCCCAAAAGACCCCCACAAACAGATAAACATCACAATAGCATTCTGTACAATCAAGCAGTTTAGAAAATACCCTAAAAATACTAAAGTCAAAGGAAAAAATCTACCATTAATTCCAAGGGGTCTACTATACTTACCCATAATATACCTATAGTCCCATACCCCAAATTCAATCTAAAAAGCCTAAAAGAAAAGGTTTTATTACACCTATGTTACACCTAAACCCTAATTTGATCCCTCTAATATCACCTAATCAAACTAACTAAAATAAAATCCTAAAAATTGTGGTATAAAAACCAGGGGCACCTAAGATCCATATCTAACTATACTAAAAAGAATGGGGTGAAAATCCTAAGGGAAACTCCTAAACAAAATTAAACAAAATCATATATCAACCAAAAATCATGAAAAAGGCTATTAAAATAGAAAATATACCAAAAATAGTAAAGGAAAATAAAATGGTAATTTTTATTTTTTGATAATTTTCTTAACAAAAAAACAAAATAATAGCAAAAACAACCATTTAAAAATCATTATTTTTCAATTTAATATGGATTTTCTAATATTGAAAGAAATTAAAAGAATTAAAAAGAAATTAAATGAGAAGGGGTGCAATAAGTAAGAGGAAACAGTTCAATATGAGTTGGGCTCGCGCGTGGGGGTGTGAATAACAATTTAGGCCCAGGCTGCGTTTAAATGAAACACAGCGTTTCATCCCCATTCTGACTCCCTCCAATTTTCATCTTTAAATCTGAGCCATTGGATTGTTCTCTTGGTCAAAGTCCTACACGGATCCAACGGGTACGATTTCGTCTTCAACCTTAGAACTAGGGTTTCCATGAAATGAAGGTCATGCAACCAGACTTCCACCTCCTCGTTCTCCTTCGATTCTCCATCAATTTCAAAACTTCAAAAAGCAAAATCATGCTATTTTCTCCCCTGAATACAGCCATGACATTAGTTCTCATTGAAACTAGCCTTAGCAACGAACCTGATAGCTAGAACCCCATGGAACACCAAACTGCACCCTCCATAACTCTTCATAATTCTTGATTCTTTTTGTACTAACATGATCCTCTCCTCTCCCTGGTTCTAACATGCTATTACACTTGGATTGAAACTCCTTAAACCAACAGTTTTTTGCTCATTAAAGTTTGGATGCCCTAAGTTCAACCTTCATGAAATGATCTCAATCTTTCTGGAAATGATCCTCTAAGTGTTCTTAACCGTTCTAACCTAGTAATTCAAACTACCAGTGCCTAAATAGTGGTGTAGAGATCAAAATGCAAACCTGTTATGCTTTTATGATAGGTGATGAATTCGTGCACCTCAAGCCTTGTACTCTTTCACAAATGATCCTCAGATGATTGTAGTGTTTCTGTTTGCAAAAACTTGAATGGAGGAAGCTTGGAGTGAGAGATTCGAATCAACTTGCTTCTTGCAACTTTTCAACCCTAGCTCTTCAATCTTCCATGGATGGACCTCTAAACCAGCATGTATACACTCAAGAGATTCAATGGATTGTGAATGAAAATGAAGAATGAACAGAAATGCAACAGAATGTGGAGTTTCACTCTTTCTTGCAATTGAAGCAATTATGGAATTCTTACTTTTCTCTCTCTCTCTCTTCACCAACCTTGACACCAAATATCTTCTATTTCTTATATAGATGATGATGGAAATGTCTAGAAAGTTCTGGAACAGTCTAGGAAGGTTCTAGATTTCTCATGTCATGATATGGTACTTCATCTCATCTCATACATTATCTCATGTCAAAACCCCTTTGCAGCCCTTGAATTGCATTGAATTTCTCCCCATATGAGTTTTTGGAAGTGTAAGAATGGATAGCAAGCTTGAATGTTGCATTTCCTTGAGTTTCACACTTGTGCCTTATTATGCAAGTAAGCATTTTCCAAAGCAACCCCATGTTTTAAGCCTCAAATAAAAAATGTGGCTAAACCATTGTTCTTAGAATGTTGTTTAGAGTCAAAATGATATATTACATGCCATACTTTGGATGTGTAGATTGCTCATTCCAATTTCCAAGTTCAACTTTTTTAAGTTATGCCTTCATTTTAGGCCATTTTTCCCACTTTTTGTCAATATGAATTCTATGCATTTCCAAACTTCCATGACCTCTTTTTGGACTTAAAATAGCATTCTAAGAAAGTTTGATGTTGAAGATTTTTTCATTTGAAGCTTCCTTGTATGGGTTTTAGGCATAGGCTAAGAATGACCTGTAATTCCAAATGACCAAAATACCCTTGTCTTGCACAAACCATAAGTTGAGTTCCACAAATCATATGAAGGCATACCATACCTTTTTGGAAAGGGGAGACCATGAGGAACAACTCTCATGCTTGGCCCAAGTTCATTTTAAACTTCCTTGAGGGTCAAAAGTTGGTTGGAAGACAGACAACTTTTGCAGACAAAATTCAATGCCCTCAGATGACCTGTAACTTGCAAGAGCCATAACTTGAGTTCTACAAATCCTCTCAAGGACTTCCACAACTTAAATTAAAGCTAACAACATCCTCTACAAGTCCCATGACCATCAAGAGGTGAGATGAGGCTTGCATTTCAACTTATCTTTCTTGGAAAATGCCATCAAACTAGGGGATTTTGCACTATCAAGCATAGCAACCCTAGCCCTCAAACTTCTCAAACTTGTTAAACATGATCAAATAGCCTTGGAATCATCCACTAGGCATCTTAAAGCATCAATTCAATATCACATGGCATTGGGGATAGGTCTCAACCTTCCTCAAATTCATCTGTTGACTTAGGGTTGACCAGTCAAACCCTAATTCTACCATTCATGGCAAAACCTTTCAATCTTCAATCAATGACTTGTCTAGCTTCATGATGGCTCTCAAGACATCATATGAGCTCTAACAAGACCTCAAGATCATACTTGTAGCTTCAGAATCATCTGGATAGCTTCAATGACTTTCAAATTAGGAGCCCTTCAAACTTGCAACCAACCCTACCTCTGAGGATCTTTATTTTCACTGGGGAGACATCAACCCTTATACCCTTCAATGACATTCTTCAAGAGGCTCTCAAATCTTTCATTAGCTCAAAAGATGATCACATCCCTGGATCCCTGCACCCCCCATCAATACAATGCCTATGCTAGTGTATGAATGAATGCAATGAAACAATGAACAAAGTCTCAACAAGGTTAGGCAAATTTTAGGGTGCAACAGCTGCCCCTATTCAAACGGCTTGGACTCGACTGGATGAAGAGCGAACGGCTTTCAGACAATCGAGGTACGAGACGGTTGAATACCAAAGAACCTGGAAATTTGCCAACCGCAAAAAATAAATTGCGTACACCACTGCTTGGGGAATAAAATCCAGAAAACCGAATCCAGTCGTCACGGCAACAAACTGATCAATCATCTGGTAAAGCACTCTTGATTTCCACTCCAGTTACCTGTGTGATACCACAGATAACAAACCCGAGGATTGCAACAAAACACCTGGTCCTCTCACAGGAAGATAAATATACTCACATCGTCTAAGGATAGACGGAAAGACACCCATACTCACATCGTCTAAGGGTAGACGGAAAGACACCCATACTCACATCGTCTAAGGGTAGACGGAAAGACACCCATACTCACATCGTCTAAGGGTAGACGGAAAGACACCCATACTCACATCGTCTAAGGGTAGACGGAAAGACACCCATCCCGAAGGAAAAATCAATACTCACATCGTCTAAGGATAGACGGAAAGACACCCATCCCGAAGGAAAAATCAATACTCACATCGTCTAAGGATAGACGGAAAGACACCCATATGCACTTTAATACCACCCATCAAATTTCAGAACCCTCTCGTTTACAGGAGTTGATGGAAAGAACAGTATCCTTAAAGGGGCCACATCGTCAGTAGGGACCGACGGGAAGAAAACCACCTTCAAAGAGCCATGTCGTCAATAAGAATCGACGGTCAGGAAAAACTCCTCTGGCAATGTCATCTCATCCAATAAACAGAAAGAAAGCCAATATCCGAAAGATCACCTTGAAACCTCTCAACGTCTAAAGATAGACGGAGAAAACTCGCCGGGGAGACACACCATCAATATGAACTGACGGTAAGAAACCCGCTGGAAAAATCACCTGAAACTTCATATCGTCTAAAGATAGACGGGAAGAAAACCACTTGCTAAAGAAACCCCATTTTGAAACCCGCTGAAAAATCATCTTGAACCCCCACTGGAAAATCACCTGAAACTTCACGTCGTCTAAAGATAGACGGAAAGAACATCACCTGCTAGAGAAACCCCATTTTGAAACCCGCTGAAAAATCATCTGAGACTTCACATCGTCTAAAGATAGACGGAAAGAACACTGTACTCAAACTCACAACGTCTAATGATAGACGGAAAAATCCATACCCCACACTCACAACGTCTAATGATAGACGGAGAAATCCATTTGCTGGAGAGACACATCGTCAAACAGGAATTGACGGGAAGAGAAATTTGTTGATGTCAGATGACTGCTGATTATCGTATAACTGTCGTATGATCTGAAATATGAATGAACTGCTGAATTGTCTGAACACCGCTGCTGGATAAATGCCCCTGAACTGGTCACAGAATGGTCCACGTTGCCACGTAAGGCTGATAGAAACACTGGCTTATGCTTCGCATGCATATGCGTATGCTTGAATTTTTCTATGGCGTAATGCTCCATATAGGATGGAAATGCTACGCATCTTGAAGATGAAATGCAAGTATGATGCAAATATAATGATATATGCAATATGCAAATGCAGGCTCGGGCTGCCGGAGAAAGCTGGATACAACAACCGCTTCAGCAAGATAAATGCTGAAGACGAAGCTAGCTCCGCTGGGGATAACCGGATATCATAGAATTATTCCAGCAAAATAAATGCTGGAAAAGTGGAACCAACTCCGCTGGGGAATAGCAGATGTGCCAAGTATGATTGGACTTCTCTGGGGATAGTTTACCCGTGCCAATAAAAATTAGACTTTTGCTGGGGAAAATAGACGGAGTCTTCCTGCGTACTGATGAAGATTGGATTTGGAAACTGATGCGCCAACACGGATTGGGCCTTACATTGATTGCCAATATGAATTGGGCTTTAGGAATGGCGCGCCAATATGAATCGGGCTTCCTGAAAATTACCAATAAGGATTGGGCCTTAGGCTATCTGTGAGGGGTCAGGTACCACTGACACTGGAAAACATTCTGTCTGAATTCACAGTTTTCTGGTTGAAAGGTCAAAGGACGGTAATACGACTTCCCGACATTCGTCTCACACTTGAAAATTGGTTGAACCTGCTTGAGTAGCTCTGAGTAGCCCTGATAGCACGGAGAGGAATAAATTCTTCACTTCTGATATTGCCCCAGCCTGTGGGATCTCTGTGGGGATACTCCTCAAAAGGAAATCTGAAAATCTGTACCCGGATGGTCTGACATGAACTTCCCCAGCATTCTTAACTTCGGAGAGATACTTCAGATCAATTGCCCCTCGGATATGGAATAACTTCTGCACTCTTAGGGTGGCCTGCCCCAGTATGCAATAATTTTGCCCCTGATTGGTTGATCTGTGGGGAGATACACTGGTTGTCCTCGAGAGATTTACCGAATCTCGACCTGGCTGCTCAGATGACTGACCTCACTGGGGATCATTTGACATAGCTTGCCCCGGCCCGCCGAGTGCTCGGGTGTCCTGCATTCTATCCTGACCCTGTCTTTGACGCAATCTCAACTCTCTCGGGGATACAACACTCAATCTTGCCTGGGGCGACTTCAATTGGGGAAAGACATAACATTCATCCTCTAGAGAGGGCACTAGCCTGCCAGAGACTCTGGCTGGGAACTTCGCGAGCTTTTGAATACCTGCAAAAGACAACAAGCAAACACAAGACAATCTATGCAAAAAGAAACATCTCGGTCATCACCCATGACAACCATTCAGGTAATTCCTGGTTTTAACAATCATCGGCCGAGGCCTGCGTGTTTACACACGTGTAAGTTTATCAAAAACATCGGCGTTTTCTACAAACAAAACAGTAACAGTAAAACCCAAAATCACACATCAACACTGAATAACACACTTTATTGATAACGGCCTGTAAATAGGCAAAGTTTGTACATCAGATGCGACTCCTGAAAAGAGGCAACCACGCATAAACAAAATGCAGAAACGTACAAAGATACAAAAATAAAATTTGTACACATGTCGGCAACGTGTTACAGACGAACACCATGAGCTGATCCCCCTATGACTCGCCTGACTTTGACGCTTTCCTGATCTCTTGTCTTCGGAAGAGATTGCTTCGGATAGTCGACCCTCAGGTGCTCCCAAACCACTAAATGATCAAACTTGGACCGCAGTCATTTGCTTTTCAAATCCCTAACTTTTGCGTGAATCGCCCTTTGCGGGTTTTCAATTCACCGGGATACCCCTTTTTGCCGAAGCCGCCCAGTGTAGGTTTTCAACTTCGCGGGTGTACATTCTTTTCAATTTTATCCCTAACTTTTGCCCGAACCTTTTATTCTGTTTTTGGTTCGCCGGGATGCCCCATTTTTGCCTAGACTCTCTTTTTACTGTCCAGCGGGTCAATTTTAAGCAAAGTATTTTTTAACTGCGTCCGAGTTCACAGGGGACGAAAAGTCTTCACCATCCATGGTGGACAATAGCAAGGCTCCTCCGGAGAAGACCTTTCTGACAACGTATGGACCTTCATAATTGGGAGTCCATTTGCCCCTGTGATCCGATTGCGGTGGGAGAATCTTTTTCAGCACAAGATCGCCCGTCTGAAAGCTCCGAGGTCGAATCTTCTTGTCGAACGCTTTCTTCATCCGGCTCTGATACAGCCTACCATGTGCAATTGATACCAATCTCTTCTCGTCTATCAAGCTGAGCTGATTCAGTCTATTCCTCACCCATTCTGCCTCATCCAGCTGAACATCAAGCAAAACCCTCAAAGATGGTATCTCAACCTCCAATGGCAGGACTGCCTCCATGCCATATACCAGTGAGAACGGAGTTGCCCCGGTTGATGTACGCACCGTCGTGCGATAACCGTGCAAAGAAAACGGCAACATCTCATGCCAATCCTTATACGTTACCACCATCTTCTGAACAATCTTTTTTATGTTCTTGTTGGCCGCTTCGACAGCGCCATTCATCCTGGGTCTGTACGGAGATGAATTATGATGCTCGATCTTAAACTCCCGAAAAAGATCCTTCATCATCTTATTGTTCAGATTCGAACCATTATCAGTAATGATCCATTCAGGAATACCGTATCTGCAAATTATATCCCTCTTGATAAATTTGGCCACCACCTGTTTTGTCACATTGGCATAAGATGCTGCTTCCACCCACTTAGTGAAGTAATGGATTGCGACCAGGATGAAGCGATGCCCATTAGAAGCAGTAGGCTCAATCTTGCCAATCATATCAATTCCCCACATGGAGAAAGGCCACGGAGAAGCCATAACGTTCAGCGGACTGGGTGGCACATGGATCTTATCTGCATAGATCTGGCACTTGTGACACCTCTTCGCAAACTTGAAACAGTCCGTTTCCATCGTCAACCAGTAATACCCTGCTCGCAGCAACTTTCGGGTCATAGCATGTCCACCAGCATGCGTACCAAAGGTACCTTCATGGACCTCTTCCATGAGCAAATTGGCTTCCTTTTTGTCCACACACCGGAGGAGTACCAAATCGTGGTTCCTTCTATACAGAACGTCGTCGGGATTCAGATAGAAGTTGCCAGCTAATCTCCTTAGAGTCTTCTGATCACGACTGGATGCCCCAGCCGGATACTCCTTATTCTTCAGGAAATTCTGTATATCTAAATACCAGGGTTTGCCGTCAGACGCTTCATCAATCGCAAATACAAAGGCCAGCCTATCAAGGCGAGATATGACAATCCTGGGAGCCTCATTCCAGTAGTTGACCTTATACATTGAGGACAATGTTGCAAGGGCGTCTGCCATCTGATTCTCCGCCCGAGGTACATGATGAAACTCCACCTTATCAAAGAAAGGTACCAACCTTCTCGCATAATTCATGTACGGTACCAGATTAGGTTGGCGTGTCTCCCACTCTCCCTTAATCTGGTTTACCACTAACGCTGAGTCCCCATATACATCCAAATTCTTAATCCTCAGATCAATGGCCTCTTCTAACCCCATAATACAAGCTTCGTACTCGGCTTCATTATTCGTCACTGGAAAAGTCAGTCTGGCCGTAAACGGGATGTGCGACCCGTGGGGAGTTGTAATAATTGCCCCAATCCCACTACCGTATGAATTGACAGCCCCATCAAAAATCAATTGCCACTGGGAACTCCGCTCAGGACCCTCATCAGGCAACGGCTCATCACAATCTTTGGCCTTCAAGTACATTATATCCTCATCAGGATACTCAAACTTCATAGGCTGATAATCCTCAATCGGCTGTTCGGCAAGATACTCTGACAGAACACTTCCCTTAATGGCCTTCTGGGAAACATACTGGATATCGTATTCTGTCAATACCATTTGCCATCTAGCAATCCTTCCAGAGAGCGCTTGCTTCTCAAACACATACTTGATCGGGTCCATCCTCGATATCAGCATGGTTGTATGGTTCAGCATGTATTGTCTTAGACGTTTGGCAGCCCAAGCCAATGCACAACACGTCTTTTCGAGCATAGAGTATCGAGATTCACAATCCGTGAAATTTTTACTCAAGTAGTAAATTGCATGCTCTTTACGTCCGGTCTCGTCATGTTGACCGAGAACACAACCCATGTTGTTCTCAAGAACCGTCAGATACATAATCAGTGGTCGTCCCGCTACTGGGGATATCAACACCCGAGGTTCCTGCAAGTATTCTTTTATCTTTTCAAATGCCCTTTGGCAATTACCATTCCAGACCACCGCTTGATCTTTCTTTAACAGTTTGAACAATGGTTCACACGTGGTCGTTAGGTGAGATATGAACCTAGCAATTTAGTTCAATCTTCCTAAGAATCCACGGGCTTCCTTTTCAGTTCTCGGTGCTGGCATCTCTTGTATTGCTTTTATTTTTGCAAGATAGACCTCGATTCCTTTCTCGCTCACAATAAACCCCAGTAACTTCCCGGATCTTACTCCGAAGGTGCATTTTTTAGGGTTCAGCCTCAGCCTGAACTTCCTCAGCCTCTTGAACAACTTCAGCAGATTAACCAGATGTTCTTCCTCTGTTTGAGACTTGGCAATCATATCATCGACATACACCTCAATCTCCTTATGCATCATATCGTGAAAGAGAGTTGTCATAGCCCGCTGATACGTGGCCTCAGCATTTTTCAAACCAAAGGGCATCACCTTATAACAGAAGGTTCCCCACGGGGTGATAAAGGTCGTTTTCTCCATATCCTCCGGAGCCATTTTGATCTGGTTGTACCCTGAAAATCCATCCATGAAGGAGAATATCAAAAATTGGGCTGTGTTGTCAACTAACACGTCAATATGCGGCAGCGGAAAATCGTCCTTTGGGCTCGCTTTGTTTAGATCCCTATAATCCACGCACATTCGAACCTTGCCGTCTTTCTTTGGCACAGGCACAATATTAGCAACCCAGGTGGGATAGGTGGTAACAGCAAGGAACCCAACATCTCATTGCTTCTGCACTTCTTCCTTTATCTTTACAGCCATGTCAGGACGAGTCCTTCTGAGTTTCTGTTTGACAGGCGGGCAATCTTCCTTCAGCGGCAGACGATGCACAACCATATCGGTATCCAAACCCGGCATGTCCTCGTAGGACCGAGCAAATATATCACTGTATTCGCGTAGCATCTCAATAAGCTCTTGCTTGATGTCAACCTGTAACACGGCCCCTATACGGATATTCCTGACGCACTCTTCAGACCCTAAATTGACAATCTCAATCTCTTCCTTGTGAGGCAGAATGGCTCTCTCCTCTTACTTAAACAACCGACTCAGTTCTTCTGGTAAGTCACTATCCTCAACAATCTCCTCCTCAGCTTGGAAGATCGGATGCTCGAAGTCGAAACGAGTCATAGGAAGTCTTTGATCGATGTCATCTGAAAATTCATGGATCCTGCGAGGGAAACGGTTAAATGCTTCAAAATGATATGCAAGCAAAATACATAACCACGTTGCCATTTTATTGAGAAAATAAAAACGGAAAGAAAAGGAGCACAACATTTGAATGTAAAAACGCCATCATTTATTGATCATACAAACATACATGTAAACAATTAGGCCCTAAGACAAGGTCAACGATGCCCCGGGCAAGGCATGTGATCATACAATGATTGAAAAAACAAAATATTACTGTTTGGTGACTTGGACGACGTCCTGGATGGACCAGTTGCATAGACTTTGCCCCGGCGTGCTGGGTCGAATCCATGTGTCCATGTCGCAGTCGCTATCCACTTCCTCCGTATCAGACACGGCATTGATCCTTTCAAAGCTAACCCCTCCGGGCGTGAACACCACGGGTCCCTTGTACTTAGGCGCACTCTACGTGAAATACGGGCGATACCCTAAACCATACCTATCTTGCTTCACTGGTATGTCCAGGACCTGCCCCCACTTCTGGGTCTCTCCTGCTTGCACCAAGGCCTTGGCTTCTTTATATGAGGAGACGGCCACCTCTTTCCCTTCACTCTTTATCGGAGCTTCCTCTTCGACCCTCACCCCTTCGAATGCCTGACAAAGCGTTTCATGAATCTCTCCATCTACCTCCACGTATTTGAAAGATGATAGGTGGCTAACAAGGATATCCTCCTCGCCACACACCGTCACAATACTCCCCTCAACCATATACTTCAGCTTCTGATGGAGTGTAGAAGTTACTGCCCCAGCGGCATGAATCCAAGGTCTCCCGATCAGACAGCTATATGCAGGCTGGATGTCCATGATGTAAAACACGGTATCAAATACCTCGGGACCTACCTGGATAGGTAACGTTACTGACCCGAATACCGACCTCCTCGTTCCGTCAAAGGCCCTCACCACCAAGTCACTGGGCGTGCACAACACCCCACGGGTATCCAATTTCAATAGGGCTTTCTTAGGTAACACATTCAACGAGGATCCAGTGTCCACCAGCACATGGGATAAAATAGTGCCCCGACATTCAATAGAGATGTGCAAGGCATTATTGTGATCACGCCCTCTAGGCGTTAGGTCAAAGTCAGTGAATCCCAAGCCATGCCCGGCATTGACATGTGCCATAACTCCCTCCAACTGATTGACTGAAATCTCTTGCGGCACAAAGGATGTCTCGAGTACCTTCAGCAGGGCATTTCTATGCGCCTCCGAACACAACAACAAAGATAAGATAGAGATCTTTGACGGGGTCTGCTGCAGGTGATCTACGATCTTGTAGTCGCTTTTGCGGATTAATCTCATAAACTCTTCCACGTCTTTGTTCGTCGGTTCTTTCTCTTTACTCCCCGAGGGTCCTTCTTCAGCGACTTTGTTTTTACCCCTGGCGAGCCTCTCTGCCTCTACCTCAGGTGAAGTAAAAATTCTCCCACTCCGGGTTATACCACCCGATCCAACTACGTTGTCTATGGATCCCGCTGGTGAAGCATCCAAATCGATCTTCTCACCATTGCAATACACTTCGGCACCGTAGCTCCACGGGAGTGCCTTTGTGCTCTCGTAAGGGATCGGTTTAGCCTTTGTAATGGTAATGGTCGGCCACTTTACTGGCGCCGAAATTGTCACTGATTTGAACGGAATGGTGATCGTAGCAACCTCACTGCGTTCTTCTTCAAACTTTGCCCCAATAGGCTTCTCTTGCCCCACAGACCGGTCAAACTGCAAAATTCCTTCATCAATCAAACTTTGAACTCCACTTTTCAACTTCTCACAGCCCTCAAGCTGAACCAAGCAGTCGGCACACCCTTCACCGCATCCTGGATAAACACCCTCTTTCAGTAAGCACCACTTTACATAGCTCAACGGAGTTTTCAGCTTATTTACATCCGAAACCAAGTCCAACTCAGCATCTGTCAGGATTGCGTTGGCCCCAGCCCCCCCGTGCTTGGGCATTGGCTGCTGAGTGATATTGGGACTGTCCCTCCCGAAGTTAATAGCCGTACTATCAAGCAAATCTTGTACTTTATGCTTGAAAGCTAGGCAGTTCTCAATATTATGCCCCGGTGCACCCGAATGGAAGTCACAATGCTCATTAATATCATACCCGGCTTGTGGCGGGCCTGTCGGTGGTGCTAACGTCCTCTTTTCGACTAACTGCAATTTCAACAAAGCTTGAAGAAGTTTTGCGTATGATACCGGCGGTACCTCGAATACTCTTCTCGGTCTCGGGTTCTGAAATCTACGCTGATTAGGATTATGCTGCTGCTGAGCCTGTGGTGGTTGTTGTATCTGCTGCTGAGAAGGCCCTGGAATGGTTACACTTGCAACCTGCGATTGTTGGTGCCAATTCTGACTTCTGTTTCTTCATCGAGCATTGTATACAGCATTGGTATCACTCTGCCTTTTGCCACCAAACGTCTTCTTATTACCTCCTGTGGCACTAGACTCACCCGCCTGAATTTTACCAATCTTCACCCCGTTTTCAATGCGCTCCCCCATCAAAATCAACTCAGAGAAAGTACTCATGGAAAAATTGAGCAACCGGTCATAGTACATTCCAGAGAAAGTTCCTATGAACATATCCATCATTTCGCGCTCCACCATCGGAGGATGTACCCTAGCAGCCAGATCCCGCCATCTCTGGGCGTATTCCTTAAAGCTCTCGCTAGACTTTTGGGACATACTCTGCAGCTGGACTCGGTTAGGGGCGAGATCACTATTATATTGATAATGTCGAACAAAAGCCTTTGCCAGCTCTTTCCAGCTCTTGATCTGGGTAGGCTCCAAACTCATGTACCACTCCAGCGATGGCCCTGACAGGCTATCCTGGAAGAAGTGCATCAACATCTTTTCATCCTCAGAATATGCGGACATACGCCTGTAAAACGCTCGCACATGCACCCTAGGGCATGTATCCCCTTTGTACTTATCAAACGACGGCGCTTTGAATTTCAGCGGGACCCTCAGCCCTGGGACCAGCCCCATGTTCGACATATCCAGCCCAATAGCATTCTGACTGGCTAATCCATTCACTTTCTCCTCCAGCAATCTCATCCGATGGTTGTCTTCCCTAGGCCTTCCATAACCCTCATTCTGACCAGAGAACACATCCTCTTGACGATCCTCCCAACGAGGCACTGCATCGTATCCAACATATTCCGCATCACGGCCCGGACCCGTTTGGAAGTACCTGGGGTCGTACCTCAGATTGCCCATCTCTTGAGCGTTGTACGCACCAGTTCCATACCCGAGATTACCATAACCATAGTCACCAAACCCAGCCTTGGTGCCAGCAATGTTGCCATATCCCACATTCACGCCATTGAAGCCCCGATTACCGTTATTACCATTCATTCCGACATTCTCAACGCCCCCATTGAAACCCTGAGTGACGTTACCCACAAATACTCCAGCAGTATCTACATTAGCATTCACGTTACCGGCGTTCCCACCTCCGCCTACGGGACCAGTTTCTCCAGCATTCAAACCGGCTACCGGAATAGTATCAGCACTTTGACGATTTTCAACTCGGGGAGAAATAGCAATACTTTTACCGCGCGGTGTCCCGTTGTTTTCAGCCCGTGCGACCAACGGTTGTACCAGAGTCTGCAGTTGCCCTTGCCCCTTGGCGATGGTCTCCATAGTTTGCATGAGCATGGCCATCCTGTCACGTATTTCTTGCATTTCACTCTGTACGTTGTCCATGATCTTCTTGTGATTAGTTCTGGTAGAGTAACGGTGGACCCGCTGTTCTGCAATCCTGAAAATACCTGTACGAAACGGATGCAGGAGATAAGGCACCGAGATTAAAGTTCCTGAAATGCAATATGAATATAAGTCATGCAATGCAATATGCGTATGCAAACGTGTAAGCATGCAACAGGCTGATTCCCCCCCCCCCCCCCCCCGATTCTAGTTCCAAGGAAAAAAGCCAACGTCAATGGAGTCCCATACAGCTAAGACAAGGAAACAGAAAACCTCATATATAATCAGGGAGCCAAAACAGGCAATGTATACAATATAGTCAACAAGACCTCGGCCAACAAGCCTGGCGATGGTCAAATTCAATCAGTACAACGAGATGCCGAAGAAAATACAAAGCTAATCATGGTGGATGGTGCGCCTGGAAGTCCTCCACTAATCTCATCATCTCTGAGTGATTGGGACTAGAGAGCAGGCTCTGCATCAGCACCCCGTACCGCTCAATAGTAGCTTGCAGCCTCCTGGCGTCTTCTATGCAAGTGCCTGAACCGAAGCAGGCATCCAGCTTGCATCTCTTAAAGTCTCCCCTCAACTTGCAGCTTTTCAATTCCTTGGCCATGCTACTCAGCTTACGCTCAGCATCCTGTCTCAACGAGGACACCTCAGCAAACTTCGCTTCTGAAACATCGAGTTGTGTCTTCAGCTTGGCAATCTGTACATTAAACTCGTCTTCCCGCTCTTTGCGTTTAACAAGCATAGACTCCCAAAAAGATTCCCACCTGGAGATCTGCGCGTAAGCTGTGTCTAAATTCGCCTTCTTAGTAGCTAACACACTACTAACAGCTCCCATGTCTTGACCTAGCTGCCTTCTTTTCTTGACTTCAGCAGCCAACTCTTCCCTTATCTGGGTTACGGTTTCTGTCTGCTCCTTCAAAGCATAAGTAGCCTCAACCTTCTCGCTCCGGAGCTGTGCAACTTCTTTCTCCAGCTTTGCATTGACCTTTTGCAGCTCTTTGTTCTCAGTTAGCAGCTTGTTATACTTTTCGACTTCCACAGTGGTGGGTGTTTCGACCATTGGCGAATATAAAGGCTCCGCAGCAGGGAACGACATTAAGGACTTCTCAACTCTGTTGTGGACCCAGAGACGATAAGAATTGTAGGCTCGACAATCACAGTCACCCAACAAAGTTTTCCCTTTTCTGTGGATGTTAGTCTAGGCATGCTTCAATCTGATTAAGATGTCTGTTCCTGGAGAACCAGTGAGGTACAGAGATTCCTGTATCTCGTCTTCGGTAGGAGCATCACGCAAGGTATACCCAAACTGCCTTATCAGCAAAGCAGGGTTGTAGTTGATACATCCTTTCCGTCCAATCAGCGGGACGTTCGGGAAGCCACTACAACTGTAAATAATGTCAGCTACACGCATCTTCCAATCATCCCATTCTATGTTCTCAGCAGACAACCCCATCAATCTGACAGACCACTCTTTAGTATCGGCAGAGTCAACAAACGGCCCGGTCTTCGGCAAATGACTAGAAAACCATCTGTATAACATGGGCACACAGCAAAATACCATTTTACCCCGACGCTTTTCATTCTTATAGTGCAGAGAGTAGTAAAAGTCTCCCAGGAGGGTAGGTACTAGGTTCTTCGAAGCTAGGAGGAAGAACGCATCTGAGTCCACGAAGTCGGGTACGTTAGGAAACAGAATGATCCCATAAATGCACACTGCCAGGATAGCATTAAAAACAATCCAACACCCATTCTTTGCATAGTACGCAGCCTTATCGACCAAGAAATCCAGAGGGAATCGATAAGCTCCATTAAGTCTGGCCAGCCTTCCTGAAAACTCCGAAACATCTATACTGACAATCTCAGCAAGCCTCGCCACATCAGGCTTAGCGTCATCATGGACAAAAGGTATCTGTTTTAACACTCGAAGACCAAGCATAGCAGAGTACTCCTCTAGAGTAGGTGCCAAGATATAGTATGGGAACAGAAAACACCGCAACTGGGGCTCATAAAACTGCATCAATGCATACAGCCCATTCATCTCAGAAACAGAAGTCTTGCATACTAAACTGAGAAGCCTCCCGTATGACTCTCTGAAATCAGCTCTTACTTTTTGGTCAGCCAAGGCAATTAGCTCCAATAAAGAACTCACATCCGGAGTAGGCAGCTTGTACGCAACGGCCTTCTTAAGGGACCCCATGTCTGATAATAAGATCACTAGAAGTCGGAGGGGAAATCGTACCTGTAACACAAATACACGTTAATGAGATGCAATATGGGAATGCAAATGCATTATGCAATATGGGAATGCTAGTGTGATGTGACAGCAGTAATCCAGAAGCTTGTATTCATCTTGAGAACATAACCAGAACTCCAATATAGACAAAACCAATCTTCAAAGACCATAGTGTCACACAGACTGATGAAGAACAACCCGGTAATCTGAGGATTAAGGTTTCCTGCAAAAAAGCCCCAACCCACTCACAGGTATGTACTTATCTCGCCGACGAGGTATGGCATCCTATGCGGTCGTCAGCGTCACAGACTTTCAAGAGTAATGATATGATACCCAGAAGGTGTGGCATCATCATCTCTTGAAGCGGCCTCACTTAGATGACTTCCAATTGATCGGTCCCCAGAGTCGACAATCCTCGGGTCAGACAACTTGTCGAGCCCAAAGGGCCAGGCAAGAAGCATCAAAGAGAATCTCGTCCGAGCGCAGATTTCGCAGCAAGCTGGTACATGCAAAGCATGTAGGCTTTACCACTACTCTCCACTTCTAAGTCTAAATGTACACTCAAGCCCAGGTCCGGCTTATCTCTCAATCACAAAATCCCCTCACACCCACAGCACAGCAATAATAACAATAATATAATGCTGAATGTAAATACAAAAATGTAAATTCATACAACATCCTCGACGGGAAAACAAGCGCTAGGATTGACTCGCGTAGGGAACCGTTGGAGTCGCCAGCTGTCGCTACTGTGAAAATCGGCGTCGGCTAGACAGAAGAGTCGCCACCGTGCGTTATTTATCCCAAAGGAGGGAAAGGAAACGCTCGAAGTAAACCTAACGCAAAGACGGGAAAGGTATGGTCATCGCAACCAAAACCTGGATTCGGGAGTCGGTTACGCAAGGGGAAGGTATTAGCACCCCTCACGTCCGTCGTACTCGACGGGATCCACGCTTGTTTTCTGTCGAAAGGATTGTATACTATCTACACTAAAGGGTTAAGGGTTAAAAATAAAGAAAAAGGGTGACTCGGCAAAGTATCGCACTTTATGCCTACGTATTCCCGTCTGGAACGAGAAATCAAAGTCAACGTAGTTCGCCTACCTACGGGAAAGGAAGGGAAGGTTGCTCGCTAGGATATCGCATCCTATGCCTACGTACTTTCACACGGCATGAAAGATCAGAGCAAACGTAGTTCGGGCTGCGCACAACACAAGCTGCTCAAGTGTCTTTTATGAGAAAATATCACCTTAACCAAGGGTTTTCTTATTGCAAAAAGGTTTGATGTTTGTTCAAGTCTTTTGACGGAAGAAATGAATTGATTGTGTTATAACCTTTAATACATGTTTTTCTGTTGTTTTGAGATGAGAAGAGACGACACTCTAAAAACCTAGGGTTGAAAGGGGATGAAAACCTACCCTAATGTTATCATGCATGGGTTAGATCCTAATGTCTGTCATATTTCTCTCTTGCACAGAGAGAAACATAGCTCCTAAGGGGTAAACGGAAAAGCAACAACGTATATACAGTAAACAGTAAAAGAATGCATGATTGCAATCAAACAAGCTAGGCAAGGGAGTCAAACTCTACCTCGAACCTGAAAACAATAGGCAAAAGTGAAACACTTTTCACTTTCAAACCTAAGGGAAAAATCCACAAACAATACAGCAAAGAAAAATGGAACCCCAAACCCTGACAGCAGCAACACCTTCAAATGAACCCCCAATACTCTATCTTCAATGAACCCCCAAGCTACAACAAGCTTCCAACTTCAAATGAACCCCCAAGCAGCTCTGAACAGCAGACAGCAACACCTTCAAATGAACCCCCAATACTCTATCTTCAATGAACCCCCAAGCTACAACAAGCTTCCAACTTCAAATGAACCCCCAAGCAGCTCTGAACAGCAGACAGCAACACCTTCAAATGAACCCCCAAACAGCAAACACTTGCAAAACAGACAGCTTCAGACAGCTGCAGCTCCAAACAACAGTAAACTCTAGCTTTGACAGTTGCACAGCTTTCTCTTTGTCAATCTTCAAGGCATGGACCTCCATCTCCAATGGCTCTTGAGCTTCAAGCAAGCACTCCTAGAGAGAAATGAACTGATAGAATGAATTGCAATGCTAAACAGCTTATTGGCAACCAAAGGAAACCCCTAAGAGTTTAGCATCATGAAAGACAGGTTCCCTCAAATTTCTACCTTCAAAATGGGCCACTGGTCCCTCCAAAGGAGAGAGGTGAGCATCTCAAAAGAACTTTTAGTCATAGGGAGGAATGGAGGTGAAAGATACCATCCATGTTTTAAGAATCAAACTTCTATTCTAGAGCTCTACCTAGCTCCTATATCCTATGGTCTTCAACAGCTACAGGCAAGCCATCAAACTCATCAACCTTGATCTTGACCTTCAACTCTTCATCCCCATTATGCTCCTTCAACAAGGTCTTCAAAACAAGCCAAGCCCCAAAGCAATCCCCCAAATGAAAACCCCAAAAGACCCCCACAAACAGATAAACATCACAATAGCATTCCATACAATCAAGCAGTTTAGAAAATACCCTAAAAATACTAAAGTCAAAGGAAACAATCTACCATTAATTCCAAGGGGTCTACTATACTTACCTATAATATCCCTATAGTCTCATACCCCAAATTAAATCTAAAAAGCCTAAAATAAAAGGTTTTATTACACCTATGTTACACCTAAACCCTAATTTGATCCCTCTAATCTCACCTAATCAAACTAACTAAAATAAAATCCTAAAAATTGTGGTATAAAAACCAGGGGCACCTAAGATCCATATCTAACTATACTAAAAAGAATGGGGTGAAAATCCTAAGGGAAACTTCTAAACAAAATTAAACAAAATCATATATCAACCAAAAATCATGAAAAAGGCTATTAAAATAGAAAATATACCAAAAATAGTAAAGGAAAATAAAATGGCAATTTTTATTTTTTGATAATTTTCTTAACAAAAAAACAAAATAATAGCAAAAACAACCATTTAAAAATCATTATTTTTCAATTTAATATGGATTTTCTAATATTGAAAGAAATTAAAATAATTAAAAAGAAATTAAATGAGAAGGGGTGCAATAAGTAAGAGGAAACAGTTCAATATGAGTTGGGCTCGCGCGTGGGGGTGTGAATAAAAATTTAGGCCCAGGCTACGTTTAAATGAAACGCAACGTTTCATCCCCATTCTGACTCCCTCCAATTTTCATCTTTAAATCTGAGCCATTGGATTGTTCTCTTGGTCAAAGTCCTACACGGATCCAACGGGTACGATTTCGTCTTCAACCTTAGAACTAGGGTTTCCATGAAATGAAGGTCATGCAACCAGACTTCCACCTCCTCGTTCTCCTTCGATTCTCCATCAATTTCAAAACTTCAAAAAGCAAAATCATGCTATTTTCTCCCCTGAATACAGCCATGACATTAGTTCTCATTGAAACTAGCCTTAGCAACGAACCTGATAGCTAGAACCCCATGGAACACCAAACTGCACCCTCCATAACTCTTCATAATTCTTGATTCTTTTGTACTAACATGATCCTCTCCTCTCCCTGGTTCTAACATGCTATTACACTTGGATTGAAACTCCTTAAACCAACAGTTTTTTGCTCATTAAAGTTTGGATGCCCTAAGTTCAACCTTCATGAAATGATCTCAATCTTTCTGGAAATGATCCTCTAAGTGTTCTTAACCGTTCTAACCTAGTAATTCAAACTACCAGTGCCTAAATAGTGGTGTAGAGATCAAAATGCAAACCTGTTATGCTTTTATGGTAGGTGATGAATTCGTGCACCTCAAGCCTTTTACTCTTTCACAAATGATCCTCAGATGATTGTAGTGTTTCTGTTTGCAAAAACTTGAATGGAGGAAGCTTGGAGTGAGAGATTCGAATTAACTTGCTTCTTGCAACTTTTCAACCCTAGCTCTTCAATCTTCCATGGATGGACCTCTAAACCAGCATGTATACACTCAAGAGATTCAATGGATTGTGAATGAAAATGAAGAATGAACAGAAATGCAACAGAATGTGGAGTTTCACTCTTTCTTGCAATTGAAGCAATTATGGAATTCTTACTTTTCTCTCTCTCTCTCTTCACCAACCTTGACACCAAATAGCTTCTATTTCTTATATAGATGATGATGGAAATGTCTAGAAAGTTCTGGAACAGTCTAGGAAGGTTCTAGATTTCTCATGTCATGATATGGTACTTCATCTCATCTCATACATTATCACATGTCAAAACCCCTTTGCAGCCCTTGAATTGCATTGAATTTCTCCCCATATGAGTTTTTGGAAGTTTAAGAATGGATAGCAAGCTTGAATGTTGCATTTCCTTGAGTTTCACACTTGTGCCTTATTATGCAAGTAAGCATTTTCCAAAGCAACCCCATGTTTTAAGCCTGAAATCAAAAATGTGGCTAAACCATTGTTCTTAGAATGTTGTTTAGAGTCAAAATGATATATTACATGCCATACTTTGGATGTGTAGATTGCTCATTCCAATTTCCAAGTTCAACTTTTTTAAGTTATGCCTTCATTTTAGGCCATTTTTCCCACTTTTTGTCAATATGAATTCTATGCATTTCCAAACTTCCATGACCTCTTTTTTGGACTTAAAATAGCATTCTAAGCAAGTTTGATGTTGAAGATTTTTTCATTTGAAGCTTCCTTGTATGGGTTTTAGGCATAGGCTAAGAATGACCTGTAATTCCAAATGACCAAAATACCCTTGTCTTGCACAAACCATAAGTTGAGTTCCACAAATCAGATGAAGGCATACCATACCTTTTTGGAAAGGGGAGACCATGAGGAACAACTATCATGCTTGGCCCAAGTTCATTTGAAACTTCCTTGAGGGTCAAAAGTTGGTTGGAAGACAGACAACTTTTGCAGACAAAATTCAGTGCCCTCAGATGACCTGTAACTTGCAAGAGTCATAACTTGAGTTCTACAAATCCTCTCAAGGACTTCCACCACTCAAATTAAAGCTAACAACATCCTCTACAAGTACCATTACCATCAAGAGGTGAGATGAGGCTTGCATTTCAACTTATCTTCCTTGGAAAATGCCATCAAACTAGGGGATTTTGCACTATCAAGCATAGCAACCCTAGCCCTCAAACTTCTCAAACTTGTCAACCATGATCAAATAGCCTTGGAATCATCCACTAGGCATCTTAAAGCATCAATTCAATATCACATGGCATCGGGGATAGGTCTCAACCTTCCTCAAATTCATCTGTTGACTTAGGGTTGACCAGTCAAACCCTAATTCTACCATTCATGGCAAAACCTTTCAATCTTCAATCAATGACTTGTCTAGCCTCATGATGGCTCTCAAGACATCATATGAGCTCTAACAAGACCTCAAGATCATACTTGTAGCTTCAGAATCATCTGGATAGCTTCAATGACTTTCAAATTAGGAGCCCTTCAAACTTGCAACCAACCCTACCTCTGAGGATCTTTATTTTCACTGGGGAGACATCAACCCTTATACCCTTCAATGACATTCTTCAAGAGGCTCTCAAATATTTCATTAGCTCAAAAGATGATCACATCCCTGGATCCCTGCACCCCCCATCAATACAATGTCTATGTTAGTGTATGAATGAATGCAATGAAACAATGAACCAAGTTTCAACAAGGTTAGGCAAATTTTAGGGTGCAACACTCACCTATTTGCTTTTGCCGATTGGTCACACGACTTTATTCTTTATTGAGGATTTTTATGGTAATCCCTTATTTGTTTTTTTGTTTTTTTGTTTTTTATTCCCTAACTTTTGCCTGGACAGCGTCTTTTGGATTTGACGTTGGAGTCCGGCGGGATGCCCCAGTTTTGCCTAAGTCTCCTTCATAGGTTGTGACTTAGCGGGTCATATATTATTATTATTATTATTATTTTGAACGAGCCGTGTGACTCTTTTGAAGGCTTGTGACTGCCCCACTCTTTAAGCGGTCGAGGGATAGTCTTTGTATTTTGACTTCTTAAGATGCTAAGGATAGATCCTCGAAGGTTCGCTCTTCCTTTTTGAGGGTCTAAGCGCTCTATCAGTTTAACTGAAACTACCCTGCCCCAGGTTAAGATAAGGGTTCTTATTTAGAAAATAAAAAAAACTCACACTTCAAGGCTCAAAGGGGGTAAAGAGGGGTTATCATCCTTATATCTCCAGTGTTTAGGATTTGAAACAATGCCTTACATCATTAGCAGGTTTCAATCGAAAGCATACGACAAGAGATCCGATGTTTTTGGTTCATCATCCTCCTCCCAATTCTCTATCAAGGCAAGAGATCGGGTAAAGTTGGCATTATAAGTTTATGAAAAATATTTTTGTAAGGAGTGAAACGAATGGATTTATTCAAGGCAAACATATATTGCATTAATTAATCAAAATAAACAAGTTCGTACATGCTAATTATGCTTAATCAAAGAAACAAAATATAAATAAACAAATGAACAATATGACAAGTCCTTCAACAGGTGTTCATGAAGTCTTCGTGTTCAAGGTCGCCACAATAGTGGTGATTTGCTCTGGCGGAGCCTCAATGACATGGGGAGTAGGATCACTGCGAACCATCTTACTTGCCCCAGCTATATCTGTCACTACTTCATTATCAGTCTGCAAATCTTCATTCATAATAACTTTCCCAGATTCTTTGTCGATCGTGGTCATGTTATCTTGAGGAATGCTGAAATGACACGGCCTAGGCTTCTGAATAACTACCGGCTTCGGCAGATTCGCAAGAGAAGTAACTGGATGAGACATGTTGAAAACCATGAGAGAAGTCTTGACCTCTGGTTGAGGATCATTGAAAGACAATATCTTCTGCTCCAACAGATTTCTGACAATGTTATTGAGCGCATGACAACCTTCCAGATCGTGACCAGGCGCACCCTCATGAAATAAACAATGAGCGGCGGCGTTGTAGTTGGCAGGCAAAGGATTGGGAGGCGGACCCAACGCTCGGGTAATAGTCAGACCTCGTTGCACTAAGAACGGATACAACTCAGTGAAAGTCATCAAAATCGGAGGACAAGGCTTGTATTGTCTCCTAGTCGGACCATTCTGAAGAGGTGCTTACTTCTTAGGCTGTTGATTGACAGGAGCGTTGGACGCTCGCTGACAGTTAACAGGAACTTGTGCAGGCTGATAACCGGGAGGTTGTTGATAAACCGGAGCTTGATAAAACGGAACCGGTTGCACAGGCTGATAGGTAGGAAACTGATGATTGAAGGGAGGTGCAACAGTAGCCACATAGGGTTGTTGAGCATACTGAACCGGATAACCTTGAACATAGTTCTGCTGATGTTGCCAAGGTGGATGAGCAGCCATTTTATGGTTATAGTTGTGTGAGCGACTCTTCTGGTGCGTAGCTCTTTTAGGATGATCAAAATTTAGAGTTTTGCACTTTGGAGGACCACCTTGCTGAATTGGTTGAGAAATAGTAGGAGGCACCAAACGGGGTTGACAAATCCGAAGAGGTATATTCTCGGCAGTAACAGCTGGTGGAGGATCTGCCCTAGTATTAGTAGTCTCAGAGACAACAATGGGCTGAGTATCCAGATTTGCATTAAGAGCTTGTAGCATCTCCATAATCTTCCCCACACTTCCTCGAAGATCCTCGAGTTCATGGTTGACACGGTCGATCTCTTGACTATACTCTTCCATCCTTTTTCGAGCTTGGGCTCTAATATTGTACTGATGCGGAGGACCCAGGATGAAGAAACTGGAAGACGGGAGAACCGATAATAAGAAACCGGGAGACACATGTAATGCAAGATATGATGCTAAAATGTAGAATGCAAATGAAATGATCTCACGGAATTCAAATATTTACGAATATTGCGGGATACTGAAAGAATTTTATTTATTGATTTGGAAATGGATTACAAATAAACATTCTTAAAAAGACAAGTCTTGACAAAAATAGCTAAATAAAAGCTAATAAAGACCCTAAGGAAGCATGATCCATAACTTCAAGGAGTAGGCGGAGAGTCGGAGGAAAATAAATCCTCGTAGATTCTTCCCTTTTTGTAGGAGAGTACCTCTTCATTTTTCGATTGAAACTGCTTTTGAAGTTCGACATTCTCACCTTTATTATTCATATTATCCTTAATGTCAGATATCGTCAAGCATATGGCTCTAGAAATGTCTTGATTTTTAGGATTTTCCTCTAAGAAAAGGGAAGGAGATCCATCCAGAATAGGTGAACCTACCAATTGAGAGTATTCCTCCAAAGTAGGCAATAGCTGATGATTCGAGCATGTAAAGCAAAGATAATCCGGATCCTAGAACTGTATCAAAGTAGAAAGAAGTCCTTCGTGTACTTGAAGTTCCAACAAGAATAGCAAACTTTCCTATTTGTTTCGGAATCCTTCTTGATCTTGAACTAAACTCCTAACTTCCTTAGGTCATCCAACTTAAGACCCTTAAAAGAATATTTCAAAGTATTTTTTTTCTATTGTAATCCATGGTATCCTGCAATATTCATAAATGAGGTTTGAATTCCATGAAATGTAATGCAATGTGATGCTTTATGGATGCAATGCACATATACAAAGTCCTAGGTTAAAGGTATGTGCAAGAAGTTAGGGTCTACCCATCCCTATAAGGTATGTACTAAGGTTAGTTGTACCTGCAGAACAAGGTTCTAAAAAGTTCCCAAAGTCATCAGCCCATCTTTCGGATATTATCAATTTCCCGATTGACTCGGTGGTTAATAATATTCTCAAGAGAACCTCTTTTGAGTGTAGCATCGCGTAGCAACTATTTTGGGATTACTCCCTCATAATTCCCGCACTACGTCCTAGATAAGGCCAAGGTGGTGTTAAGGTACTACGGTTCCCAGTATCACAGACTCCAATCGACCATGGTAAAAGTTTTCACGATTACTCGTTCAACCGAACCATTTTCGAAAGGGTCTCAACTGAGCGGTGATTCTCGAGTCAGCTTGGTCGGGATTCAACTCCCTATAAGCCTCATCGAATATATCCCCATCCTATAATAAGGTCACTCAAGTCCGGGTGTAGGACTTATCTCACAATAACAGGTATACCCCAAGAAAGACACAATACGAATATATACAGGAATAATAATAAAATATCATACAATAAACAAAATAGGGGCAACCCTTAAAAATTAGGAGGGTCCCCAGTGAAGTCGCCATTTTCTGTTTTTCTCCTTTCCCTTTTCTCAAATGCAACTCATGTTTATATAGGTAACAAATTAGGGTTAACTCTAACCTAATGCCCACTTTAAAGTCCAACTTAAAGAATTAGTCAAAACTAAATAAAAAACAAATTAAAACAAACTTAAAACTCTATTTATTTACTAAACATTAAAAATATAATAAAATCTTTTCTAATATTTTTAATTTTACAATTTTTGGATGTTTTTATGAATAATATGGAAAAAAGTGAAAAAATAATATTTTTAAAAAAATAATTTAAATAAAATACGAAAATAATAATTAAATAATAAAAAAAACTATTTTTGTTATTTTTTTATGAAAAATAGAAAAGTTAGAATAAACATAAAGAAAAAAAACAAAAAGCAAAGAAGGTAGGATTTGAACTCTCGATCTCTCACACTCACAACTCCTTACACACAGTCTCTTGCCAATTGTGCTATTTTATTCATTCGAAATAAAGTGGCACTAGAAACCATGTAAAGGTAGGACAAATTTGAGGTACTACATATGTAACCTGTTAATAGTTAGCTGATGCAAAAATGAGATATTATGCGACATGAATTGACTAATCTAAGGGTAAAATTTGGGGTATTACAATATCCCAATAGGATCATCTGACTCGACTTATCATCCAGATTTCTTCTCAGCTGATCTGGCACATGTCTATGTTCTATGGATCCTAACACCTTCAAGTGACTTAAGCTAGGTTTGACACCAGAACAAAATTCTTCTGGTGTGACACCTTCAAGCCTCTTTGTCGGACATATGTTCAATATATATGTTGCATTCGACACAACCTCACCCCATAGCTTATTTGGGAGATGCTTGCCTTCTAACATATTTCTCACTATATTCATAATGTTTCTATTTTTTCTTTCAACAATACAATTTTGTTGGAAAGTGTATGGTGGCACCACCTCATGCATAATTCATTCTTTTGTACATAGTGTGTAGGAATATTTTAACACATATTCTCAACCCCCATCTGTCCTCAGAACCTTAATCTTGTGACCACTCTGTCTTTCGGCCATTATTTTGAACTTGGTGAAAACATCGATCACATCACTTTTCTTATTGATTAAGTAGGTCCACAACTTTCTGCTATAATCATCAATAAAATAATGTGTGTTAATCACAACTATATTTTAGAACCTACACAATGCTTTCTTACAATTGATATAAATGTGTTGAGAAACAAGTATGAGTTGTGTTAAGAAACAAGCGTGAGTTTTAAGTCCCACATTGCTTAGAAAATTAGAGATTTGACACTTTATAAGTAAGAGAACCCGTACACCTATCTCCTTAAGATTTTGGGTGAGTATGTGGTGTCTCTCTCACTTGTTTGAGTGATTCTTTGAATTTTGGGTGAATGTTTTACCCAAATTGAATGATTCTCTCTCATTATGACCCATTAATGATATCAGAGTCGTGGTTCGAGTAAGGATCAACTCCTTGTATCGAAAGTCTTTCTGACACATGGTGGTGGTCAGGCGACGTGTTCTTTTGAAGTTCCCATGACGAGATAAGAGTGTCTCTCAACGGTGGTATAAGTATGTGGATGAAAAAGATTCTTCTTGAGGAAGAGTATAATGGATGGACTCACACTTGAGGGGGAGATTGTTGAGAAATAAGTGTGAGTTGTGTTGAGAAATAAGTGTGAGTTCTAAGTCCCACACTGCTTAGAAAAGTAGAGGTTGGACACTTTATAAATAAAAGGACCCATACGCCTATCACCTTAAAGTTTTTAGTAAATATGTGGTGTCTCTCTCACTTGTTTGGGTGAGTCTTTGAGTTTTAGGTGAGTGTTTGACATAATGTGAGTGATCCCCTCATGATGACCTATCAAAACGAACTATAGATCCTCTCTATTTATAGATGAGATTACATGCTTTGACAGGTTATATTTGATTTTCTATTAAATATAACAAATGCAGACTCTGTTTGACACAAACTAATTTCGATACCCGTTAAATACAAACTCACTATTTCAACTTTAGCACAAAGAATTACATATTTAAGAATCTTACGATTGGAACTAATAATGGCAAAGCTTAAGTTAGAGTTTATGAGCTAAATGGTGATCATGCATGGTGTAATAGTTTCCAATTGAGTGTCTTTGATGGTATTTTTAGCAATTGAAGGTAGTTTTACTTCAATTTTTTTTATTTGTGTTGATTTTCTTTATGTGTTTTTCTTGTCTGTTTTATTTTGCTTCCATACGCTTCTCTTTTTATTTCTCAATTTAGTAAAAGGAAATTTTTCCCTTAAGGGTGATCTCTACACATGAGTGATAACAATATGTGTTATCTAACAATATGGTCTCTGAATTTTTAATGTTGTAGATTAGCTTCTCTTACTTTGAATGTATAGATAGCTACACAAACATAACCATATATAAATTTGTGGGATGGAAAGTTAGGCCTTAGCTCTAAATACCTTATTTTAATATTTCAATTAATTAATATCAATATAAATATATAAAAAAAAATTATTAAAATTATTGATTTTGTTAATTTATTAATAAAAAATATTAATTAATAATTTATTTACAAAATAACATAAATAATAAAAATATTTCATGCCACATCATCAAAAGTGTCACGTATTAAAAAAATTTACTCAGCACTTTTTTGATCAAATAATTACTGAATTAAATATTATTTTAAAATAATAATAGTTGAAGTATTTATTTTAATTAAACTATTTGGGGTAAAATACCTAACTTATAACCATTATTTTCTTCTTTTTCTTTTCATAAGATAATTAAATCAACAACCATTTTGACACAATATTCCTGCTTGCAAATTGTCAATGACTTTTTTCTTTTGTTGAGAAATGCGTTTTTTTTTCAGTTGATTTAGAAATGCAAGTTATCGCATATTTGACTTGCACTGTGGAGATATTATCATCAACGAAGACGTGTGAATATTTTACTTAATATTTTTTTGTTGAAGTTTGAATTTTAAGAAAAAGAAAAACAGATTAAGCTCTTGCACATCTAGATCCATATAATAAGTCTTCCTATTTTTAATTTTAAAATTAAATACATAATAATACTTACAATTTGCATGTGGACGTATGAAAAAGTTGTCGAAACTTCTTGATAAAAATTGATTATAGAGACAGTAAGTCTTAATCTAAAAGTTTATTATTTATATGATTTAATTTTATTTTAAATTAGTGTAAATCATCTCTGTAATAAATATAGAGACAGTTGATAATTAAAAAATAAAAATAAGAGTTGGATGTAAAATTTTTAAAGGCAAAACATGTAATAAAAGTTAATTTTTGTTTAAGTTTATTATTGTAATATTATTGGTTAAAACAGTTGCAAATATCTGATGTAAGTATTTGTTATCTGTTCAAACGAATAAAAGTAAATGAAATTAGAAAATAAAGTTAATTTTTAAGATTTCACACTAGTTGAAATAATCAAGTCAAAATCAATATGATATTACCTAATTATTTTTTAACAACGTGTCGCTCATAATGACTATAACATTTTAACCTCATCCTTTTACTAAATAGATCTAACATTTTTAAGAGTATTATATATTTTTCTTTTAAGTGTAAATAAACTTAATGTCAAACACAATTTTCTCCAATAACATGTAGTGAGGCCAAATAATAGAAGCCAGTAACACATTATGAACCAAACTATATTATTATATCAAAATCAAAATGACACATACTTTTTACATTATTATATCAAACAGAAAAATAACCAACATACAAAATTAGTGTGCATTTGACTCATAAATCTAAAAGAAGTAAGATGTACAATGTGAATAGACGTTTTTTTCGGTGTCTGGACATTAAACAAATATAAGTTCAAATAATAACACTTGTTGGTATGCATAAGGAATAGTGTGCACACCATTTGAATCATTTTTTCAAGTACACACATGTGTTGTGAAAGAAGTCTCGAGAATATCAAGAGTTAAATATTTACTATTATCACTAGGAGGAAAGTGTTTTTCATGGAGAACAACTTATCATCTATTGTCAGAAGAATCAGTGACAAAACACTTCTTTTTCTTGGGATGTCATGATGAATTGTTCGGTCATATAGGTTGCTCTATGAAGGTCAACCCGTGTGAATCATAAATCATCGGTTTGTTCACTAGTGTTACTGTCAATCCACTTGCTATTAATTAAAGGCATACATAATCAATCTCTCAAATATCCTCAATGACACTAAAGTACATTCTAGATGCCATTACATGATTTTTATCTCTAAAACTAGAGAAATACATGGATTCAACCTCAATCATAACCCTACTATTTTGTATTGTACTACGACTATCCTTTGTTTTCTATAAAAGGAAACTTTACTAATGGCATATGTAGTCCAATTTATTACATTAAATTTAGGAATGTATGACATCCATTTAATTATCTCGGACGCACTTCCATCATTAAAAATCCTTTCATTAAACTAATTTATAAAATTCTTACTATGCTTTGTCAACAACTACTTGTCACTCATCTGGAGGAATTTCCCTTTGTAAGTATTTTGTGAGCGGATAAATAAGGTTGAACTTCATTAATGTTATTCAATGTATAAAAATGTTCTTGAAGAACTACATCATGAGTCATTGACTTAACATTCGAACCTTTAGTACCTCTCTACCTTCATATGTTCCATCATGACAAAACTTGGTAATTCCTATAGAGTATACTTCTGACAAATAGTTTGAATAAAACTCAATAGCCTCTCGTGTGATGTACATATCAATGATATATTGAAGCTTCTGGACAATGATGATTCTTCTTATACCCTTTAAATATATCCAGGTACCGCTCTACTGGGTACATTCATATAAAACAAAATGAGCCACAAAATTTGATCTCCCTGACTATATGAAAAATTAAATGACGAATAATGTCAAAAAATGATGGATGGAAGTACATCTCTAATTTACACAAGATAATTGAAGCATCATGTTCCAACTCATTAATTTTTTGGATCAAAGATTTATCACATATAGCATTGAAGAATGAGTACAATCTGATTATAGTTACCTTACATTTTTTGATAAGATACCATTCATAGCCTCTGATAAAAGTTATTGCATCAAGACATGACAATCATGAGATTTTATGCCAATTAACTTGAAATCTTTCATTGATACAAGTTTATTTACATTTTATGATTACCCTTGGGGAACTTTGATAGCTTGCAAACACTCGCAAAAACAATGTTTTTCTATTCTAGATAGAGGGTGACTTGTTTGGGGAAAATATATTATTTTTCCTTTTTATTTTGGGGATTAACTCTTGTTGTATACCCATACCCACCATTATAAACAAGATTTATAATAATCTTTTGTCTTGTCTTTAATGTTTAGAAGTGTTTTAATCAAACTATCACAAATATTTTTCTCCACATGTATCACATTAATATAATTTCTTACATCAAGGTTAAACTAATATGGAATATCAAAGAACACCGAACTATTTTTCTGTATATTTTTCTCCGCAATCCCTTTTGGGTTCTTTCCAAATACAACATTAATGGGTTGTTTTCGCTTATAAATTTCCTTTCCAGTTAAGGTTTTAGGAGATATCAAACTCCTTCTCTCCATGAAAAGCCTTCTGCAATCTACGCTATGGATTATTCAGTCTTAGAAATTTCTAATGTCGAAGGTAAATAATATTTTTCCATTTTTTAGTTGGGGGAGCATGTATTAGATTCACATATATGACAAGCTTTATGTTCCTTGGCGTTTTATCCATACAGATTACCTTATGTAGGAAAGTAATTAAATGTGTGAAATAACATGGCACACATCTTAAATTTTTTACTGGAATATGCATCATCAACATCAATGTATTCCTACCACAAAATTATTAAATCTTCAATCAATGGACTTAGATAAACATTTATGTCATATTCTGGTTGTCTTGGCTCCGAAATCATCCTTGATAACAACATATATTTGTGCTTCATACACAACCACTAGGATATATTGTCTTGGCTCCGAAATCATCATAGATATCTTCTTAGAATTTGCAAACTTCATTTTAGATGGAAATGTCATGATTTTCTAATGAATTATTGTCTTCCCTTCTCTTCCAATTTACTCCCATGATTTCTTCAAGTATCTTTCAAGAACCACTTCTAAAATCAAATCATTTTAAAGTTATTTGTGTGTATGTGTTTGGGGTGTCATTGAGGAAGATGGGTTAGTTTTGTAATATTTGTTTATTCAATATGTCTCTTTTGGGTAAATGGAGTTGGAAATGTTAGATTGATAAGGAAGGAGAGATTTCTGGTTAATCAATTTGACGAAACATTAAGTGTAAACTCAATGTGAAACACCATTAAATATAAGGATGTCTTTTTTAAAGTATATGTAGTTAATTTTTACTATCAAATGAGACAATTGTGATACATCGAGACTATTATGTGAGTAGGCTAATAAATATATCTCACATTTCATGGGTATAAGATATCAAGTCTTAATATAAGTATAAATATTAGGCATAATATTTATATTGGATAGACCTTTAATGAGAATACTACAAAGTGTGTATGCAATTATCATAAGTTATTCTCATAGAAATATTGGTGTATTGTCACTATTTGATCTAGAACCATTATAGTCCCTACATAAAGAGTTCATCATTTGTGCTATAAATTGAGCCTTCTTTCTAGTAACAATCTCATGACTTTTCTTATTATTGTTATTAACAGCCTCAACATGGGATACAACAAAATCAACCTTAACCTCTTTGTGAACATGATCATCATCAATCACAAAATTATTCTCAGGTGCCACATCATCAAAATATGGAATATTGTAGGGAATAATGTCGAGGACATGTTTCCCGACATACAACTTAGACTTGAGATTCAACACACCAAGAGGAATACCCATTTCGGCTTCACCAAATACAATACCTTAATTTTGAATAGTGAAATTCCACATTTAAGAGAATAAACCCCAATAATAAGAAGTATGTCATAATCACTAATCTTCTTTATATTTTTCTTCTGAACCATTGTTAGTTTATCAATGTTGGGAGGACCTCCAGCTTGTCCATCAGCCTTCCCTTCAATTATAACTTCTTGCATGAGTCTCATAAAGTCTATAAGTTGTAATTCATAAACATGAGTAACATGTTGAAGAATCTTGTATGACGTCTTAGTTTGCTTCCCAATTTGGCACTCTTTGCAGATTTTGCCTTCTTCAATTATGATATTTGGCAATCTTGACAACATCTTTAGTTATGATTTCCTCCATACTTTTAACCTTGGATGAGGTTGAGAGATCCATATATAACATTTGTATTTGGATCTTGAACCCTTCATTAACACCTCTTGATCTTTGGTAGAGACAATACATTCTGACTTGTTATAGCTAACATCTAGACCTTGATTACACAGTTGACTTATGTTGATCAAGTTACTAGTTAATCCTTTTACCAATAGCACATCATCAAGACAAGGAAAAACTGGACTAATCAGTTTTCCTATGCCTTTGATTCTTCCTCTGACTCTATTACCAAAGTTAAAATAACTATTAGAGTAGGGCCTAAGTTCTTCAATATAGCTCATTTCACCAATCATGTGTGTGAACATCCACTGCCAAAATACCAAACCTCTCTTGAAGAGACTCTAGGAGATACATAAGCTAAAATACACTTGACATTTTCCTTGGGCTTCCACACTTTCTTAGCAAGAGTTTTCTTCCCTTTGTTTCTTTTAGGCCATGGATGACTATAAAACTGAGGATAACCATACAGTTTATATAAAAAAGGTCTTATATGACCATATCTCCCATAGTGATAACATTATTTGCATAGTTATTGTATCCTCTATGATAAGGGTACACATGTCGAGCATGATGTTGAGGCATGTGGTCCAACTTCTGAAACTCAATCTTTTCCTTGAAGGGACTTTGATCTTTGTGTTCATGGAACTCTAGCCAAATCCTATAGCCTTCTTCTCCCAATCTTCAAGATCTCAGCTAACATATTAGAACCATTGTTCAACATACGAACAAATTTTGTCATACTGTCATGTTTAGACTTTAACAATGTTACTTCCTTTTCTTTTTGTGTGGCACGATTTCTTTGGAGAATGATTCTCAATATCATTTATCCATCGTGTTTTAGCATAAATATTAACTTGTGTGACTTCCTATAGTATGATCTTCGTCATAGATTATGCTACGACGATTTAGTGCTATAGTCAACCCGATTAATCCGATTAATGATTGACCAATAACTTTAATTTTAGCCAATATACTCTTGCTTTAATTTATGTCAATATATTCTTGATTTACTTTTCCGTCAATATATCATTGGTCATATACTATTGATTCTATTTTTGTTCATATATTATTGTTAATATTATCTTGATTATATTATTTTTGATATGTATCTTGTCATATTATTCATATTGTCCATACATATCATCTTATTCATATCTTGTTCATACTTTTCGAAAACACACTAATAACAATCGAAACCCTAAATACCTAAATTGGTGGGTTGTGGTTACTATTCCGAGCATATTGATAATAATTTATCCACTATTGAAGTATCTACCGGTGCATATCCTAGTTTGACCACATTGTTTGAAAGGATATCACATATTCATTAAAGATAAAACCATCGCAAACTTCAAGCAGACATCGTGGATCATATTTGGGAAATGTTTGGTCATGAGAATAACGAAAGTTAATCTTTGTCTTATTTTTGTATTTTAGTTAAAATGTAATTTTATGTATTCTTGTTGTGTAATTTTGTATTATTTTCATTTTATAATATTAATCATTTTATTAAAATAATTCTTGTGTAACTTTAATAATTAATACTTTTATGCATTTTAATTAGAATGCTTAAACTAATATTTAATCAAAATTAAAATTAATTACAAATAAATAAAAATAAATTTGTGGGGTTAAGTTTGAATTATTTATAAGTAACCCCCATTGGAGTAAAAGTAAATTAGATCAACTAAAAATTTTCTAAATTCTATATGGCGATTTAGTCTGACAAAAAGTAACTTAAATAATTCAATTTAGTTTCTTATAGTTAACCCCAATAAAGAAGCTCAGGAGGTTGTAATACATCTTTTCATGTTGGTCTCAGATGGTTTGGTTGTTCTCATCAAGGTTTGTATTTACCTTTTTCTTTTGGATGAATGGTTTACCTAGTATTAAAGAGGATACATCATTTTCTTCCATCTTCACCACTAGAAGATCTTTCTTAAAAATAAACTTGTCCATCTGGATGTGGACGCCATTTTTATTTCCTACAAAACTTTCTACATGATTTATTAACAAATTACATGTTTTCCTCTATTGTTATAATGGCAATTTTGGATTATTTTAATCTGCAGCAAGCGACATAGGATTATTTTTTTATCCTAAATTAATTAGAGGATTCCCAAATATTATAATAACTACAGTTGTAGGCATTGTCACCCTTCCTGCATATTTGACTTCTTTTTAAATTAGACATTATAATATGCATCACCATAATTTTCTTCACTACCTCATTTTTTCTTCTATTGATTCCTCATTCCTCATCATCAAAATTTCATTTTAAAACTACTGCCAAACATGAAGTCAAAATGTTGGAATTAATCCAAGACTTTAAGTCATTTTGAACCCATTTTGATGAACAAGATTCAATAAACTGATCGAAATCTCTTGTTATTCACTCTTCACTTGAGTGAGTCAATCACACCTTGATTGAAAGAATGATTCTGCACAGCTATTGTTAATGGAAGAAGAAAGAAAAATTGAATAAGAAAGAAGAGTAGGGTTTGATGAAAATTGGGAAAAAAAGATGATTTATGTAGAGTATTTCTCTGCCCACAAACTGTGGAAATCTTATTAACTTTGCAATTGCAAGTGAATACAAGATTATTTTCTTTCTTACTCAAAATAGGGGTTACTCCCTCTATTTATAATTGAGCTAGCTTGCTCCCTAAGCTAAAACTCAAAAATGCAAAAGCCCAAAACACCTCTTTTGGTCTAAGTCGAAATCTTGTGTCAAGCAATCGGCTTCGACACTTCGACATCTAATGTTACTCGACACACACTACAAGTTTAGACATATGATTGTTCCTGTCGAGCATTATATGCTTCGACACAAGGAATTACATTTCAATACGCCACCTATTTCATTGTGTCTAAGATATCTATATTCATCATAGACCTTAGCTTCTTGAACACTACGACTTGCACTCTTTTTGTCATGATATCTGCAATTTGATTCTCAAATATGCAGTATTCCAAGTTTATCTTGACTTCTGATACCTGCTCTCGAAGATAGTGGAACCTCATTTCGATGTGCTTTCATCATCTATGTGTTATCGGATTCTTTTTCAGATTGATAGCAGATACATTGTCGATCTTCATGGTAATTTCTCTATGACTCTTTCTTGTAATCTCTTCAATCAGATTGACCATCCATGTTACCTGACATGCATAAAGAGAAGCAACTATGTATTTTGCTTTGCACGATGACAATGCCATTACTGGATCCTTTCTCAAACTCCAATTAATTGGTGCACCACCTAGCATAAATACATAGCCAACTGTGAACTACACCAACTTGAGTCGGTGTATCCTACTAACTTTCATTATTTTCCTTCATCAGCTACAGGAAATAAAATGTCGTAGTCGAGAGTTCTTTTCATATACCTTAGTATCCTCTTCGACGCTGCTAGGTGTGATACCTTTGGCTTCTGCATGAATTTACACACCATACCTACATTGTATACTAGATTAGTCCTTGTGTGACAAAGGTATCTTAATGACCCAATAAGTCTTCTGTACTGAGTTGGGTCAACATCATATTCTTCTAATTCTTTCGACAGTTGCAATCTGGGCTCAACTGGAGTTGAAGTTGCGTTACAATCTCTCATCTCAAATCTCTTGAGTATTTCGCCTGCATATCTTCTTTATGCATCATCAAACATCTATCACTCTTGTAGAATTCGATGCCAATGAAATATGAGAGATTTCCTAAATCTGACATTTCAAACTCCTCACTTAGGTCATGTTTGAAATCTTCGATCTCCTGCTTACAACTTCCTGTTATCAACAGGTCATCGACATATAGACATAGTATAAGCAATTCATTATTTCTTCTTCTTACATATGCTCAGTTGTTCACTTCACAACTTCTTTCTCCCTTAGAAAACTATATATCTTCTTATTCCAAGCTCTTGGAGCTTGCTTAAGTCCATACAGGGTTTTATGCAGCTTGTATACCTTGTTTTCTTCGCCTTTTTTCACAAACCCATCTGGTTGTACGACATAAACGTCTTCATCTAAGGGTCCATTCAACAATGCACATTTCACATCCATCTGACATGTGTTTTAATTGTTCATGTTTGCTAGACCAACAACCAACCTGATTCTTTCGATTCTAACAACAGGTACAAAATTCCCGTCGAAGTTGATTCCTTCTTTCTGAAGAAATCCTTTTGCCACATGTCTTGCCTTGTGTCGAGTTAATTCTCCTTTAGGATTCAGCTTCACCTTGTATACCCCATTCATATCAATTGTCTTCTTACCTTAAGGGAATTCGACAATTGAACAAGTGTTGTTGACTTCGATAGACTCTAGTTCCTCATTCATTGCTTTCTTACACTTCAAATATTTCAATACCTCGATTGTATTAACTGGTTCGATATCTACGTAAAAAGAATAGTGTACCAGCTCACCTTCTTCATTAACCACATCATCTGGTGTAATCACACATTCTTACAACCTTGCAGGCATGTGTCTTATTTTTTGAGGTCTGCTTGGGCCTGCTTCACCTCTGACTTCTTCTTGTCAAACTTTTCTTTTGACTTCACTAGTTGGTTCTTCACATAAGATTCTCACTGAATCCTTCTTAACATTTTCGGTCCAACCTCATTCCTTAAGCTCATCTATAATCACGTCCCTACTGATCACAACTTGCTTGTTCACTTGGTCGAACAACTTGTATCCTCCAGTCGAATGATATCCTATTAGGATCATTTGACTCGACTTGTCATCAAGTTTTATTCTCAACTGATCTGGCACATGTCTATATGCTATAGAACCAAACACCTTCAAATGACTTATGTAGCACCCTAAATCCCCTGCGTATTTTAAATAAATTATCATATTAAAATTCAACACAAAAACATTTAGGATGTTACCTCTCAACAAAACCTACTCATGCTTTAGGATATGTAACACATGTCACCTTTAAAATTTACTAGCAGTAATAGTAATAATAAGACATTCACCATGTCTGAACTTCAAATTTATTATTAAGCAACGGAAACACCAACATCAAATCATTATTTAAAATATAATTATGAAATAATATAATTATAACAAAAATTCAATATAGGAGATAATATAATTCTCCATCAATAGAAATAAACACACAAACGCCGACCTCCAGTGTTACGCATCAGAGCAGACGTCAACTCTAAAAATAAAAGGAAGACATCATCTTCCACATGCATCCACTCTCCTACTGCAGATTATCTGCACGATGCCTATGTAAAAGCAACATTCAAACAAAAGGGGTGAGATATCATAATTATATAAAGAAAAGTATGATAGTAAACAAGTATTAGATTATTACATGCACATCACTCATTCCACAACACACCTTCACACAATCAATACAACAACCATCCAAACATAATAACAACCCAACCAATATGTAATACAATGAGACTCACAACCTGACACAATGCATGTGGTATCAATACATGAACTCTTAGGTTCGCCGCTCTGATCCCCACCTAGGATCAAAGACCACCAATTCGTTACCATCACCTATAATAATGCTTCACTGATTCCATCACCTCTGAAATCAGCTACTCACACCCAATTCCCACCTAGGATTGAGGCTCGCCAACACGGACCATCCGTCCAACACCATAAATGCATGCAACATATAACATGTGACAAAAACACCAATGCACAATTACCGTCATCACCATAGTCAATGTACTTCACCAATACTGACCATCATACACCAAACAAATTCTATAATCATTCAGTAACATCAACATACAGTATAGCAAGCTACAACAATTCATTTTATATTATGTCACACCACCACATAAACACTATAATGCACTTAACACCTTCACATAGAAAATTATTCATTTTAAGGTACTGAAACCAATTTTAGAATAAAGTTAGTCACGTTAGCTTCCCAACACTTCGAACAGCGCCCAAATCGGACACCCGGAACTGAAGTTATGAATTTTAGAAGTTTTTCAAAAAATTGATTCTAGTGTAACCGGTTACACCAATTAAGGTAACCACACACCTTGTAACCAAACCAACCAAGAAAACCACACACAGTGTAACCGGTTTCCATAATCCAGATAACTAATTACAGACTCAAAAATTTGCCTAGAAACGCCTTTTAAAAGCAGTGTAACCAGTTACACTCTTTCTGGTAACAGACTACATTGTGCGCAAAAGCACTTTTCTGCAACTTTCCCAAAAGAAAAACATTTTAATCCACCCCAAAACCTCATTTTTCTCACAGTTTGTTTATCACATTATTTTACCCCAAAAACCAGTTTACAAAACATCAAAACCCCAATTCTTTCTGCCAAAAACACTCATAACTTAAGTTCCAACTCTGAATCATGACAACCAACAACAACACAACATCTACAACACATAATTCCATCAAATGCATAATTCCAACAGCAACAACACAAAATTCACCAATTTGATCATTAATAACAACATCATCACACAACTTATAACTCATCAACTAATCATTTTATCCATAAACATACATTTGCAACAATGATCATAACATGGAGAGAAGAGAAACACAAACCAAGCATAGACATAATCTACCCACCATCATCATACAAACCTTTAGATAATAGGAACATCGCCCTTACCTTAGATTTCTTGCAAAACTCTCTCAACAATGGTAATCTCCTCTTCCCCCTTGAGCCTTAGCCTCTTCTTTCTCTTTTCTCCAAATTCTCACGTGTCCGACAAAACTCTTTTTTTTCTAATCCCCTTATTCTTATTATATTATTATTATTTAATCCAACTAATTAAAATAATAATAATAATAATTTACATCAAATATTTAATTAAATAAATATTCTCCTAGTATTATATAATTAACATTATATTAACTAATATAATTTAATTAGTCTTACTCGCCACACCATCAGATTCTACACTATTGCTCACTCACCCCCCCCCCCCAACACCTTAATTTTATTTTTGAAGGCTACTACCCCAAACCAAGGGTAGCTCAAACACACCAAAACACCAATCAACACGTACAATTACACAGCATCGCATAATTAAATTAAACTGGGGTGTTACAACTTAGGCTTGGCTTGACATCAGGCCAACATTATTCTGGTTTGATTCCTTATAACTTCTTCTTCGGACATCTAATCAAGATGTATATTGCAGTCGACACAGTTTCTCCCCATAATTCTTTGGGTAGATGTTTGCCTTTCAACATACTTCTTACCATATTCATGATGGTTCTATTCTTCCTTTCTGCAGTTCCATTCTTTGCAGAGTGTGGGGTGACACCACCTTATGCACAATCCATCTGTTCTCACATAATGTATCAAAATATTTCGACACATACTCTCCACCACCATCATTCCTCAGAATCTTTAGCTTTCAAATACTTTGTATTTCGACCATAAATTTAAATTTAGCAAATACCTCGATCACTTCACTTTTCTTCTTGATCAGGTAAGTCCACAGCTTTCAACTGAAATCATCTATAAAAGTGACAAAGTATTTATTACCTCTAATCAAATCCACCTGGATAAGATCACATACATTATATTGTATAACTTCAAGAATTGCCTTTGACTTGCTTTCTGCATCCTTGCTGAAGTTGTTCTTATACTACTTCGCCTGCACACATTCTCCACATACTTCATTTGGGATGTCGATTTTTGGTAATCCTAAAACCATATTTCTTCTCTTCAAATCTCTGATGTTTTTGAAATTTATATGGCCAGGTCTATAATGTCATATTCATCCATCTCTGTTTTCTGCAGTTACAAAGCACTTATGCTCCATCACATTAAGTTCAATCTTGAAGGTTCTATTTTGAGACATATGAGCCTTCAAGATTAACCTTCCTCCTTAGTCGAGAACTCTCATCATCTTGTCTTCGATTGGAACCTTGTAGTTCTTTTCAACTAGTTGTCCTATGCTGAGCAAATTACTTTTCATGCCTAGTATGTACAATACATTGAAAATTGTTGAGCTCTTGTCATTTTCCTCATAATCAAAATATCACCAATACCTTCAACTGCTAGAGTATTGTCATTTGCAAATTTCATCATGTTCTTTCATTAAGGGATTTATGCTGACAAACTAATCTTTCCTTCCAGACATGTGTGATGAACATCCTGAGTCCAAGTATCATTGGTCCTAGAATCTCTCTTCATCTCTTGTTGTGACCATTAGCAACATCTCTTTTTTTATATTTCGCCAGTTTTACATTAGTTTCTTGATTCTTCTTCTTTTTAGGACAATCACTAGAATATTGATCATACTTCTGGTAATTGTAACACTGAATGTGATTTTTGTTAGGTTTTCTACCACCACCTCTTCCTCTATCTGCAACACCACCTCTTTGCTTAGCTTGGTTCCAAGATTTTCTATGATTCGACCAGTTTCCTTCTTACTGATTTCGACCAGTCGAATTATTGTAGCCTTCTATGCCTTTGTTGTCATTCCAACTTCCTTTGCCTTTCTTTTCTTTTTGTTGATTACGCCTGCAAAGTCATATCATTCTTCGACTTGTCTGCAGCTCTTTCAACCATCATTTGCTCATGAGATTCAAGCATCCCTTGAAGTTCTTCATTTGTCAATGTTGATAAATATTTTGACTCTTCTATGGCTACTACCATGTGATCGAGCTTTGGAGCCAATGACTTCAAGATCTTTGCAACAACTGATCTTGATGTCAACACTTCTCCACATACCTTGATTTGATTCACCAGCTTTGTAACCCTAGTAAAAAAATTAGTTATGCTTTCACTTTCTTCCACCTGAAGTAATTCATATGTCCTTTTGTGAGTTTATAACCTCACCTGTTTCACCTTCTTTACGCCTCCAAATGATTTCTCCAGAATTTATCATGCTTCTTTCGTTGGTTCTACATCACTAACCTTTTCAAAATTATTTGGATCAACACGTTGATGAATTATAAAGAGAGCTTTATAATCTTTCTTCTTCAATTCTTTGTATGAAACTTTTTCTTGATCTGACGTGTTTTCTACAAGTGGTGTTACTCCTTCCTTCACAAGATCTCATAGAGCTTGATAACAGAAAACCATCTTCATCTGTTTGCACCAATTCTCATAATTCTGACCCTTCAGAATTGGGAGACTCGCCCGAAAATGCATGTTCGAATGATTCATCCCCATCGCGTCCACGAATCACAACCAAATCTCTAGATAGTAGATGTTGGAATTAACCCAAGACTTTGAGTAATTCTAAACCAATCTTGATGAACAAGATTCAATAAACCGATCGAAATCCCTTATTCTTCACTCTTCATTTGAGTGAATCAATCACATTAATTGAAAGAATGATTTTGCGCAGCAATTTTTAATGGAAGAAAAAAAAATTAAATAAAAAAAATTAAGGTTTGACAGAAAATTAAAATTTATTTGATTATTTTAGAACTAATTTATATTTTAAATTAATTTTACCTAGGTGCTCAATTAAAGTTCAAATACCAACAAAAATTCCTTTCATTTTTATTGACTTTATGTCTTATCTTTCACCTAATATTTCCATTATTGTCTCCCGCTGAATTTGTTTTTACCCTTTCTAAATCACTAAAGTAGTATATGATGGCAACTTTATGTTTTTCTGAATTGAAGAAACGTTCTTCATAATAATTCCATGTGACATGTTGTGATTTTTTCTTTCAATAATAATTTATAACAAAATGCTCCACTTATAAATAAACCATGGAGAGTGATAATTGAAGAATCAAAACCAATGGGATCTCAAAGTGAAGACCATGTTACAAAAATGCTTCAAGCTCAAACCAAAGTATTCAATCACATTTTCAGTTTCATAAACTCAATGTCCCTTAAATGTGCAATTGAATTGAGTATACCAGATGTCATACAAAACTATGGTCAACCTATCCCACTTTCACAACTCATTGCTAAATTACCAATCCACCCTTCCAAAACCGGTGACATATATCGTTTGATGCGAGTTTTAACACATTCTGGTTTCTTCAATGTCATTGAAAATAATAATGATGTAGAAGAAGTAATGTATGAGCTTAATGATGCATCTAGATTATTGCTTAAGGATCATCCCTATAGCATGACATCTTTGTTACATGTTATACTTGGTCCAATTATGAGTAAACCATGGTGCCAACTTTCTAGTTGGTACAAAAATGAAGACCTTTCACCTTTTCACACTGAAAATAATGGAGTTGCGTTTTGGGATTATGCTGGTCATGACCCTAAACTTAATGAGTTGTTTAATGAAGCTATGGCTTGTGAAACTAGAATGGCTTCTAGTGCTGTGATGGGGAAGTTTAGAAAGGTGTTTGAAGAGGTGGGATCATTGGTTGATGTTGGAGGAGGTGTAGGGACTATGTCTATGGCTATTGCTAAGTCGTTTCCAAATATTGATTGTGTTGTGTTTGATCTCCCACATGTTGTTGATGGATTGCAAGGAAGTGAGAATTTGAAATATGTTGGAGGGGACATGTTTGTGGCTATTCCTCCTACTCATTCAATTTTACTCAAGGTAAAATATTCAATCTTGTCATTACTATAAAATTTTGAGATCGATTAATTCAAGGAATAGCACACTCTCAAATCTTTACTCGAGTCTTTACTAAGAGACCAACCTTTAGGGCTAATAGACAAATTTATTTTTAGTTTATGAATGTTGTTTACAATTTAACTATATTTTAGTTTACGATTACATGCAGGGTGTACTGCATGATTGGAACGACGAGGAATGTTTGAAAATACTAAAGAAATGCAAGGAAGCAATAATGAGCAAAGGGAAAGTGATAATCATAGATGCAGTGATGGGGAATGAGAAGGAAGAGAATGAAACGATTGAAGCACAATTGTTCTATGATTTGGAGATGATGGTGTTGGTTAATGGAAAAGAGAGAAATGAGAAAGAATGGTCTAAGTTGTTTTTCTCTGCTGGTTTTAGGGAGTACAAGATAACTCATGGTCTTGGTTTTAAGTCTCTCATTGAGGTTTTTCCATAGTACTTGTAACTTAAATGGTCCACACTATTTATAAGGACTCATATGTATCCTCTCTTTTGTTGGTCTGTTTGAACTTCATATGTCTAATTGTGTGTTTGTTCTGTCCCTTTTTATGATGTGTGTTTGAGCATTGTATGTTGCACTATTGCTAATCAAAAGGAACACAGTTTGGGTTTTTTAAGTTGAGCTGGCATTATATAGTCCATATCTCATGTCATGGCGTTACAATCATATATAGATTTCAAATAAACTTGAACCCCTAAAAGTCGTCTTATAAGTGTCGCCCCCAGCTAAAATAATTTGATTATATCCATGAAAGTAATAATAGCGCAGTTATTTTCCATATCGACTAACTTAAGAGTAAATAAGTTAATGCTTCAATGAGAATTTTGACTTAGACTTTTTTCTTGATTACATATACTATGTTAGACAAACATTTGAGAAATCTAGTCATTGAATGAAATCTGCTTTAGAAAAAATGTCTACTTCAGATTTGATCTAAGGCATCAACTTAGGATTAAAACTTCTTGGAGGTGTTTTATGTGATTAATATCCTTCCTTATAACATGTGTTCTACTAATTTTCTATCCAAACCAGGAATCTTATGGTAACTTTTGTTGAAAATTGATTTTTATCTACATCCATGGTCTTTACTTAGAGCATAAATATCGGTCTCTTTGAAAAGTTCTTTCACAGTTTTCTAAGTTATGGTGTCAGAATGCATTGGATATTTCACTTTTTTCATCGTTGCCATATTAAAAACGTTCAAAGACTAAACCACGCTTCTTTCATATTACATGTTTTTATTTATTTTAAAAAAGAAACGACTACTTTGCATTCAAACCAACAAAAATAATTAATATGTGTGGGGTATGTTGTGAAATTTAGTGGAAGTCATTTTAGAGTTTTTATAGATTGTATGGATATTAAAAACATATAGCAGAGTTGTTTAAAAAATGAGAAGGTGTAATATAATATAAAAAATTGAGTGGGTCTCATTTAAATAATTCAAATGGAGATGATGGATGTAGATGCTCTTAGTCACCCATCTTGAATTAAGCCTTTGGTGAAGTGTCAAAGCTACACATTTGTTGGTATGAATCCAACCTTTGTCTAAGATGATAGAGTAAGAAGGATTTTGTAATGAATACTAAATAATGGAGAAAAATAGCACTTGAATTGATTGAATAAAAGATCACTTCCAGATATATTCTAGAAGGACAAGTTCACTGATGCAAATTTCAGAGAAAAACAAGAGGAAAAAAAAAGAGAGAGAGAAAAGAATAGAGATAATTTTCATAACTTATAATAATAATCGCTTTCATTATTCCTTAAATATTAGTTCATTTGTGCTCGTAGTCCCTCAACCTTGAACTAGTCAAGTCAGACGTCATTCCTTTTTTTTTCACCATAATTCCTGGATCAATGCTAATTGCATCCTTCCCCATGTTTCCATGTGGGTCCCCCTCCCCCTTGGCTGACTTGACAGAGAATGTGCTCTTTCTATTTTCATTCATTGCAGATTTTCATCTCTGATAATAAAAAAAAGGTTTGATTTACTTCCTTTGGTGATATCACTACATCTTATGAATCCGCCAAGTGTATTAGACCCTACCCCCATGAAACTTGTCATCTTTTAATATAGAAATGGAAAAACACTTAGAACCACTTCACCATTAATAAAATCTCAACTAAACAACGAACGATTGACAGAAACTTTAATAAACAAAGGTTTATGATTTTTTACCATCTTACTAGTTGATGTCACTTTAGGTTGAGGTTGTTGGGTTTACCGTTAAAGCTAGAGAATAGGTCTTAATAAGCTAGTTTTTAGGAGTTGATTTATTCCAGTTTGTTATATTATGTTTTCCTTATTTTTCTCTATTTCAGTTACACTTAAATTGTAAGGCTTTATAAAAGCTATAGCAGTCTTTTGAATAAACCATCAAGTATTCTATCTTACATTTCTGTTCTATTTCCTTTATCTGGCATCAGAGCTCGAAAGGGCCTGATAATAGTAATATACAAATTGAGTGTTTGAGAGGAAAAACACTGAGAGGAAGTAGGGAAAGTCTGCAATAGTGTTTGAGAGGAAAAACACAGAAGAAAGGAAAAATGGCAGCAGAAAGTTTCTCAACACCATGCGTTCCGAAGTTCGATGGTGACTATGATCACTGGAGCTTACTTATGGAAAATCTCCTCCGCTCCAAGGAGTACTGGAGCGTCATTGAACCAGGGCTCGAAGAGTTGAAGGGGACCGAAGGCATAAGCGCGAAGGCACTCGACGAAGCAAAACTCAAAGATCTCAAAGCAAAGAACTATCTTTTTCAGTCCATAGACAAGAGCATCTTGAAAACCATCACCCAGAAGGAAACAGCCAAACAGTTGTGGGATTCAATGAAAGTCAAGTATCAGGGAGGTGCTAGAGTGAAGCGTGCACAACTACAACGGCTTCGCAGAACATTTGAAACCCTAGAAATGAAATTGGGAGAAGGTGTTTCTGAGTACTTCGCAAGAGTCATGTCTACTGCCAATGAAATGAGGAACTGTGGAGAAAACATGAACGATGTTAAAATTGTTGAAAAAATACTTCGAAGTCTTACGGACAACTTTAACTTTGTGGTATGCTCCATCGAAGAGTCCAAAGACATTGATGATATGACAGTAGATGAATTGCAAGCATCTCTGCTTGTACATGAACAAAAGGTGATTGAGAAAAGAAGTGAAGAACAAGTTCTACAGGTGGAAAACGAGCAAAGGAATGTACAAGGAAGAGGCAGAGGCATATATCAGAGAGGAAATGGCAACTCTAGAAGCGGTAACTTCAGAGGCGGCAACTTTAGAGGACGGGGAAGAGGTAGATCTTTCGTTAACAGGTCAGCCATTAACTGCTTTCGATGTGGAAAGCAAGGACATTATCAATTTGAATGCTCAAGTCTGGAAAAAGGAGTCAATTATACCGAGTTCGACGAGGAAGAAGAACTTCTCTTAATGGCACACACAGAAGTCAGTAAATCTGAAGGAAAAGGTATTTGGTTTCTCGACTCTGGGTGTTCAAACCATATGACAGGAGACAAAACTTGGTTTGTTGAGTTCGACGAAAGCTTCAAGCATTCTGTCAGATTGGGTAACAGCTCAAGGATGGCGGTTCAAGGAAAAGGCAGCGTCAGGTTTGAAGTACAAGGAATCACACAAACGGTGTCTGACGTTTATTATGTTCCAAATCTCAGCAACAACCTATTAAGCATAGGACAGCTACAGGAGAAACGCTTAGTGATCATAATTAAAGAGGGTACTTGCAGAATCTATCATCATCAAAGAGGTTTGATAGTAGACACTCCAATGACTATGAATCGTATGTTTGTGGTCTATGCAAAGATGAAACCACTGCCCGGCAGTTGTTTGAAGATGGAGGAAGAAGACTTGGAGAATCTCTGGCACAAGAGATATGGGCATTTAAATAACAAGTCCATCCAAATAATGCAGCAAAAACAAATGGTAAAAGGGTTACCAAAGTTGAAAGAAGCAACCAAGATTTGCAAGGTATGCAATGTGGGAAAGCAGCAGCGGGGGAAATTTCCGAAGAAAAGTGGCTGGAGGGCATCAGAGAAATTGGAGTTAATTTATGGAGATCTGTGTGGACCAATCACTCCAATCTCTCACAGTGGTAAGAGGTATTTGTTAGTGTTTGTAGACGATTTCTCTCGGAAAACTTGGATCTATTTTCTTGCAGAGAAAGCAGAATCCTTTGAGGCATTTAAAACCTTCAAAAGTTTTGTTGAAAAGGAAGCAAGGACTTCCATATGCGGACTAAGAACTGACAGGGGAGGAGAATTTACGTCAAATAATTCAACCAGTTCTGCAAGGATCATGGCATAAGGCGACAATTGACAGCGGCATACACTCCACAGCAAAACGGAGTGGCAGAAAGAAGGAATCGAACCATCATGAACATGGTGCGCTGTTTGTTATCTGAGAAGGAGATGTCGAGATCCCTATGGCCAGATGCAGCGAGATGGACGGCTCACGTCTTGAATCGAAGTTTTACAAAGGCGGTAAAAGATATGGTACCTGAAGAAAGGTGGACAGGAATAAAACCAAAGGTGGACTACTTCAGAGTATTTGGCTCCATTGCACATGTACATGTCCCTAAACAGAAAAGAGTCAAACTTGACGATCGAAGTCACAAATGCATCTTGCTTGGGGTCAGTGAGGAATCTAAAGCTTACCGGTTGTATGATCCGGTAACAAAGAGGATAATTATAAGTAGGGATGTCATATTCGAAGAAGGCGGTAAATGGGATTGGAACTTGAACGCAACAGACGTAAAGCAGAATGTTCTTGCATGGGGAGAAGATGAAGTTGTGACAGAAGAACCTGAAGCAGAAGATACTGATGAGGATGTTGAAGAAATTGAATACGACAGTGCAACGGAGTTTCCAGAAACTGAAGAGTCAGCACCTGAAGAACGAACAAGAAGAGAGAGAAGGAAGCCTAGTTGGATGAGTAATTATGAAAGCGGTGAAGACTTATCTGAAGAAGAGGTACCAGAACAAAATTTAGCCTTGTATATCTCTCATGATGATCCAGTAAGTTTTGATGAAGCTGCGAAGGAAGAAAAATGGCAGGAGGCCATGAAGCTTGAAATTCAAGCTATAGAGAGAAACCAGACTTGGGAGCTTGTGTCACTGCCACATCAAGCAAAAAAAATTGGTGTTAAATGGGTATACAAAACAAAATTGAATGAAGAAGGTAAGGTGGACAAATGCAAAGCTAGACTAGTTGCCAAAGGGTATTCACAAACAGCAGGAGTAGACTACAATGAAGTGTATGCACCGGTGGCTCGTTGGGATACCATCAGAATTCTCCTGGTAGTAACAGCTCAGCGTGGTTGGTGTGTAACTTGACGTTAAAAGTGCTTTTTTGTACGGAGAATTAAAGGAGGAGGTATACATCGATCAACCGGAAGGGTTTATCAAAAAGGGAGAGGAAGATAAGGTGTATCGGCTAAAGAAGGCGCTCTATGGCTTAAAGCAAGCCCCAAGAGCTTGGTTCAGCAGAATCGAGAGTCACTTTAAGAAGGAAGGGTTTCAGAAAAGCAACTATGATCACACCTTGTTCTTGAAGAAAAATGGAAACAAGTTATTGGCGGTAAGTCTTTACGTTGACATTTAATATATACTGGAAATGATGAGCATATGTGCATAGAGTTCAAGTTGTCAATGCAGAAGGAGTTCGAGATGACAGACTTGGGTAAAATGAAGTTTTTTCTTGGAGTTGAAATCTATCAGCGTAAAGATGGAATTCACTTGTGCCAAAAGAAGTATGCTAAGGAAGTCTTGCAAAGGTTCCATATGTGGAGTTGTAATGTTGTCAAGAATCCAATTGTTCCTGGTACTGTTCTGTCAAAGGAAGGCAGCAACGGTGCTGATGCAATATTGTACAAACAACTAGTAGGGTGCTTAATGTATCTAACGGTAACGCGTCCGGATTTAATGTTTGTGGTATGCTTAATCTCTCGTTATATGGCTGAACCTAAAGAAGAACACATGTCGATTGCAAAGCGGGTACTGAGGTACTTGAAAGGAACACTGGAACTGGGAATTTTTTACAAGAAAAGCACAAATGTGAATCTGTTGGGATACACAGACAGCGACTACGCACGAGATGTGGACGATAAAAAAAGTACTTCGGGCTATGTATTTCTACTAAATGGAGCAGCAATCTGTTGGAGTTCAAGAAAACAAGGGATAGTGACTCTCTCATCTACAGAGGCTGAGTATGTAGCTGTCACTGCCTGTGCATGTCATTGCGTCTGGCTGAAAGGAATTTTGAAAGAGTTAAGCTTCAAAGACTGTAATTGCATTCACATAATGTGTGATAACAGTTCGGCAATTAAACTATCCAAGAATCCAGTGATGCATCAAAGGACAAAACACATTGATGTTAGATATCATTATCTACGCAATTTATCAAGTGAAGGAGCTGTGAAGTTAGCATTTTGTGGAGCTGATGATCAAGTGGCAGACATCATGACTAAACCTATTAAGTTGGATCAGTTTGTGAAACTTAGAGGTTTGCTTGGTGTTCAACGACCTGAGGAGTAAACTGATGCTCGTTAAGCATGTGTCAGTTTAAGGGGAGGAATTTGTTGGGTTTACCGTTAAAGTTAGAGAATAGGTCTTAATAAGCTAGTTTTTAGGAGTTGATTTATTCCAGTTTGTTATATTCTGTTTTCCTTATTTTTCTCTATTTCAGTTACACTTAAATTGTAAGGCTTTATAAAAGTTATAGCAGTCTTTTGAATAAACCATCAAGTATTCTAGCTTACGTTTCTGTTCTATTTCCTTTAGAGGTCAATAAAAGTTATTGCAGAAACATCTTTTCGTGTGTGCTCTTATGCTCCTTTGTATAGAGTTTGGTAGGAGAGAAAAATTTCACATAAACATTGTTCCTATAAAAAATAAAGGGAACACAGGTAGTTTGTTGAGTTCATTTTGGTTTCCTTCACCGAAATGCAGAATAAATAGTCTAATATTTTCTACATAGTCGATTTTCCATCTTCCCATGAAAAGGTAGAAAAAACGGGAGTTCTACTGTCTCTTGGAAAAATCATTAATTTATGCATCCTCTCAAACTAAGTGAGATTGAAATGATCTGGGCCGACCAAACCAAACCAAACAACGCATTTTCTGACATATGCCAACACTGCCCTTCTTCCAAACAAAAGGAAGATAACATGAAAATAAACTGTATAAAATTAAAAATGTCTTGAGATTTTTTTCTTTCAGGTACAAATAATTTAAAGAAATAACGATCAAAATTTGGTTTCTCATATAGCAGCCTCTTTCGCCTACCACTAACTGACCCGAAATGCAACTACAGTATTGCTCTTTGCCTTTCATCAGCATCGTCACGTTCCACCTGAAAACAATGAAAATCAAGATTGTGATACCGGGTTTAGAACTTAAAAATTTTAGGTATCTCATACAGAACTCGAGCAGTCACTTCAGCATAACTTTTTTTTGAAGTTAACCCTAAACTTAAGGTTGGAATTGATTGCAGCCTCTTATTTTACTAATCACAATATTACAAGTGTGTGCTTGGAATAATTATTAATTACAACTTTTAGAATGCTATTAATTACAACTTTTAGAATGCAACTTTGGTAAGCCAAACACAGAATCAAAACTAAGTAATACATCAAGAAAAACAGATGCATAGAAAGGAGATTGGCTTTGTGATCAACATAGAAAAATGGAGGCATCAGCTTTATTTTCAAACTCAAACAAAATATGTCTGCACTCTACCAAGCATCCTTTATCTTGACAGTTCAAAGCAATGAAATTTCATTTTAAAGCATCATTGTATTTAGAATCAGTAACAGGTACCTTCATATTGCGACAAAACATTGACAATTGTATACGCCATAATTCCCACAACAGTAAAAGACAAATACATAGTAGCATTTAAAAGAACAGATAGATTTTTACATAAGGAAACAGTATTAAATTACCTCAACGAGGACCCTTGTTTTCTTTGATTTAGGATCAAGGCCATCCTTTTCAAGTTTCTTTGAAGCTAAAGTCGATTTCCTTTTGGCTTTCCTTTGATCACGAGCTTTAGTTTCTTCATCTTCAGCGCTTCCATCTGCAATAGTAGATGTCATCATGTTATTGCTTCTTAAATGTGTGTGTTTCATTTTATTCCAAAATCACAAACAAGGAGAGTTCTTCTCAAATGACCCGGTCTAACCTCCAACACATATGTTTCATTTGGATTGAATGCAAAAAAATAATGGAAGAAAATAAAATGGATAGAAATTAACTAAGAAAACAAGTGAATTTTGTATATTTTATGGGACCCTCTAGATGAATAAGAATCAAAAGGTAAACAGATGGGTAAGAATGGAAGTTGTCAACTCAAAACAATGTTATTGATGACGGATCATAGAAAAAAAAAATCAAAAGTTTGACATATGACGTAACCATATCCATTTGTGGAGCTATGGTGCCGTCATCTTCCTGCCAACACCACAAGAGAAAAAACTGTACATTCCTCTCTAATTAGCAAATTTTCCTTCTCCCATTTTCAACCCAACCAACCAAACAATGTAAAGAATAGGAAGATCTGACTACAGTATCTAGAACAAGTGAAAAAGATGACACATAACTAGATTATAAAATATGCAGCAAGTAAAATTTGTATCCAAGACTTTCTGCAGCTCAAAGAAAATGATTTCACATGACACAGTCACACAGCTCAATGTAAACAATCTCACGTGACACACTTAACTATCATACCATGCTTATCTAATTCAGAATCTTTTGTATTTTGGTTTTGGTTACGTAAAAGCAAATTCCTTGATGAGTGAAGCAATTTTTCACAAAACATTTTCATAACCTATTTCACATATATTTTAGCATCAGAATATACTAAATGCATACTGTAAAGCTTCTAAACTAAATGTTACCGAGTTCATCATCGCTGCCATTGCCCTGTGACTCATCAATTGCATAAGCACCAAAATCTTCTATGTCATCTTCCTCTTCAAGTTCATCATAAGGACCTTCTACATACTCTATTTCTTCTTCCTATTCAATTTGAAAAAGGAAAAGGGAATAAACCAAGGTCAACACATTACCAAGTTAAGTAACTAAAACTTTTGATATAAACATAGAAGGGCAAAATGCATTTTTAATATAAAATATGTACCATTTCCTCCTCTTCTTCAGCAGGTTGACGTTTCTCCATTTCAATAATCTTATCGTATTCTTCAAAAGGATAGTTGATGATATCATCTTGCTTGTAAAGTCCTTCTTTAAGGCGTGTCAATAGCTCTTTCTCAATAGACTAAGTAATATTCAAAAGCAACAATGAGAAAAGCAAAGATAACATACAATTTAATGCACATTGGTAACAATAGAGCTAACTATAACCTTTTCTAGCACAGCTGCTTTTTCGGCCTTCTCTTCTCTTCTAGCTTCTCTCTTTACCTCCTTCCTTGGCAGTGTCGTTATTTTCTCCCTGTAAAGCAACAAACAACATGATTAATCAGGCTGCTTTTATGGAGAAACTTATATGAACTTTCTTTGAAGATTAAGCCTAAAATATAGTAGTTAAAAGAAGACGAAGAATTGTGACATGAATGTAAATTTACAATAGTGTTGTTAGTTTAAAAAATAGATAATGCAAACAAAACTGATGGATTCCAAATATGACAGGCAATTCTACATACACGAGCAGCATATAAGTAGATACACACACACGTATCGAAAAGGATCATAATACACCAAATGTGAAATCATAACAAAACAATGTGTCAGAAATCAAATACTATGCAATTTATTTAAAGCATCCCTTACACAAGCAGCTTCAAGATTTGTAAGGCACAGCTTAACAAGACAAAACATCAAGCAAAAGAGAATCAAGTCACAAACCTGGTTTTCAAAGCAAGTTTCCTCATACGTATACGCATCTGGGTCATTTTGGTTAATCGTTGTTTTATCTTGTGTATAAGAATCTTTGGCCAAAACATCTGCCAATACAGAAAATGTCAAGCAAGCAACTAATCTCAGCGATTACTTACAAACTAAGCATCAAATATATAAATGTCGCAAAACTACGTAGATATTCAGTACCAGATTTTTGTCTATGACTTCAAGTGCCTGCTCGTAATTCCTAGGCAGCTTAACTCTTTCCCACAAATCCTTTGGCATATGAGCTCTTTCAATAGTTTTCATGTAAAGGTAAAACACACCTACCTCACATATTGCAATTGTATCCTTCATTACTTACATTATTTACCATAAACTATGAACTATGATTCAATTTCTATGTGAAATCTAACGGAATAAAAAATATGAGTAAGTAAAAGTACCATTGTCTTCGCGAATGGTGGCGTAGCGACTATTAGCTAAAGGACATGAACTTCGGTTGCAAATTCCAGTGATGCTGTAAGGGTTTCTACAAAAAATACCTGTCGTAATTCTACAAACAAAAAAAAAAGCGTTAAGCCATTGGAAGTGGTAGCGGAAACAGAGATAGAAAAGAAAAAGCGCGGATATGAATACTTTGCCATGAAACTGCAATGGTTGTGCCTGATAACTTGCCATATAACCTCGTCGTGCTGCATCTTTGGAATGAAATTTTTAGGGTTTTTGGTTCGGGTGTTGAGGTTTTAGAGTGAAAGCGAATGGATTGGATGGAAGGAAAACCAAAAGGGTGCAGTGTGAGGGAGGTGTGCGACGGCCGATGAATGATGGAAACTGAGCTAGGTTTCAGAACCTTGCTACTACTCTCTACACTGTTGCGCTTTTTTTCTCTCTTTTTGATTAAGAAAACGACATCGTTTGATATTTACTTTTTTAATTAAGTTTACTCTACACTGCTGCGACTCGAGAAGTAATTTCAAATTTTGGATATAGATTAATTTTTTGTACACATAAATTTTGGAATTTTTTATTTAAATAATTTAATTTTTTTTTTTTAAATTCAAAATACTCCACATTTTAAAATATTTCTTAAATTATCCCAATTAGAATTTCTGATTGCATATAGGCACCGTACCAATTTGTGACCTTTTGTTAAGGTATGAGTGGAGTCGCCAATTGGATTTGAGACACTTTATGAAATCTACAATCTAATTGGCGCCATGGTGTTATACTTAAAGGGAAGTCGCCAATTCATCTGAAGACATGGTGCATTTTGTAAATTTTTTACTAAAAATAAATAACATTATTATTAATTAAAAAATACTATTACATAAATTAATGTCAGCGACCGAGTTGGTTATACCGGCCACCAGTTCCACATCCCTTTGGCACCCTCACTCGTTGCACTTGTTCCTCTTGTTGCACTTGTTCTCCTCGTTGTTGATTCACGCCAGGTGTTTGAGGAGTTGAAGTCTCATGAACATTTTCAGATGGTTCCCTAAGAATTTATTGCATTTCCATGAGGTCTTGTGTGTTGAAATTGAGCGTGTGACCCATGCCAGAATAATTCGGATGTGATGAAGGGGTCATTGGTGTGCGGTTTGGACGATTTAAGGGGGTCGTTGGTGTGAAGGATTCGTTGGTGAAAGGTTGAAATGGTAGTGGTGTTTGAAAGACATGAGGTTGTTGGGATGTTTGAGTGTGTAGGCTAAGGTATGATGTCTGAGCGTTTTGGCTATGAAAAGATGTTTGGGCATTATGGTTATGGTATGATGTACCCTCATTTTGGCTATATATTGATGTTGTGTTGGAGTCATAGCCATATTGTGTTTCTTGATATTAGCCATTGTGTTAGATATGGTATGGGGGGACGCTCTTGGTATTATGGTTGGGTGTTTTGGCATGTTTGGATGGTTAGTGGGTTGGTAATTTTGTTGGGTATGGGGTTATGAGTAACATGGTCTTCCTGGTGGGTTAGAAGTTGAAGCTTCTTGGGTGTAGGTGGTTTGTCGTGGATCGTATAGATGCCTTTCTTCGGAGACATACCCAGTTACAACTGACTTGTATCAAGTCATATAATTATTAGTTGGTATATACTAGATTGTCATCATCGGGTCACGTAAGACATGGGCGATGCGGTTCCTCCATTACTGACACTCAAATTTTGCAAAGTCCTTCCAATCGTGAAAGTCTCATTGATCATTAACTCTTTTGAGATGTCATTTACCGAGGTCAACAGGGGGATCTGGGATGTTTTTATGCATTCCAAATTGTAGTTTGACACGGTATCTGTTGTGCATCTCCATAGTGGTGAATCTGATGATCGGCACGCAAGCAGTCCAATTTGTTTTCAACACTCATTAATGTTGAAAATAAGTTAGGAGGTTCGAAGTTATATTCTGAAGAAAAAGCATGATGATTTTGACAGTGACCAGTAACAAAGATGTTTCGACAAATGTGAAGATTTGAAATGGACTGCTGGAATTTGAAATATTATTCTGAAAAAGAATGTTGTTTTCGACAAAGGAGTATTTGGGAACCTAGTCGAAGAGATTTATGTATGGAGGACGTTATGGTCTAGGACTTAGAAAGATTTTTTCTTATATTGGAGTTTGATGACGTTTACTTGAAGAAGCAGTCCGAATGGTGTATTTCAAATGAGGCTGATAACTACCTTTTGGCCTTATCTATTTTCAGAAACACGTGGAGAACCTAAAAGTGACGAAACGCGTGCAAATTGGAATGTGGCGCTTTCTGACGAAATAACTGTTAGATGGTGGTTATTTTTGATTTGGTATAAATAGAACACTTAGCATTTAGAAAAGGGGTGTTCAACAATTGTGCAAAAACTCTAAACTTTACTCCCAGTACATGCGTGTGAGAAAAAAGTGCTTTTGAGAGAAAATGTACGTTGGAATACCATTCTTTGTAATCAAATTTATTTAAATTTTAGTCATTTATCTTTACTTGCAATTTATTTAAAGTCGGTTTCAACATTTATTACTTGTCATTTATCTTCAAGCAATTTACCTTTTGCAATCTACATTTATTTTCTTACTTAAAAGAAATCACAACATTCTCTTAACAACTTTGAAGAATATTTGAAGAACATTGTATAAATGTTCATAATCAATAAGCTCAGAAACTAAGTAACAACACATGTCCTAAAATCAATCTAGTCAATTATGTAAGTGATCAAAGATTTAGTAACTTTGGAGGACTAGCGGTTGTTTATCATTTTCGACGGTAAACAGGTTCTAAGATAGCAGGACATCGACCAAGTACTTAGAAATGTCTAACAAAACAACTTTGGGGGCACAGTAATATAACTAACGTGGCCGAACAGATTTTGGCCTTAACATAGGAATGTTCTACATAGGCCTAATTATGTGTCTTATCTGTTGGAATATGTTCGACAGACCGAACTTCTCAGGAGATATAAAGTCCCCAAATTCACCAAATTTTCTGGTGATACCAATAGGTCCACGGTCAAGCATGTTATCCGGTATCAAACTGAGACCGGTGACATAGCTAATAACAAGAATTTGAAATTGAAATATTTTCCTAATTCTTCGACAAAGAACCCTTTCACGTGAGTTATCACATTGCCTTCATATTCCGTATTTAATTGGAATCAATTTGAAACAGCGTTTCATGCGCAACTCTAAATATTTATTTTTATTTATGTGGAACAATAATTAATCTTATTCAATTTTTTATGACAAGACAAAAATAAATCGAATATTAAAATCAAAATTACACATAATTTTCTTAATAAAACGATATCTATTTAACTCAATTTTATTAAAAAAAATATATTATAAATTTTAAAATAAATGATAATTTAGAATGATTAATACCAAAACAAGTAGAGGTAGTTGAGCCTAAAATAATAAAATAATAAAATAAGACTAAAAAAATTGAGATTGGTGGGAATTGAATTGCCAAAATACTAAATAAATATGTATAAAAAACTATTTTTGGTAAGATCTATTTACAAATCAATTTATTTACAGGCTAATTTAATTTATAGTTTAAAAAAAGTGAAGTAGGTGATAACTTTATTTGGTTTGTCTTTCCGTTGGCTCGATTCTAAATGTGGTTAATATATACAAAAGACAACCTTATTGACAAACACTTACTAACTATGTTCAACTTATACAAATGCAACTTTTTATAGTTAAGTTTGAATAAATATATATAACTTAACAATATCAACCTACTCTTTTTTATCATTATTATAAATAAAAAATAATCTTAAACATTTATCACTTTTATAATTTTTTTTAAACATTTCAATACTAATATTTATAATATATTTATTATTTAATTTAAATATATTTAATATTAAAGATAAATTACAGTTTTAATCATCCTAATTTACTTTATTTAAAAAGTAGTTCTTATATTTTATTTTTAAATAGTTTTTGTCTTTCATTATCAACTTCGCTTTATTGTAATTTATTTTAATATTTAGCATGATTTTGATGACGTGACATGAGATAAAAAAAAATTTTGAATTTTTACGTCGGAAGAATCATCAATATCCTCATCTAATTGTTTTGCCCTTGATGGCCCTACAACAGAAGATGTCCTTAATGTCTTTCGGCCCTGAAAGGACAGTGGATTAAAGAGTTGACAAGAAAATAATAAAGAAAAAGAATGTAAAAAATATTTTTTACCTTTGAAGTTCTAATATCGTTGGTTCCTTGAGAGTCAAGATTTTCCACCATTGGATTGGAGGGAACGCTTGTAAAGAATGGACAATAATGTATTAGAATTCAAGATAAATTTAAGGTAAAACAATGTAAGTATCACTTCAGAGCTAGTCGACAAAGATTACCTTGGTCCATCAGAAAAGAAAAAGCATCAACAAAGCGTTGTGCCATAATTGTATGATCTGGTAAATTGTCGTAATGAAGTGTCAGCCAGTCCTCAAACTCTTGCGTGCGGTGATAAGAGAGTGAGCAATCAAAGAAACCGAGGAAAACCTCTTTTTTTTTGTAGAATAAGTGGCACCTTTTAACCCACTTTTCGGTGGGGGTTGTCGGTGGAAAAGAAGAAAGCCTCTCCTCTAGGAACGAAACTCTTAGGGAGTAGTTGGCTCAAACCAAATTTTCTGGTTACCAATATTGACCGGTAAGGTGCAACTCTTAGTCCCGAATTAGAAGAGGTAAGTTGTAACACCCTAAAACCAGACTCTTAATATAAAAGAGAAAATTGTACTTCTTAGGATGCTACTTCGCCCAAATCATACATTTCATATAAATATTTTCAAACTCGCATCGGAAAATCAAATAAGGCTCATAATGATCAATTAATAGATTAAACCACCAAATAACAACAATAAATTTCAGCAAAAACTTCTAAACAAACAACGTGTCTGTTCCCGGTGTTACAGATCAGAGCAGACAAATACCAACTAAAAGTGATAAATAAAATAAATGAAGATAACCTCCAAGACCATCTTCCAACTCAAAAACACCCATTACTGCTTAGTGTCTGATAGTCCATACTCTAAAGGAGCACAAACGCCACAACAACAAAAATAGGGTGAGAATGCATCTTACAAATGTTAACAATGAAATTCAGTAACATGGTAGTAATAATGAGTTCACCAATACATCATTCACAACAAAAGCACAATTAAAGTCAAATAATGATTCAAGTGTTAATGCCACCAACTCCTCATCAAAATGCATGTGGTACCAGGTGTTTGGAATTAAAGATATGTTACTTATTTAGCTAGGTCTTCGGTTCCTCTTGAATTATGTCCCTTTATGAACGTGAGACCATTCTAGTCCCTCTCTGAATTAGGCTATCGTTAGATTGAAGTCCTACCTAACTCCAAAATAAATACATGCATGGTCATGTACAATGTAAACACGCAAAATCATAACATCATACCCATCATCAAACATCATAACACCCAAACATCATAAACATCATCGAACATCATAACACCCAAACATCATAAACATCATGAGAAGGTTTCAATCTTGAACATATAGGTTACCAATCACAGGTCGTCATTGTAATCCTTTCGGATTACTAATCATCAACAATTGCCAATAAAGGTTGTTACTATACTCCTTTTAGATTACTAATCATAAAAAATCGCCAATTAAGGTCGGCATTGTAATCCTTTAAGATTACTATACTCAAAGAGAATATGTTGTTAAAAAATATACTTATTTTTCACCAAAAGAATAAAATTATTTTATTATTAAACCTCTAACTAATAAAAATTTCTCAGGAAAACTCAAAATATCTCAATGTCTCTCAATTCTCAAGAATGACTATAGAATGCCCCAAAAGTACTCTAAAGTATCCAAAGTATTCTACGGGTAAAAGTATCACATGTGATAACTCTACTAAGCATAAGGGTAGACATATGACTCAAATTACTCAAAAGGTAACCTTATAATGTCAATAGTGCTCAAAACTCAACTTAAGTGTATCATATATTGTGATATCCAACTCTAAACAACTCAAAAGCAACTCAGACAACTCTATAATAACTCTAACCAAATAAAAATAGGACCCTTAAACTTATCAAAAAGATAACGAAAGGTCACCCACACTCAAAGTTGCTCAAAATTATGGACTTAACTCTAAAATTCTCTCGCCTTAAAATAACACCAAATATTATAGACTTATGATAAAATTATGAAACTCTCTAGTTTTAAAATTCTATAACCTCTCTTTTAAATGCACTTAACCACGCCTCAGGTGGAGTTACGAAACTTCATTTTTATTCGTTTCAATTTAGCCATATCACGACAATTCTTGCATAAAATTATGAAACTCTCCAATTTGAAAGATCATTTAATTCTCTTTCTAACATAGTTGATGGAACCCCAAAAGGACTTACGAAACTCAAGTTACGCATGAGACATGTTGACCAACACATGACTGAAATTGACTAGCCTCTAGTATAAAAACCAGAGAATATCTACTGTTACAACACTCCTAGACCCAATTTCCCCATATAAAAAAAAATATTATTGTGTTAGTTTTCCAACGCAACTGACAAAACCTCAATCTGACTTACAAAACTCAAGTTATGCCTAAAGTAAGACGATCAATCAACTTCTATTCATAATTGCGATTTCCTGCGTTTTTTTCTTTCTATTTTTGATTTTTTTTTCATGAAAAGTTCAGTTTTTGAAAAAATTAGGTTTCTGACATTTGGGAAATTTTTGGGAGGAAAATAGGTCGATTATGTAAAAATTGGGGGAACAAAACATTGTTCAACAAACATCACAAAATTTGGAAACCAAACGACCCAAACAGAGTCGTTCGAATTCTTGGGGCAAAACCTCAACTCAAAAAATGCAATTAAACAACATGGCATTGGATTTCTACAAATCATCATATTCAACAACAACAACAACAACAACCAACCATAACAGAGTAAACATACAAATAATATAATAGCACAATAAAGGTCAAAATAGATTTATTCCAAATACCCTTTTTGGGTCTTAAAGCAATCATACAAACAAATTTTTCACCGATTATGTCCATAGGATTTTGCCCAAATCCTATTTGAAATAATTACATAGATCATACAAATTAGAGAAAATTAAGAAAAACAACATAAAAGGTGCTTATAGGAGGGCAAGGAACCCTTACCATCCTACATGCCTAAATCACCCATAAGAAGACAATTTCCCCTTACCTCGTAATTGCAGAGTTCTTGGTGAAGTTTTATTTTTCCTTTCTATAGTTATCCTTAGGGTTTTCTCGTAGCAGCTACTCAGACTCTTCTCAATTTCACGTAAAATGTTTTTCAATCCCAATTTTTTTATTTAAATAACCTGATAGGTTTTAGTAATTCACAATTTTACCCATAACACGTTATTATTACAACTTAGTTCCACAACTTCTCTTTAAAACCCAACTTCACCCCACTCTCAATTTTTTTTCATAAATTATTATTTAAGTTAAATAATCATTTAATTTAAATAATTAAAAAACATTTAATTCAAATAATTATTTTATCAAGATTTATATATTTTCTATTATTTAAACCTATTACAAAATAATTAAATATATCTAATTATTTCCATAATTCCAATAATAATATTTTATTTTTCTGCTGTCCAATTTTATAACTCCGATAACTACTAAATTATCACAATACGCACACACTATAAAAATATCAAAATTCAAGTATAATGAATAAAACACACCAATGATATACAATTTAAAAGTCGGGGTGTCACATAAGTCTCGACCACAAAACTGTGGGATTGAAGCATGCGTGTAGAGTAGCATGTATATCCCTCTCTTCTTGTTTGGACGAGTTGGGAAATGGTTTCCTGAACCATTCAGGACTGCACTGTTGACTGGAAAATGGCGTCATAGTCGAAGCGAAAGTCTTACACCTATAAAACATTTAGAAGCAACTCTCAAAGACCTCCAAAGACACAACTGTTAGATGATGGCGCAGATCTATAAGGGGGGTTGAATAGATCGCTTGTTTAAAACAGAGTTGGCGCTACCAAAAATTAGTTTTTGAAATTGTTTAAGGCGGAAGCGGCCGAGGAACTATACACGTCTAAAACGAACGGTTACTAGAAAACTGGATATGCGTAAATCCTATGGAATCTGATAAACGAGATATGAGAATCACTACTTCAATCACACTTCAATTAGATTATGTTCACTATAAGGTGTGACTAGTTTCAATGCCTTTAAAATATAGATAATTTGAAAAGACAACACACAAGGTTTTTAGTTCACACAATTTATCAAACACTTGGAGTGCAGAGTTATACAAGTGAATTTTGTTTCGAGAGTTGAGGGCTCAAGTTTTCTATTACAGTCAATGATTATTAATTAGCTTAAAAATAGTTCATCACAACTCAAATTATAATTTGATTGACACAATCGTTTGCACTAAAAAAACTCATAAATTCAGCAATATAAACATAAAGAAAAAGACACAACGATTTATTGAGGCAGTTCCCCTGCCGTCCTCGCTCGGGGTACATCTGCCCTCAATTCTAACAATAGAATTGAGACTTGTATGTAGATGGATATAATTTTTTGGTCAATGTTTATACAAGAAGCAAATAGAGATCAAACAATCAAACACAATTTGTTGTTGTGATGGAACAATTCGTGCAAAAACCCGCAAAATCTGAGATTCTTGGAGGACAAAACCCAAACGATTTTATTCAAGAAAAACATGTCGATTACTCAACCCAAACCAGATTAAACCAATCTTCGGCTTTGGGCGTTATCACCTCGAACATGCACAATGCACAACAAAAATGATTATGTGTAGTTGTTGTGAAATGCTATGAAGAGAATGAAGATGATGAGAACCAAATCGACACATAATTTCACTTTTCTTGTTTTCTTAGTTGTTGTGAAAAGAAAGTACAATTCAACTTATATACAAAACATAACTGACATAACAAACCAAACAGACTCACAAAAGCAGTTGACATAACAGAATTTTGACACAAAATAGTGAGCGATCGACCTATGCAGTAGAGGGGTCGACCCGAGCTTACCCGAATACAAGATTGTGCAGAAATCAGGACCATGTGTCGACCGGAGCATGACCTGCATCGACGCACAACATGCAATTTTAGCCAAATAGAAATGGTCACAGTATGAGTCAATCAGAGGGTCGACGTGAGCCCTCCTGAGACTGTTTAATTAAAATGACTTGTTGTGTGAGTCGATCGGAGCAGGTTTTGGATCGACTCAAAACCCTAAAATAGGCAAAAATGCATATTTTCATGCATTAAGACACATTTAAAGAAAACTATAGTATGGCAAATAACACCAACTAAGCCAACCTTATATGAAACATAGATTTGGCCATCTCTATATGCAACAATCATGATTTTGACAAGCGTTTGAATTATGAGAGACAAGACATACAAATATGACATGGTGACACCGTCCAACATATATTTTTCTATGGAGATGAGTTTTAACATCATTGAAATGAGCACACCTATATATGAAATTTTGCCCTCACATACTCCCCCTTTTTGATGATGGCAAAACAAATAGAATCTGGATGTATGATATGTCACGTTATCCTCCCCCTTGCTTGATGTCTTCATCCATACACACTCTACTGCATGAATACTGAGTCTTCACCTGTGATGTTTCTGTTTCTACTGTGGTGCTTTATATTTTCTTCCCCTTTGACAACATTAAAAAGAAAGAAACACATGTCAATGATTTGTATAAAAGTAAAAGAATACGCAAGTTTCAAACACTCGCAACAAGCTATACATTAACAGACATTCACGTATAATGTAGTTAATGAACTTATAAGCAAAATGATAAATAGAGCCACGCAAAATAGAACAACAATAAAGTTTGATATCTTAGTCAAGAAAGAAAATATCATTAAACACACATAAGTACATAAGCCATTCAACAGCAAATAACAACATTTATAACATGATAATCAGATGCAAGATGCAGTATGTAAGACATCTTCGAGGTCTCATTCCTTTGAAATGATGGCTACGCCCTCGAGAGGGATACTCCGGAGGTAATTGGGCATCGACTCATTCAGTGAACTCCAAGACCGCTTTATTTAGGGTATTGAAGCTGGTGGCAAGAGCCCTATGTTAACTGGCTGCTGTTTCAACAAACCCATCGAACCTTCTCATGACACCGGATGAAAATGCATTGAAATTTTCGGTGTGAGTTTGAAATTGATTTTGGAGCTGAGAGAATCGCTCATCCTGAGCATTTATGAAGGAGCATTGCTCAATCTGCATAGTCCTTATCATGTTGAGGAGTTCATCAGAGTGTTGTTGCGGATGCTGGAATTGTGGAGGCTGATAGCTCCAGTTTGGAGTTTCTTGATACTCCAAATGATGTTGAGGCATATAGTTGTCACCTAACAATGTCCATTCGATATGTTGCCAAGCGCCTCACCCTTGGTCATTATCATGATCCGAGTGAGGAGGTTGGTCTAGCCACCCACCATCATATTGGTCATCAACCTCCATAGGTTGTCTGCCAACCTATTCTTCTTGTTCTTCTTCCTGTGCTTCTTCGTTCTGGTCACCACTCTCGTCTGATTCTTCCAGCCGAGAGGTAGTCGCCTTGACAATGAACCTGTAACGACTTTCGGTTTTATTCCAAATATATCCCATCATGGTAAGAGACTCTTGGCAAAAATCTTGATTCGAGGTCAGTGATTTATAAGGTATGCCTTGAACTGAGATTTTGGCGTTGTTGAGAACTTCTTAGATAAAAGACCCGTACGATAGAGCAGTTCCTCTACCTGAATCCCTTAGTGAATAAATCTGACTTGCGATGTAGTTAGGCCAACTAATTTTGATATTTTTCTTCAGAATATAGATCAAATGTACCTCAGCTTTATCGACGTGAGAATAACCGCCTTTCTTTGGCTGCAAAATGTGCATCGCAATCCACTATAAAATTCTATCCATTGGTTTTAACTTTCCCGTTGTGACCGTCTTAGGGAAAAGGTCACTTGCCATAATATCATCAACATAAGGTTTCTTCAACATGGAGTTCAAAGCCTCTTTGAACTCGTAGCCAATGACAGTACGAGAATTCGTGGCCTTAATGATGGGCTCAATGGATACTGGTGACATGTCAAACAGAGTTTTTCAGACTGAGTCGTTCACATATATCTTGGTAGTCCCTACTTTGTGTTGAACTCGAAACCTTGAAATTTCCCTTGAAGGCCAGTGTAGAATATCCTTACAAGGTCTTCATTGTACTTAGTGTTGCATTCTAAAAAGTTATTGAACCTTTAAGCATCAAGAAGATAAATCACTTGTGGAATATGCATACGTTCAGCAGACACTCGGTAGTAAGCATGCTGCTTCACGACAGATCGCTTGCTGAAATTTTTCTCATAGTTTTCTACAAACTCAAGGGTTACAAGGGATACAACAGTTACCGGTAGGGTTTCAGATGGCGGACCTGCTGTTGGCTCTCATTTTCGACGCTAGCAAAATCAGAGTCATTTAAAGTTAAAAAATTATTTTTAAGCATAAGAAGGTTTCGACCAAGTTTTTGGTGAAGCCTGAGTCGAAGAGAGGTTGTGAAAACTTTTGGAAAAATTGTTAAGTGTTAGAAAGTCCATCGACCATGAGAATGCTGAAAGAAGAGTGCCACAGTTACCACTAAGGCTGGAGGGAAATTCCTAATATTTGAATTTCAAAAGAGCAGTTGGTGAACGTGGGAACGGTTGAAGTCAAGAAAAAGCGCCAAAAGACACGTTTTGAAGCAACAACCGTCACTTAGTAGTTATTTTCTATCATTATAAATAGAGGTTATTTCCATAGAATAAGGGTGTTCATTTTTCTTGTACAAGTTACTCCAAATTACTCAAAGTACCCGCGTGTAGAGAAACGAGTTCGAGAGAATGTACGTGATGTGACACTATTTCTTTTCATCAATGCAATTTATGTATCTTTATCATTTGTATGTTGTTGTTTATTCTGCACTTTATCTTGCATGTTCTTCTTTAAACTTTATCTTTCATGTTTAAATGCCTTTTCCTGAACTTTATCTTTCGTATTTACATGTTCTTCCTTGAAACTTTATTTTTAATTTTTACTTTCAGTTGATTTTCTTCTGCACTTTATTTTAACTTGCTATTTAAAAGTCTTTTTAATTGCTTTCGACTGTTACTTTCCTGCATTTTTCTAAATATTTGTCTTCACACTTATTTTCTTGCACTTTTATCAAGTTCAAACCTTTTACATTATTGTTTTTACTTTCGATGTCTTACACACTTACTTTCTTGCACTTTTATCAAATTCAAGCTTTTACATCATTGCCTTTATTTTCAAAGTTTTTTACATCTTGCCTTTTACTTTCGACGCTTTAAGAACTGCACCATTTATTTTACAGCCTTATTGACTAGCATTGATTGTCATTCTCTTAGTATAGCTTCCCTTTTAAAAGTTCATACGGTGTTTTGTTTAGAATAGGGTGAATGAGCACCCTATTTAAAATGTAACAAGCCGTACTAATGGTGTCAGTCCAGAAATACTTAGGAATCCCACTTTCTTTGATCGTAGTTCTCCCTAACTCTTCCAAAATTCGATTTTTTCGCTCCACAACCCCGTTTTATTGAAGGGTATGCAGAGCAGATAAGTTATGATTAATTTCATGTCTACCACATTATTCCTCAAACAGATAAATCTCGAACTCACCCCCATGATCACTTCTAATTGATATGATGTTTGTGTTTAACTTATTTTGAGAAACTTTAGCAAAATTTTCAAAGGCAGATAATGTATCGCTCTTGTTAGCCAAGAAGATAGTTCAGCAAAATCTAGAAAAATCATCGACTATAACAAAACCATAACAGTTACCACCTTAACTTTTAATTCTAGATGGCCCAAATAGATCCATATGAAGAAGTTTAAAAGGTCTCGTAGTTGAAACAATATTTTTAGATTTAAACGAGATCCTTGTTTGCTTCCCCATTTGGCATGCATCACATAAGTGATCCTCGGTGAACTTGATTTTGGGCAAGCCTATGACTAGATCTTTTGAAACCATCTTATTTAGCAAGTCAAAATTGACATGCGCTAAACGTCTATGCCACAACCATGAGTCCCCACTCATTGTCATGAGACATTTATCGCTAGTCAATGATACTTCACTAAAATCTAGCATATAAACATTATTTACTTTTAGACCATTAAACACATCCTTCATTTTATCATTGTGTTCAATTAGGCAACAATCTTTTAAAAACGATACCATGTATCCTTTTTCACATAATTGACTAATGCTAATGAGATTGTGTTTGAGGCCTTCGACTAGCAATACATCAGAGATAGTAGTGGATAAGGGATTACTTACACTACCTTTTCCAAGTATCGCACCCCGATTGTTGTCTCTATAGGTTACAAATCCCTTCTTCTTTGCCATAAAGTCAATGAAGATAGATATGTCTCCTGTCATATGTCTTGAGCAGCCACTGCCGAGAACCCATCTTCTCTCAGTAGTCTCAAGACATTGTACCTATGAACATAATTAACAAGAATAGGTACCCAATTATTTATTGGATCCTTGGTTGTGAGTGAAAACATGGTCGCATTTAGGCAACCATTGATAAACCCCTTTAGGAACCAAAAATCTCCTAAAGCGATATTTAGCAATGGTGTGACCTTTCTTGCAACAATACAAACAAGAAAACTTAACTCTTGAATCACTTTTGCTATCATGATTCTTTACCACATATGTTTATTTTTTTATATGGATTAACCATACTCTTTCTAAAATGTGTTTCATCGATAGCAAATGTGATTTTGGGTTCTAGAGCCTTGTTAAGTTTGGCCTTGAGATTTCTAACATCATTTTGCCACTATGGAAGCCTTTAACGCCTCTAGTTTCCTTTCGGAATCACAAATCTTTTACTCTAGGTGAGCAAAAATTTGTTTATTTGAGGCTAGCCTTTTAAAGACTTTTTTAGCTTCATGATGTAAGGTATCAAAAGCAGTTTGCATGTCTTGGGAGGCCAACCATAGAGATCCATACAGGTCACAAAAAATTAGTATGTTGAGGTAAGTTTTTCTCCCTTCATGAAGTTGGGTGGCTAAAGGCACATCCTTCTTTGTCACCTGAATAGATCGAGTGTGGAAAATGTAGCTAGAAAGCGAATAAGTCAGAAAAGCAATATGTTCCTGATCATCTACTCGATATGTTGAACCTTGGCTATCCTCGATGAAAGACTTTTAAGTAGTTCTAATGAAGGTAAGACCAATTTCTGTTATTGTCTTGGTTGCAGGCTCAAAGTCCTCTCCAATTGGTCAAAGGTCAACATTAGCAACAATATTAAAGAGCGTGGGAGTTATCATCCCACAAGGAAGGTGAAACATGTTGGTCGATGTATCCTAGAAGCACATAACTGCAGTGAACATATGAGAGTTGTATTTGAGGTCAACTCGTGATAGTTGGATTAGCTCAAAAATACCCAAATCCTGTAACAAGTGTTTCCTCTTCTCTCCGACCATGTCTAACCATTTGAGGTAATCAATGTCCTTAGTCAAAGGAGAATAAAGAAAAACCCTATTCTTGATGAAATTGAAATCAAAAGAGGCACCCACGAACACAAAGGGATTGTAACCATGAAAAGTATGGAACAACTCTTTCAATATTTGGGGTTTCTTGTTGCGCCTGGGGAGAGGTCCCATGAGCGCGTGAAAGGTACCAACAATAAAGTAGGGGATTAAAGAAGTGATGGGCTAAAGACGTGTCTACTTATGCGTCTAGCGGTATCTTACTGCAAGTGCACAGCCTATCGAAGTAATATTTAAGATTATCGATCCACAGGGATTCTATTGTTACTTAGTGCTAGATGAACTTCTAGTTTAGCTAAGGCGAATGGTTGTCACGATTGTTGTTGGTTTTAAGACTATTAAAGGCGGAATTAGATTTAAGATTTTAATAAAGTAATACTAAGGCGGTCGGTATGTAATTATACTAACTTAGGTGGGTCGATCTAACCTAGGCTTATAGAGATGTTCACTTAATCTATTCGGTAGAGATTACTGGTTTAAATACCCTCAACTCACACTCTCGTGGTCTTATATCAGATCTTATCCCTAAAGCCCTATGTCTGCTCTCGCTAGCCCATAAGTGTTTAGAGGTAATTTTTGGAAACTAAATAATTCTAATTTATCTTAAAGCGCTCTCGCTGTGTTTAATTTAAATGCCTAACTTTAGCTATCTGGTTAAAGTCTCACACTCTCGTGGTCTTGACCCAACCTAATACCCTTTTCTTACTCTCGTAACGAAAAGGTCTATTTCAATTAAAAAGTATCAGCCAGAATGTTAAGTGATTAATTATTTTCAGCCTATGGTTATATTTATCGGTTAAGTTTGTTATAACTACATACCGCCCTAAGGTGTTTAGCTACTCATCGAGGTTGAACCAGGCAGAAGCAGAGAATTTAATAATGACATACTCATGGCAGAAAAATAAATAGACATTATAACTAAATTAAATTGCAATATAATAAAAACCTGATTAACAGATATTCGAGCAGAATCCTTCTTCCACAGACCGGAAAACTTGGAGTAGGCGGAAATTAAAAATAAACGAATGCTGAAGGTTTAGAAACAATTAAATGTATGACAATTTCCTGATGTTCGAAATTGTTATACGGTTGGTTTGGATACAAATAAAAAACGAAACAGAAGCTAAAAATAATGCTGGAATGGAAATGCTGGTTCGTAAGGCAGTTTGGCAGAGCTTCCGCAGAAATTTTGAATAATGAAGTCTGTCCTTGAGTTCACAGAGCTTGTACTATTTATAGAGTCTTTAATGGGCTGGATTCTTGGTCCTTTGTTGCATGGGCCTTGCTGAAGTTGTTGAGGAAATGCTGGAACGTGGCAACAAAAATGGGAGAAGTGGTCTTCACGTGCTGCCTTGAGGAGAAATAAGAGGAGAAGTGGTCTTCAAGTAGTGCCTTGACGTAGTCTGAGTCAAAACCAAGTTTTATCCTTGTCACGGGCGTGACAAGTTCTTCACGTTCGTAATTTGAGGATTTTAAGTGTCACGGTCGTGACCACTCTCTTACGGTCGTGATGGCCCAAATTGGGGTGTCACGGTCGTGACACCCTTGTAACGATCGTGGCTGCAACAAATTATGCAGTCTTTTTGCAGGCTTCTGCATTTCTCCATCTCCTTGTGGTCTCTTTTGTTCCTTTTCTCTTAATTCATGATTTAGCTTCACATAACGATGTACCTGCAAAATAGTAAGAAAAACTCGAGAAATCGAGTGTTAAAACGGTGAATGCGCGATAAAACGTCAATGAAATCTAGCGATATAATCGATGCGTTTTCTTGTTATCAAACTTCCCCAAACTTAAACCTTTGCTTGTCCTCAAGCAAATAGTCGGTTGAAAATCGGCGGACACGAATTTACTCACGCATACTCATAACAAACCGTACGGTGGATCATTTTGTCGGATAATCCGGTACTTTGATAGAACACTATCGATACACTAATGACACAAGCAACAAGCTATGTCGTTGACTTCCCGTCAAACGAAACAATCGGCAATCACATTACGATTTCACCTAGAGTTTTCCGATCTTATTTCGCCCGGTTTCGTTCTAGCGCAGTCACATTAAGCCCTTTGCCTTAGCACGCACGTAGTGGAGTAGCCGGTTAGCGATTTTGATCCTTTTTGAGCACGGGGTCTGGTACACGAGTGTGGTAACCCTTCATTTTTATCCGATTTGGAGGTTGTGGGGGATCGAGCTGTAGCACGCCCTACCGAGTTCAGAACCAGTACCTCTGAACCAACTCGCAACGGATTCCTTCTCATATTTCTCGTTTCGTATATGCGACCGTGTACTTTGGTGCAATTTCTTTTCATTTTTGCATCGAGATATGAAGGATCATTATTGATTAGGCATAGGGCTGGCAATGAACCAAACCAACTCGAAGATAGTTCGGAATTCGACTCGACAATTAAATCGTTGAATTAGGTTCATGAACCAAATGAGTTGAGTATGAGCGAAAAATTAAGTTCGTAAACTAAATGAGCTGAACTTGAACTATACATAGTTCGACTCGTTAGGTTCATGAGTCAACTCGATTACATATGAAAAGAATTATACTGTCTTTAAGATTAGGTTTAAATATTTACTTCAAATCTTAGACAAATTTAATCTTCAATTTAGTAGTTTTTGAATTAGACTCTCAAATGCATCTCTTGAAAGTTGTGTAGGTTTTGAATTAGTAGATTTCGAAGATAAGGTTAAATATCAATATGATAACTTTTATTTTATTTTAATATTTTATTTAAAAAATATATATTTATTTAAAATGTCAAATATACTAAAAAATATATATATTTAAAAAAATAGTTTTTAAGTTCGTGAACCATGTGAGCTGAACCTAATGAGATGAACCTAACGAGTCGAACCGAACTGTTCGTGAACTTATAACGAGTCGAGTTTGAGCTTAAAAAAAAGTTCGTGTCGAACTCGAACTCGAACTCGAATTCGAACAATTCTTAACGAGTCGAGCCGAGCTGAGGTGAGTTCGACTCGACTCGACTCATTTCCAGCCCTAATTAGGCATCAAACGCTTATATTCATCGGCTCCCCACGTGGTTTGTGTTCAGACGGTGCTGACTGCTAGTATAAACTACTAGGGGTTACTTTTGAACTGAAACTAAAAGTGTACTCGTAATGGTAATCGGGATGGAATTGCTTAAGTAGGGAGTCAAAGATGTCAAGATTGTATTGATCTAGTTACGATTCCGTAGGTAAGTCGGGTAATGTGAATAATTAGAGATTTTATTTTTCTGGTACAGCTAAATAATCGGGGAAAGTTCAAGATTAAAGAAAATAGCGCACAGATTTGCTCATTTCATTAATTTGCTAAAAGAAATACAACGGAATTGAAAGTACAATGAAATGAAAAAGTGAGGAAATGAAAGGTACCTCTCCCACACTATATCAGACATTGTCCTCAATGTTGTGATATAAATGCGGTACAAATACAGTACAAGACTAAAACGAAAAACAAACATAAAAGTAAACTATGGCTGCTGAGGACCGCGGGCTCGGCCTCTGGTGCGAGAGCGGCGTCTGGAGGGAGTCGCATCGTGATCAGAACCGGTGCCGGAGGTAGCAGTAATGCTAATGTGGAGCGCTTCTAGCTCGCTGAAAATTTCTCCAAACCGCTCATTAGTGGCCTCCTGGTTTGCAGCAATAGTGTCGAGTAAAGCATCATATTGCGCCTTCTGCCTTCGCTCCAGTGCGGCGTTCATCTGGTTCTGCTGATGAATCGCAAGGAGGACTTCCTCAAGTGTGACTGCGGGAGCAGGGGGCTGTCGGGTAGATGTCTCTGGGATATCCTGGACAGGCTCAGCTGCATCCATAGCGTCCTGCATCTCGTCCGCTGGAGCGTCTGCCTGATCATCATGAACTGGGACGTGATCGACAGCAGCAGGTAAAACAAAGAGCCAGTTGGCTCGGTTGGATGGATCGATGCGGCTGCAAGACGGTAGAATGATGTGGTGGAAAATGGTGCCATTGACAACAGGGCTATACCTGCCATCCTCTCGCTGCGCGATCAGGTGGGAGGACCTGCAATAGCTCTTGGTGAGGAATTCGGCGGCTAGGTGAGGCTGATTAACGAGCGCGTCACCAAGCCCCAACTGAATGGCGAGGGCGGTGACAATGCCGCCTATGAAGAACGGGGAGGAGCCTCTCTGTGCAATGGCCTGGATATGATGAAGCATGAAAGGGGCAGCGTTGATCGGCTCGTCATTAAGCGTGCAGTGTAAGAACAGAAGCTCCTTGGAGTTGAGCTTATGGTTGCTTTCTCTAGCGAAGATTGTGTTGCAGATGACCCGGTGAAAATAGCGGATTGCCGGGTTGTGGATGTGTGTGGCGTTGAGGCTCTGGAAGGTGGATGCACGGGTGTTGGTTAAGTCGTGCCATAGAGTGAAAGCTTGTTCACTAAAATTATCGGGCACGCGACGGTGGGCTTCAGTTCCGTGATCGAAGCCTAACAACTCGGCTATCCTAGTTTGCGGAAGATTGAACTCTTGGCCATGCAATCTGAATGTTGCGATGCCGGTGAGCTGACTCTGAGAACCGGGAGGGGTGATGTAACTGTAAGAGCTTAAGAACTCCAGCGTCAGAAGTTCGAATGTGGGATGAGGTTGACGGCAGAGATCCCACAGACCGACCTTTTGCAGTAGGCTTTGGACGCTGGCGATCATTCCGAGTTCCCTCAAACAGTCAGTGGCAATGTAGCGGGTAGGTTGCACACCGCGGTTTTGGAATCGGATGAAACGTTCTCTCTGGGTTTCTCCAGCATCGCCTTCTCTAAAAGTGATGGAATCCATAGCATGCAAGAGTGAAGAGTGATGGAAGAAGGTTTTGTGAGGTTTTGTGAAAAATTGTAGAATGAAGGAGATAGAGGTTCGGGTTAAATACGGGAGAGTGTTAATGAGATGGGTTATGATAATGGGGGGTTAATGAGGGTAATGGGGAGGTTACGGCGGTTATGGAAGGAATGGGTAGTTTTTGGGTAGGTTATGGAGGAAGAAGAAGAAGGGGCACGATGAGAAATAGTTCTGTTTCTCACGATTCCTGTAATAGGGATAGTCACGGTCGTGACAGGGGCGTGACGGTCGTGACACGCTAATTAAGCACGTCACGATCGTAAGAGGGGCGTGACGACCGTGAGGGCATGCTTTGCTGAATAATTCCCAGAAAGAAACATTTCCTCACGTGATTCATAAATTAATAATAATTTATTTTCTTTATTAACACTTATATTAAATAAACACCATATTGTATATAAATTGCAACACAGTATTATACGAACTTGCATGAGAGATTGTATACATGAAATAATGCAGGCATAACAGTATATAGAAAAAAATATATATATATATATATATAAGTTGCTAAAAATGGAGAAATATTTGGAATTAAAGGTGCATTGCATAAAGTAAAAAAAAATGAAATTACAAAAACGGAAATTACGGTATGAAATTGTTGCGAAAGATAAATTTAACTAGAAACGAAAACAATGAGAAAAAATAAACTAAATCACTTATAGCATTTTCAAAGGCGTTTCTTCAGGTCTTCGATGGCGGAGTCCAAGTGATAGAATTGTTCGCAGGCCATGTCAGTCAATCCTATAATGTCCAATCGCATGCTCTTAATGTCTTCTTTAAACAGATTAATGTCAGTTTGGTAAGCATGGAGAGTGTTCATGATGTTTTGTAAGTTGTTAGCATAATCTCCTTGATTCACTTCAGGGGTTTCATGAACTTTGTCAGTTGGGTCAATGTCATGGTAACCAGGAGGTGTCTCAGGGTCAGTTTCAACAGCGGTCATTATATCATCTGTTATCCTGTGAGACTGAGGTGTTTCAGGAGTAGCTGGATAATCAGGTGGGTTTAACTCATACAGCCAGTTATCCTTATTGTGAACACTTACTCTAGCATGATTGGGCAATGTGAACAGGGTTACTACTTCGTTCCGGATTAGGTACTCAAAAGGTGGATGTCCTAAATTCCTTATGATATGTCTATTGAAGCAGAATTTAAGATTCATTGGGCGGATGGTTCCTAGACGGTTGCACCTGTCCAGTTGGTACCTAAGTCCTATGGCATCAACAATCATGGTTACAAGACCTCCTACTAATATAGGTAATTCAGGTTCTTCTTGGATGCGGGTGAAGGTTTGCATCATGAAAGGTACACCATTAACAGACTGTCCATTAGTGAAACATGACATAATAAATACTTCATCTTTAGAAACTCCGGTAATGTTTTCTTCTTTTCCAAAGAAGGTGTGGGCAAGGAATTTATGGAAGTAACGGAGAGCAGGATTATGGATCTCATCATTATTCATGTTATTTGGTTCAGGGTGGTAGTTTCCGGTTAGAGTTCCCCAAAAGAAGTCTAGCTCCACATCCATCAATTCTACCTGTGTGGTAGTGAAAGCGAATGGTCCACTAGGGAATCCTAACAAGTCAGCTAGTTCTTTATGGTTAAAGTCGTATTCTATTCCAAATAGGCGGAAACTAATAAATCCTTTCCTAAATCCAAAACCGCGCTCAGGTAGGTAAAGGAAGGAGCTAAGGAACTCAAGGGTAAGCTCGCGGTAAGTCGCAAACTTATGTTGGATCAATGCATTCTCCCATCCGAGTCGGTTGAACAAGTACATGACACTATCATGTATACCTAGGGTTTCCATAGTCTTATCATCTGGGTACAGGGTCAAATCCATTTGCCTCTGTGATAACTCTTCAAACTTCATTCTTTGGTTCCTACCTCTAAATTTGGTTTCCATATAGTTAATTGGTTGGTTAGCCATGGTCAGTGCAAATATGGGGGAAACAAATCAGTGGAAAAGACTTTAGAAAATCTGTAAAAAGTGATTTAAGATAAAAATAAGAAAATGAAATGCATAATGTAATGGCGATAATAGTAATGTAAAATAAAACTGACAAAAGAATTTAAACAAATAGTAAAAACGATAAATAACAATGTGCTAAAAGAAAAGAATAGTTAAAATAAGTAAATAATTAAATGGGTTGCCTCCCACTAAGCGCTGTTTTTATTGTCAAAAGCCTGACGTAATGCTTTGGTTTAGATTAATCAGGGGAATTAGTGGACAATTCTAAAAGCTTTAGATTATTCGCATAATCGCTATTTTCAACTTTATGATAGTGTTTTAGACGTTGTCCATTTACTATGAATGGTTCACTATTCTTACCCTTAATTTCTATTGCTCCACTCGGGAATACTTTAGTTATATCAAAGGGTCCTGACCATCTAGACTTTAATTTTCCCGGGAAGAGCCTAAGTCTTGAATTAAAGAGGAGTACAACGTCTCCCACACTGAATTCTTTTCTAGATAGGCGTTTATCATGCCATCGCTTGGTTCTTTCTTTATATATCTTAGCATTCTCATATGCATCTAACCTTAATTCTTCTAATTCGTTTATGTCTAGGATTCGCTTTTCTCCTGCAGCATTATAGTTTATATTGAGAGTTCTGATCGCCCAATAAGCTTTGTGTTCTAGTTCTACTGGGAGGTGACAAGATTTTCCATAAACTAGTTTGAAAGGTGTAGTACCTATGGGTGTCTTGTAAGCGGTCCTATAAGCCCATAGAGCTTCATTAAGTTTAGATGATCAATCTTTCCGAGATATGGCGACAGTCTTTTCTAAGATTTGTTTAATCTCTCTGTTTGAGACTTCAACCTGTCCACTTGTTTGTGGGTGATATGGTGTAGCCACACGATGTCTTACTCCATACTTAGATAGTAATTTGTCAAAGATTTTTGAAATGAAGTGCGAGCCACCGTCACTTATGACTAGTCGAGGCACACCAAATCTGGGAAAGATTATATTTTTGAAAAGCTTTATTACTACTCGTGTATCATTTGTAGGAGAAGCTATGGCTTCGATCCATTTCGAGACATAGTCAATAGCTACGAGTATGTAATTATTACCGAAAGATGATGGGAATGGTCCCATGAAATCTATTCCCCAGACGTCGAAGATTTCTACTTCTAAAATTCCCTTTTGGGGCATCTCATCTCTTCTTGAAATATTGCCAGTGCGTTGACACCGATCGCAATTTATAACAATGATGTGGACATCCTTCCATAGATTAGGCCAGAATAGGCCGGCTTGCAAGATTTTTGCACAAGTCTTGGAAGTGCTTGCATGTCCACCATAAGGAGATGAATGGCATTGAGCAATGACATCTTCTATTTCTTCTTCGGGAATACATCGGCGAAAGATTCCATCTGGTCCTCTTTTGAACAATAATGGTTCATCCCAATAGTAATGTTTCAGATTATGAAAGAATTTCTTTTTCTGCTGATAGGTTAGATCGGGTGGAAGAGCTCTTGCGGCTAGGTAGTTGACAATGTCTGCGTACCATGGCAGTCCTACAGTTGTCTGTATTGTTTCCACGAATTCTGGTTCATTTATATCTAACTGCGCTAGGTCGCTTCCTATTTGTGCTATCAGCTGTTCATACGGAAAATCATCGTTAATCGGCACTTGTTCGGGTTTAATACCTTCTATTATAGATAAATGGTCCGCTACGACGTTTTCAGTACCTTTCTTATCTTTTATTTCTAGATCAAACTCTTGTAAGAGTAAAATCCATCTTAAGAGTCTTGGTTTAGCATCTTTCTTAGTTAATAGATATCGGATAGCAGCATGGTCTGTGTAAATGATTATTTTCGCTCCAACTAGGTAAGAGCGGAATTTGTCAAGCGTAAAGACAACTGCTAGCAATTCTTTTTCTGTAGTAGCGTAGTTCATCTGGGCAGAATCCAAGGTTCTACTGGCATAGTAAATCGCATGGAGTTTCTTTTCCTTTCTCTGGCCCAGGACTGCGCCTACAGCATAGTCACTCGCATCGCACATGATTTCAAAAGGTAGTCTCCAGTCGGGGGGTTGCATGATTGGTGCGGTGATGAGGGCTGTTTTTAGAGTTTCGAAAGCTTTAAGACAATCTTCATTGAATATGAACTCAGCGTCTTTCATTAATAAACCAGTAAGAGGTTTAGTGATTTTCGAGAAATCTTTGATGAATCGTCGGTAAAAACCGGCGTGTCCTAAAAAGCTTCGTATTTCTCGAACGGTTTTAGGGGGTTGAAGATCTTTTATTACTTCAATCTTAGCTTTATCAACTTCAATTTTCCCTTGTCGGATATTACATGACCTAATACTATTCCTTCGTTGACCATAAAATGACATTTCTCCCAGTTAAGCACGAGATTTACTTTTACACATCTTTCTAACACCATTTCTAAATTCGATAAGCATCCTTCAAAACTTTGCCCGCATACAGAGAAGTCGTCCATGAACACTTCCATGATGTTGTCTATAAAATCTGCGAAGATTGACATCATACATCTTTGAAAGGTTGCAGGAGCGTTGCACAATCCAAAGGGCATTCGCCTATAAGCGAACGTTCCATAAGGACATGTGAATGTAGTCTTCTCTTGATCATCAGGATGGATAGGGATTTGGAAAAATCCTGAGTAACCATCAAGGTAACAGAAGTAAGAATGATTGGCTAATCGTTCTAGCATTTGATCTATAAAAGGTAGTGGGAAATGATCTTTTCGAGTGGCTTTGTTTAGTTTACGATAATCTATGCACACTCTATATCCCGTCACTACTCTTTGCGATATTGATTCGCCTTGAGCGTTTTTCACAACAGTGATACCTCCTTTCTTTGGCACTACATGTATTGGACTAACCCATTCACTATCAGAGATTGGATATATTATCCCGGCATCTAATAATTTCTTGACTTCTTCTTTTACTACAGTGCTAAGGGTTGGGTTAATTCTTCTTTGAGATTCTCTGGAGGTTCTGCAATCTTCTTCTAGCAGAATACGATGCATGCAAACTGAAGGACATATTCCTTTGAGGTCAGATATGTTATATCCTAATGCAGTTGGGTATTTCTTCAAGACATCTAAAAGTTTCTTTGTTTCTATAGTTCCTAAACTGGAGTTTACTATAACTGGTCTTTTACATTCAACGTCTAAGAATTCGTACCTTAGGTTATGAGGTAAAGTTTTTAACCCTAATGTAGGTTTATCTTTACTTGGCATGGGATCCGGTGTAAGTGCTAAGCTTTCGCTTAGACTATCATCCTGATACGGTTTTCGCCAATTATCATCTTCTAAAATCGGAGGGATTTGAATTTTCATTATTTCAGAATAAGTGGTCTCCTTCAGCTCCATTTCTCTTACACATTCGTCAATTACGCCCATTAGATAGCATGTATCCTCTATAGCTGGTGATTGTAAGAATTGTGTTAAAACAAATTCGACTTTCTCTTCACCTACTTCAAAGGTTAGCTTTCCTCTTTTTACGTCTATTATAGCTCCGGCGGTAGCTAAGAATGGTCTTCCTAGTATGATAGGTGTAGTGGAGTCTTCAGAGATGTCCATGATTATAAAATCAGTAGGAATGTAGAATTATCCTATACGTACTGGGACGTTTTCTAGTATGCCTACAGGATATTTAACAGAGCGATCAGCTAGTTGAACAGACATTTTAGTTGGTCTTAGGTCTCCCATGTCTAGCCTTTTGCAAATCGTTAAGGGCATAACACTGATACTGGCTCCTAAATCGCATAGAGCTTTGTCAATGACGAATTTTCCTATTACACAGGGTATAGAGAAACTTCCTGGATCTTTTAGCTTAAGAGGCATGTTATTTTGAATTATGGCGCTACACTCGGCAGTAAGTGTAACTGTTCCGTTATCCTCTATCTTTTTCTTATTGGATAAGATCTCTTTTAAAAACTTAGCATACGAGGGTATTTGGGTAATTGCTTCTGTAAACGGAATAGTAATATTCAACTGTTTCAGAAGTTCGACAAATTTCTTAAATTGACCCGTCGTCTTGGAACTTACTAATCTTTGAGGGTACGGAATTGGTGGTTTATAGGGTGGTGGAGGCACATAAGGTTGTTCTTTCTCCACTACCTCTCGATTTTCCTCTTCCTTTTCTTCTGGATCATTCACCACTTCAGTCGGTTTATCCGGTTTTTGATACATGGCTGGATTGTCAAGTCTTGGATCGGTAGGTCCGTCAAGTTCCTTGCCACTTCTTAATATTACAGCGTTAGCATGTCCTTTCGGATTAGGTTGAGGTTGTCCAGGGAATACTCCAGCTGGTGCAGCAGTAGGTGCTTGTTGTTGAGCTACTTGTGAAATCTGAGTTTCAAGCATTTTGTTATGTGTAGCTAATGCGTCTACTTTGCTCACTAATTGTTTAATCTGCTCACTAGTGTGAATGTTTTGGTTTAAGAAGTCCTTGTTTGTCTGAGATTGGCTAGCTATAAGGCTCTCCATCATCAATTCAAGGTTCGATTTTCTAGGGATGTTAGGAGCAGTCTTTTGATATCCTGGTGATGCAGCTGGTGCTTGACCTGGTGCGTAATAAGCATTGTTATTCTTATAGGAGAAGTTCAGATGATTCTTCCAACCTGGGTTGTATGTGTTTGGGTAAGGGTTTCCTTGAGCATAATTCACTTGATCAGTGGGAGTTCCTGTCAATAGTTGACAATCAGAAACTTCGTGTCCTGGGACTCCACATAACTCACAGTTAGGTGTTACTGCAGCCACGGTGGCTGCAGGTGTTATGGCCAAGTTATCGATCTTTTGGCTTAGTTGGTCAAATTTCGCATTGACTTGGTCCATACTACTTACTTTGTACATACCTCCCTTTGTTGGTTTCTCAGTTGCGACTCTCTCGCTTCCCCAAAGGTAATGATTTTGAGCCATACTTTCGATAAGTGCATAGGCATCTATATATTCTTTGTCCATCAATGCACCACCCGCGGCAGCGTCAATTGTCGTTCTTGTATTGTACAAGAGTCCATTATAGAAGGTATGGATGACCATCCAGTCTATTAATCCATGATGTGGACAAAGTCTAAGTAGATCCTTATAGCGTTCCCAAGCTTCGAATAATGATTCACTTTCTCTTTGCTTAAATCCGTTGATCTGAGCTCTCAGCATAGCTGTCTTGCTAGGTGGAAAATACCTATTCAAGAAAACTTTCTTAAGTTCTGCCCACGTAGTTACTGAGTTCGAAGGCAGAGATTGAAGCCAAGCTCTTGCTCTGTCTCGAAGTGAAAAAGGAAATAAACGTAGTCTAATAGCTTCTTGGATAACTCCATTGACTTTTACGGTATCTGCATATTGCACAAAGATCGAAAGATGAAGATTCGGATCCTCGGTAGGATTTCAGGCGAATTGATTTTGTTGCACGGCTGATATCAACGAAGGTTTTAGTTCGAAATCATTTCGGTTGATAGCCGGCGCTGCAATGCTTGAATGCGGTTCACCTTGCGAAGGATTAGCGTAATACTTGAGTGGATGAGTTTGTTCTTCAGCCATACCTGCGTCTTCTGATTTTATGACTGGTTTAGGCGGATCTAATTGAAGATCTGGAATATTGGAATTATTTTCGAAATCGAATATACGTCTTCTTACGTGTAAGAAGCGCTCCGATTCAGGGATTAGAGGTTGCAAGTCTTCGCTTTTAGAGCGAGTACTTGGCATACACTCGGAGATTAGATTAAATTAAATAGTTGATACCTTAGTCTAGAAAATGCTACCTAAATGCACTAGTAACTAAATTAAGGAATCCCCGGCAACGGCGCCAAAAACATGGTGGGCTAAAGACGTGTCTACTTATGCGTCTAGCGGTATCTTACTGCAAGTGCACAGCCTATCGAAGTAATATTTAAGATTATCGATCCACAGGGATTCTATTGTTACTTAGTGCTAGATGAACTTCTAGTTTAGCTAAGGCGAATGGTTGTCACGATTGTTGTTGGTTTTAAGACTATTAAAGGCGGAATTAGATTTAAGCTTTTAATAAAGTAATACTAAGGCGGTCGGTATGTAATTATACTAACTTAGGTGGGTCGATCTAACCTAGGCTTATAGAGATGTTCACTTAATCTATTCGGTAGAGATTACTGGTTTAAATACCCTCAACTCACACTCTCGTGGTCTTATATCAGATCTTATCCCTAAAGCCCTATGCCTGCTCTCGCTAGCCCATAAGTGTTTAGAGGTAATTTTTGGAAACTAAATAATTCTAATTTATCTTAAAGCGCTCTCGCTGTGTTTAATTTAAATGCCTAACTTTAGCTATCTGGTTAAAATCTCACACTCTCGTGGTCTTGACCCAACCTAATACCCTTTTCTTACTCTCGTAACGAAAAGGTTTATTTCAATTAAAAAGTATCAGCCAGAATGTTAAGTGATTAATTATTTTCAGCCTATGGTTATATTTACCGGTTAAGTTTGTTATAACTACATACCGCCCTAAGGTGTTTAGCTACTCATCGAGGTTGAACCAGGCAGAAGCAGAGAATTTAATAATGACATACTCATGGCAGAAAAATAAATAGACATTATAACTAAATTAAATTGCAATATAATAAAAACCTGATTAACAGATATTCGAGCAGACTCCTTCTTCCACAGACCGGAAAACTTGGAGTAGGCGGAAATTAAAAATAAACGAATGCTGAAGGTTTAGAAACAATTAAATGTATGACAATTTCCTGATGTTGGAAATTGTTATACGGTTGGTTTGGATACAAATAAAAAACGAAACAGAAGCTAAAAATAATGCTGGAATGAAAATGCTGGTTCGTAAGGCAGTTTGGCAGAGCTTCCGCAGAAATTTTGAATAATGAAGTCTGTCCTTGAGTTCACAGAGCTTGTACTATTTATAGAGTCTTTAATGGGCTGGATTCTTGGTCCTTTGTTGCATGGGCCTTGCTGAAGTTGTTGAGGAAATGCTGGAACGTGGCAACAAAAATGGGAGAAGTGGTCTTCACGTGCTGCCTTGAGGAGAAATAAGAGGAGAAGTGGTCTTCAAGTAGTGCCTTGACGTAGTCTGAGTCAAAACCAAGTTTTATCCTTGTCACGGGCGTGACAAGTTCTTCACGTTCGTAATTTGAGGATTTTAAGTGTCACGGTCGTGACCACTCTCTTACGGTCGTGATGGCCCAAATTGGGGTGTCACGGTCGTGACACCCTTGTAACGATCGTGGCTGCAACAAATTATGCAGTCTTTTTGCAGGCTTCTGCATTTCTCCATCTCCTTGTGGTCTCTTTTGTTCCTTTTCTCTTAATTCATGATTTAGCTTCACATAACGATGTACCTGCAAAATAGTAAGAAAAACTCGAGAAATCGAGTGTTAAAACGGTGAATGCGCGATAAAACGTCAATGAAATCTAGCGATATAATCGATGCGTTTTCTTGTTATCAAGAAGCACGATACCATAGGTTTCTTCTCCCATCCTTCATAGGTGGTTCAGAAACGTAGGTATGGTCATTCAAGTATAGTGGTGCATCAATGGCAATAGTAAAAGGATGATGTGACTAAAGCTTGGATGCCATTATTGATTCTAAAGGTTTCTTGAAGAGAAACATAGTGAAGAAGAATGAAAAACCGCAGAAAAACTCTCAAGGTTTCTTTTTTACTTGTGTTTCAAAAAGATGGAAATGGTGAGAGAGAGAGAGAGAGAGAGAGAGAGAGAAGAGGACATTGTGAGGGAACATGTTACCGAAGAAGGAAAACGATTCAGTTTTGTGTCCAAATGATTTTGGACACGTGGCGCACTAAAGTCGACAAATGGCGTTAGGAAAGATGAAAATGGAGTTAAAAGAGTTTTTATCTTCATTTCATTTTTAATTAAGCTCCTACGAAATATGGGTGATCGTGATCAATTGCACGCATGTATGCGACATGACATTTTGGTGTAAAGTATTGACCAGAGAATAATAATTAAATAGTGAGACGTTTCATTGATGTAATGTGTGCAGACTAGGCAAAAAGTGTCGATGGGTTACAAAAATGTCATCTTTCCTCCATTTGATCATATGATTGAAAGTGACATTTTTGAAGGACATATGTTAACCTGAATTTTCACTTAGGAGAAAAGTCAACTGAGTACTGCATTGGGAAAATGCTAGGTGTTAGCATTTAGTTTTTACGTAAGTCGAGAGAACTGATACGTCGACTAGAGCGTTCTGACTGACGTCTTGAGATGTGGTTTGGAAGAATCTCAAAAGCAGATCTTGAGATATGGTTTGGAGGAGTCTTAGGAACATATCTAAGTGATCACTCGACATCACTTCGAGGTTGATACATTCGACGATCTCCAAAGACTTGGAAGATTGAGGAAACCAAAGACTAAAGAAGGGACTTAACATTATCAGCAACTACCTTCGACGAACAAATATCGTTATTAGTCGATAAGAGCAGTTAAAGAACTTGGGATAATAGTTTTCAGCAGTTTTTAAGTACCAATGATGTGGCAGTGCATCAGAAGATTAAGTTGCATGTAGGGCTGGAAATAAGTCGAGTCGAGTCGAACTCACCTCAGCTCGGCTCGACTCGTTAAGAATTATTCGAGTTCGAGTTCGAGTTCGAGTTTGACACTAACTTTTTTTTAAGCTCAAACTCGACTCGTTATAAGTTCACGAACAGTTCGGTTCAACTCGTTAGGTTCATCTCATTAGGTTCGGTTCACATGATTCACGAACTTAAAAACTATTTTTTTAAATATATATATTTTTTAGTATATTTGACATTTTAAATATATATATATATATATATATATATATATATATATATATATATATATATATATATATATATATATATATATATATATATATATATATATATATATATATATATATATATATATATATATTTAAATAAAATATTAAAATAAACTAAAAGTTATCATATTGAAATTTAACTTTATCTTCGAAATCTACTAATTTAAAACCTACACAACTTTCAAGAGATACATTTGAGAGTCTAATTCAAAAACTACTAAATTAAAAATTAAATTTGTCTAAGATTTGGAGTAAATATTTAAACCTGATCTTAAAGACAGTATAATTCTTCTCATATGTAATCGAGTTGACTCATGAACCTAACGAGTCGAACTATGTATAGTTCAAGTTCAGCTCATTTAGTTAACGAACTTAATTTTCCGCTCATACTCAACTCATTTGGTTCATGAACCTAATTCAACGATTTAATTGTCGAATCGAATTTCGAACTATTTTCGAGTTGGTTTGGTTCATTGCCAGCCCTAGTTGCATGTCTTTAAAGACATGTCAATTTTTTAGGAATGAACTGTCGAAAACAATTATTTTTAGTTTAGTATATATAGCAATCTCATATGTTGTAATCAAGATCGCAAATTTCATATAATTTCTCTATAGAATTGGAGTACCCCGAGACAAAATGTGAAATAGTTTTTGAGTGATATGTGAGTTTGCGCTCCTTTCACTGTATTATCTTTATGTTTTATTAATTGAAACATCTTTTCTTTTTATCATTTGCTGCATTTACGTTATGTTGTTTATTGCAAAGTTCTTTTACTTTAATTCAAATTTTAGTATCTTTAAAGTTTGTCTTTATTCGGTCTGCACACAAACATTATAATCACTTCATATACATGTTTTCTTATAAATGTATTTGCACAGAATTACTACTGAGATTTTTCGAGTTAATCTCATAAATTTTTAAACTTGTGATTGTTTGTTAAAAATATATATGTCATACATTATTATATGTTCTCAACTTAACAAAATAAATATTTCAAAAATCCATTACAAATTTAATACAACAATATCAATAATACATAACATAACATAATTCTACACTTCATTTCAACCATATTTAAAAATATTATGACAAAACTAAAGAATTATAATAAAATAAGTTAAACTAATTTAAATCAAAAAGAAAATAATAAAATATAATACTAAAGAATTACAATAAAATAAATTAAACTAATTCAAACCAAAAAAAAATTATAAAATATAATAACTAAAATAAAGTTCAAATAATTAAGATTATCTAAATTAAATAAGATAGAATACCAAAATATAAATAATATAATATACTTTATTAAATAACAAAAAATCGAAATTGAATTGAATTACAACAAACAAGTCTTAATTGACAACAACAAACAATATTAATTTGAATGAGATTCAATAGAGTTGTATATCATGACTATGTTTAAAAGAGATAGTATGATGGTGAGGTGTGGTTGGTTGAAAGAAAAACTATAATGGAGTGACAAAATTTAAAAGTTTGTATAATTGTAAAAAAAATACATTTTTTTTTGTGATTGAGGAATGTATGTTAAGTTTTAATATTAACCTATTAAAATTATAAAAAAAAATTAAAAATAATCAATTTGATGAATTTTTTTTGACCCGGACGATTTTAAAAAATCGACTCTAATTCTTTAGTTCGAATTGTTTTGAACGGTTCAATTCGATTTTTTTGATTTAACTCAGATTTTGACCTATTAGCAGTTTTGAAATGTTGATTCAATCGAATTCATCTCTAATTTTCGATTCAATCGGTTGAATCGACCGGTTCGATCTGATTTTTAAAACATTATCATAAACATATTAGCACAGAATCATTATTGAGATTTTTGGAATTAATATCACAAATTTTTAAACTTTTAACCTTGTGATTGTGATTGTACGTTAAAAATATCTACAAATACATCTTTTATGCATTGCAAATTTCTTTTATTTGAAACATAATTACTTTAACAGGATTGCTATGTTGACACCCATTTCTACACCCTACACCTCAATTACTGCTCACAAATACTTGAACAAATTCCCCAGAACATGGTTAATAGTGTGTATTTTATTGGTTAATGAAGTAGTGAAAGTGGTTAATAAATTATAGGTAAAATAATTGGCTAATAATGTAGATTTTTGTGGTTAATGCAACTGTGAAGTTGGTTAATGCACAATCTTATATTTGTGTTATAAAATAAATTTTAAAAATAAATATTTTTTTTTTAAAAAATAATATTTTATAAAAATATATTATTTTAATAAAAAAAACACTGTTCACCGTATAAATACGGTGAATAGTACATACGGTGTAAGTATTGGGTGTAAAAAAGGGTGTAGAAATAGCATTTTTCTTACTTTAAAGATGAATTGAAAAAAAATAGTTATTAGAAGAATTTGATTGGAATACATATAATTAATAATAATAAGAAACGGAAAAGTATATATTATTAATGGGAGACATGCGCAGTCGACATCATCGCCCCTGTTGAGCAAGAAAATACCATCGCCAAACCTCACACCCACGCATCACAATACCAAAAAACGAAACTCGAATCACTTTACTCTATTACGTTGGTAATGATTCAATATACTAGAAAGTAAAAAATAAAGTTACTTTCCTGAACATCACTGACCGAATTTGAGAAATGGCAGTACTCCCACTAGTAAAGCTAGGAACACTAGTTTTGAAAACCGCTTGCAAACCCATCGCCAATAGGCTCAAAAAAGAAGCTGGATACCACCCTAAGTTCCGCAATTTCATCATCAGCATTGCACAGACCAATCACAGGTTTACCACAAGAATTCAGAGACGCATTTATGGTCAAGCTACTGATGTTGCCATTCGTCCTCTCAATGAAGAAAAGGCTGTTCAAGCTGCTGCTGATCTCCTTGGAGAATTCTTTGTTTTCACTGTAATCATTATTATCAGTTTTAACGTTATTTGTTTCTGTTTGATTGAATGCCTTCTACCTGTTTGTGTATTTTACCCCGTATAGAATTATGTCTTTATTTTTGTGTGGTTTGTGTGCCAAGTAACCCTTTTACACGTGGAAGTCTGTGATGTTTAAACTTAGTTCTTGTAGACTTTGCCGTAAACTCCCATTGATGTCTCTACCTGAAGCTCCCTAAGCTTCCCCTTTCTGTAGATTTTTTATAGTGTAAGAGCTTTTATAATCTTGTTTAGGCCAGGCTCTTATGCGCATCTTGTTCTGCTTGGGAACTAGAAATTATTGGTGAGACTGTGGGATGAGATATTGGATTGGTGGAGCAAGTTCCCGTGTGGCGGAGAGGAGGCGGGATCTGTCGTTGAGAGAACAAGGAGTAATGTAAGAATGATAATGAGTTTGAATACTTGAACTGGAGCGCTTTATTTCTTATATAGTGCGAGCGGTTAAACCCATCTGCGTGAGAGGAGACACACAATGCAGGTGGCTGTTTAATCACATGGTAATTGATGTGTATGGAGGTGGAATTATCTACCCTTGGCGGAGAGAAGGATCACCTAGTTCATACGCTCTTCGCTTGATGCCGCTCTTTGGCCTTTCACTATGGGTCTTGGGAACGGCCCTGAACACTTCCATTGTCTAGAAAAAAGGAAAAGAAATATTTCAACCATAGCATAATATACTGGTTGTATTGTTTGAGCAGGTGTAAAACAAAGGCTTTTTGTCAAAATCTAAGTTGGCACAATTTCCAAAAATGAGGTCTAGACTTTATAATTTATTATTAATTAAAATAATATTAGCTCATATATTCTATCATACAGACATCGGGTTTTGGATGATAGGTGTGAAATTGATTGATTTTGTGTCCGATCCTTCTCTTTTTGTTGCTATCTTAAACTGAATATTACATACATTCATAAAAAAGTGCTTTCAATTATTTGTAGAATTTCCTGTTATTTGGTTTCCACTTCTGGCATACAAGAATAGTAGCATAGTATTTGTTTTATCTATACCATACCAGCTATCAAGATTTCTCTTGTCATCATCTATGGTCTTTCTAACAGCTAATATGATTAATTATATATTATAAGTTTTAATCTTCTTTTATTTAGGTTGCAGGAGCGGCTGTAATCTTTGAGGTGCAAAGAAGTTCTAGATCAGATGCAAGAAAGGAAGAATTACGCAGACGTGAAATACAGGTCGATTATCTTTCTATGAGGGGTAGATTATGTAGGGATTTCACTGAAGCAAATCAAAGTTTGTCTTGTTACAGTCTGTTAATTGGAGGGGACAGAAACAGGTATTGGGGCCAAATAATTCTAAATCCTAAATATGTGCTCACATTTTTGTATCATAGCAGGCAATTAAGACTAGAAGTGAAGAGTTGAGCATGGAAATTCAACTTCTTGCACAAAAACTTGAAGAGCTGGAACAACTTGCTAGAGGACGGGGACTTGCTGGAGTTCTTAATTTCAGGCAAGCCAATGCCGGTGAAGATAAAAAATCAAAATCCAATTAATCGTCTCAGTTGTTAAACATTGCGCACAGGTTTTGATAAAATGCTTCATAAGTATAGTTATTTGGTTTGTTTGGAAAAAAATGGAATTGATATGAAAAATGTTCTAAGAGAGACATAATCTTTAAGAAGGTATACAAACATATCTAAAAGATTCATTTTTAGATGTGGTGAGGGGCATTGAGGATTAGTCTTAAATACACCCATCCTCTTTGTCAATTTGCTCTTGCTAAAAAGTTTCTTTTTGAATACTAATGGCATGTTAGCTTTCACATTGGGAAGGTCTTAAATCACCTTTGGACAAAACTACAAGAGAGTAGAACTTTCATGATAGAAGCCAACCACATTTCTCAAGCCTCCGGATAATCACATTTCCCTCGTCTAAAATTTTGTTTGTCAGTCACTTGCTACTCTTCACATTTGTCAAATGATTGACCGAAAATAAGTCCCTTGCAATTTTGTAATAATTGCCAGACATTATTCAAGACAAATCAGATACAGTATAGTTTCTTTGGCTTGGCTTTTCAACCTGTCTTTCAAGTTAACATGTTACCGAGCTTTTGATTTTGTTTTCGATTTGGGTCTATTAAATATCAATTTTAACTTTTTACTCTTGAAGGTTGTATTGTATTTAACAATGTCTCAGCTTCTCATTTTCGAATGAATTTATGGCTGAGAAATGAGTTTTTCCCAAATTCCCGCATGATGGCGGCTAAACACCATCATCCATGAAATTTTTTAAGTATCCTCGAAGTAGCAGACAAGATAAAATGAAGTTTTGTTTGTTATGAGACGAACATTTTACTCTACATATGTGGTGAAGCATAAGGAGGACATTAGATTCAGCACTCATTAACGTTTCCACCAAAATCTCTATTTTCCACCAATTCGCTGATGTTCAACGACGACGTAGAAATCACAAAACAGAGACAAAATCAATGTGGATGGCTATGAACTGCATAATAGAGACTATCCACAACTAAAAAATGGAGAAAGTTTATTGAGTGACTGAAAATTCACAACCATTTTCTGTTTTGTAACAAGAAAACTCCAAAATATGCCCAAAATTACTTAATAGCAAGCTATTCAAAAACTATAGCAGTCGAAAACTTTGTGGCTCTAATGATTCTAATGATCTCGACAATCAAATAGATAGACACGAAACAACTAAAACCCTCACTAGGGGTTACACAGACTACCAAAAATCATTCAACTAAAACCCTCACTAGGGGTTACATAGACTACCAAAAATCATTTTGATAATTTCATGTGGGTTTCCAATTGAATTGAACGCATCTTCACAAAATCGATCCTTGTCCAATCCACAACGCTCAAGTCAGGTCAAATTAAAACCATTATTACTTAATCAGTGATTGAAACCACCTCAGTGCTACAATGACGTCACTCTATTCATCATGGTTGAGGTTACCAAGGGTATCTCTGCAATCCAATATTTATATATGTATTTGTTTCAAATGTTGCTAATTGTTTTTCAATTGTTATATAATTTATTGTGGAATTGATTTATAAATAACTTATAATAATGTAAGGTTCACTTAAAAAATTGTGTGGGGGAGAAAATCACACCAATTCACTATAGGGATGTTGTATCTTAGGCAGAGGTAATTCAAAAGTGCCACATACTTGATTATAGTGGAAATTATTTTGAGCTTTCTTGTGGTAGTTACATATGCATGAGGGAGGTGCTCTTCACTACACCCATAGAGATCACACATTCTATGAAAAATTTAAAATGTCGCATCATTTGAATTTTAAAATTCGAATGTGTCTATTATATATACCAAATTATTTCACCAACATCTTTATTGGAAAAAAAATACCAAATTTTAATCTAGAGATTAACCCATGCTTTGACTACATATTTACCAAATCACTTCAAATTCGGACAAATCTCTAGACAACTTTTTCACACTTAGATAGTGAATTAAAAGAAATTTTATATTTTTTAATGAAACTTACAATATAAGTCATTTATAAATCAATACCATAATAAATCATATACATTTATTATTCAATAATAAGATCAAATATTCAAACAAAAATGTTGGTAAATCATACATTAATGCTCATAAAATGCAACAAACAATAATACAAAATTTTAAAATGTTAATATCAAAATACAAAGTAAAAGACAACTCTTACGCATATCTGATGTTTATGTTCCTCCCATTCCTCCTGTACATCAATGCATATTGTGCCTATGCAAAGATGGCTGTAGAGTGACCCTCTCATGAGTGTCTTCCTGAATCTCGCCCTAGCAAAGACCTCTACTTGAAGGGAACTCGCGATGTAAAATGCAGTGGAAACAAAAATTTCCCTTAGCCGATCCTTGCGAATGAGCTTGATCAGTGATAGATTAGTTACCTCTTGTGGTGATTAATTATTGATGCAGAATCAAAATATCAACCACGAGTTATGATCAATGTCTCTACTCAGCCCGCACAAATAGATTGACTTCAATTTCAGTGCTAGCTGATACAATGAAGATTTTTTTTATGTGGTGATATATATATATATATATATATATATATATATATATATATATATATATATATATATATATATATATATATATATATATATATATATATATATATATATATAATGAAGATTTTTTTTATGTGGTGATATATATATATATATATATATATATATATATATATATATATATATATATATATATATATATATATATATATATATATATATATATATATATATATATATATATATATATATATATATATTATATATATATATATATATATATATATATATATATATATATATGTATGTATATATATATATATATATGTATATATATATATATATATATATATATATATATATATATATATATATATATATATATATATATATATATATATATATATATATATATATATATATATATATATATATATATATATATATATATATATATATATATATATATATATATATATATATATATATATATATATATACATACATATATATATATATATACATACATATATATATATATACATACATACATATATATATATATATATATATATATATATATATATATATATATATATATATATATATATATATATATATATATATATATATATATATATATATATATATATATATATATATATATATATATATATATATATATATATATACATACATATATATATATATATATATATATATATATATATATATATATATATATATATATATATATATATATATATATATATATATATATATATATATATATATATATATATATATATATATATATATATATATATATATATATATATATATATATATATATATGTGAGAGAGAGAGAGAGAGAGAGAATATGACTAGGGGTATAAACTGAATTTCATTAATGTGAAAGCTTATGCTTAAATGTTATATTTAGAACCACTTGTGTGGGCTGAAAGCTGAAAAAACTAACTTGAGTGCATCGTACATTACGGTATAATGTATTTCGCTTAATTACACGATACCTTACAATATTTTCTATTATATTTAAGTGCAATGTATCTTAGAGTGTTCTATAATTCACTTAAATGCACAATTCCTTACGATGTTCTGTAATTCTCATAAGTACGTTGTACCTTACACTGCTCCATTTCACTCTCTCACTCATTTTTCATTACGTGTGTGGCCCTGTAGGTTCTCGTGAAGTTAGAAATTGTACTCAATCGTATTTTTAATATAATAAATAGTGAGCGATATCTAGTAACACATCATTGCTACCTAAGTCACGAAAATGCCATGTGATTTGACAAAACTTTTATGTGATAATGTTTATGTGTATAATCACCTTGGTACCCTCATGTTTATGTTGAACACAAGAAATAAACCGTGTCACCCATGTTTAGTTCAATATTGGGCTGTTAGACATATATCATGTTACGCGTGATGGACAAATTCCATTTAGGTCACTCATGTCCCTCAGTATGATTTGTCAAGTACAAGTCAACCATCTTTATAATCATCCTATTACAAACAACATTTGATTGCAAATAAACTACTTGACTCCTCATCTAAAGTCTATAGTGGTTTTCAGGTCGAATGGTGATATACAACGTTCTATTTCGTACACATCAAAAGTCTTTATAATCATCCTATCACAAACAACCTCGAGAATAACTTATGACACTTTCATAACATTCTATTTCGTATTCTCATGGTTGGTCAGTCAAGTATAAATATTACTTCTAATATTCATACATATGTGAAGACTTGATAACTTTTTATCCCTGATCCATGAGATATGATCATAAACCTATCCACATGATAATATAAATGCTTTAATATTATCCCACTTCATAATAAAGTTTGACTATGGATACTTTAAGAATAATGTCATCATGTTTAATGAGATCTCATGTTTAAGTCACACTTAATGTTTCATTAAACTTACTAGCTATTCTAGAGACATATTATGGGAAAATAAACATAATAAAGAATATCTTTTATTGTTAAAACATAATTTGATAGAAGTACCAAGTTCTAATAAAACTATTATCCTACAGGGCTTACACCAACATCAATAGCCACAATACAATGACATATCAACAACACATTCACAACATGATCCTCCCCTGCATACTCCTTTTCTAGGATCTCTTGATGAGTTAGCCTCATGAGATCTCCTTCTACATTTTGTATCATGTAAGGATGCGACACTCTATAAAATTATTGGACATAATCGTATATCATATTCCATGATTGAGAAGCTGAGACACGACGTACATCCTCTGACCAAATGCTCATAATGCCCCACAAATATTCCGTCAACATCTATACAGAGTACAATGGCAGGAGAAACAACTATGAGGTATTTGGGTATACCTTGAAAATACCCAAACTACCCTAGTACCCGCTTAGGTAGATGCGGGTGCATAATTCGAGACCCACAAGCCAACCATCCAGAGTACATGGTTAACATCTTAAAGGGTCGTGTCTCATGATGCTCACCGTACAACGTGAAACATATATCATTTGGCCCGATGAGGTTAAGAGAAACTCATAATGGCCCGATCATCAAATTCCCTATGAATAGGATAATCGAGCAGGCACATGAAAATTCCACAGAGAAATCTTCAACATATTATCATTCGAAGAGACGTGGAAAATGTCGGTGGATCCATGCTTGAAAAATGGTTTAGATGAAATATTAGTAAGAATGTAACATAAGTACAATGTAATTAATATCAGTAAGGTTGCAAAAATATTATCATAAAAAGATAATTATTTGATGTTATTTGTCTTGTCTTCCACTACTACCTTCAACTAGCTTGGAGTAGAGGTAAACCAAACAAGTTTCCCCCAGTTGTACTCATGAATTCTCTCCAAGCCAATGAAGTATTTAATGTAGACAACATCAACATAGGTCATATTTTGCCTAAAATATGCATGTGTCAACTAGAACCACGAAGTATGACCTAAATTCATATGCTCTATAATAAGTAATCCATGTGTCATCACCTATGACATCCACAACTACAACCAGGTGGTTTTCATACAACTTCATTATGAATGAAAATATATCAGAACATCCTCTGGTGTCATCTATCTTCCGTTGGGCTTTATCCGGGTTAACTCTTAAATATATCATCATCATTTTTAGTGCATTAATTCTACCAATTATGGAGTAATCTAATAATCCTTCTATGATCGAAAGACGTAGGAGACATGAGACATCATCAAGTGCCATGGTCATTTCACCGATCATAAGATGAAATGAAGAGGTCTTTGTGTATCATTGCTCCACAAACGCAGACAATAAACCATGGTTAATATAACTATATTTAGTTTTGCACAAATCGTTCGACTCATATAGTTGTAAGACATTCTAAAATCATGGTTCATCAATTTGTGACAACTTTGTAACCTTTCTACCATGGTTAATAGATTCCAATGTATCACGATACTCCAAAAAATAGATACATCATCCTTAGATGTCGAGATTATTATAACACGAGTGTTTAAAAGAGTAATTAAAGATTTATACTACCACTTCATACCACACATGCCTAGCAATGATGAGTCAACAAGTGCACAAAAATGTCAATTATAATATAAAGACTATCAATCCCACATAGACCAATGCCAACTACAGTTATCTACTGTTACTATGTGTATCTAAGACGATGAATAAATATTTATGTTTGCAAGAAAAAGGAAATAATCGGTTTTGAATTAATTAGGAAATGAGAAATCAGAATGTGGTTTCCATCGACCGTTATCGCTCACTGAGTCATTACTTATAATTAAAATGAGATAAATTATTTGGAGAAAAAGAATTAATTTTTAAGGTATCGCCCGCTTTTGCGTGACTGGTACTGAATTTTAGCACGTATTCTAATTCTCCGCTTTCGCGTGTCAAACGTGCTACAGTGGAAAATTCTCTTTGAAAAATAATTACTTTTAATTACTTGAAAAGTTGCTTAAATTAGAAAATAAATTTAAAGGCACGGTCTGCTTTCACATGTTTAATACCGAATTTTAAGTGTATAAACGTCCATTTTCGCATGTTCGCTTCTACTCTTAAAATTGCTTTTTGGAAATTGAATTTTTCCTAATTGACTAGAAAATGCTTTCGAAGTGCTTAAAATGAAAAACTGAATTTTCCTATTGTTATATAGAAGTTTCATTCTTTGGAATTGTGTTGCACCCCAAATTTTACCCTCATATTTTTTGCATTGCCTATATAGCATATCATGTCTTTCATTTTTCATAATACCCAATTTATCAGCTGAAATAAACTTGTCAGAATTATAGACAAACCAGTCAAACTGAATCTCAATTATGCGTAAAATTGGTGGACAAAAAAATTAAAAAGATCGAGCTTGCAGACGTCAATTATATTGATCTACGTTTCGCGTAGCTTTAATCCGACGTGTTCGTTTTAATTTTTCGACCATTTTTCGTCACATTTTGATTAGTTTGAGCATTTTAACGGGTCAAAAATTATTTTAAAATCTGACCAAACGATGTATTTTTCCGAGTCGTATATTTCGTGCTGATCATTTTAGTGTGCTCGGTTTATTTTTTTGAGCCCTTGGGCGTCCGACTTTATTTATTTGAGTTCCGGTTATTTTTATTTTTTTAAATATTTAGAATAAATAAATAAATAGAATTATTAGTTTTAATTTTAATTTTATTTTATTTTTATTTAGTTTTAAATAATTATCTAAGTTGGGCTTTAAAATGGGCATTAGGTTAGAGTTAACCCTAATTTGTTACGTATGTAAACATGAGTGATGAGAGAAAACTTTATTAACATTAGAAAATCAGGAACATGTCATCAGAAGAAGAAGAAGAAGAAAGTTTTGAGAAAAACTCAGAAGATCCACCAACAAGGATCATCCAACAGCGACCGTGGACCCTTTGGAGCCTCACTGCCACCGACGGACAACAACAAAGCAAAGAGCCTCAGAAGAAGCTTCATCAGTACAAGTCTTGTCCTCTGATTCCGATGATTTTTACCGAGTTGTACCCTTCATTAGTGCAACAAGGTCTGGTTGTTACCCGAGCTTTGGGTCCACCTCCCAATCCTCCACCTGCCAATTACAACACCGCCGCTCATTGTTTATTTCATGAGGGTGCGCCTGATCACAATTTGGAAGGTTGTTACACGCTCAAGAACATTGTCAGAGATTTGTTGGAACAAAAGATAATGTCCTTCGATGATCCTCAACCAAAGATCAAGACTCCTCTCAGGGTTTTCCATGTGTCAGGATCAAGCTCTGCAAAGCCTGTTTTCAATATATCTAAGCCTGTTTTCAACATGTCTACTCTCCAGTGAAGTCGTCATTTTCTGTTGCGGTGGAAATAGGATATCAAACTATTAATTAGCCTGAATCACATTTTTAATTCACAACCAATCTTTGATTTATCCGAAGGAAAATGTCAAATGAAGGAAAACCTATTTTTGCATCGTAAACACAATGCGGGGAGAGACTTAGGTAAGGGGTTGGTTAAGCTTAGGGAAGATACTAGCACCCTAAACTTCTTTAGTACTATACAAGACCCTTTTGTTTAATGCATGTCTTTTACTTTATTATCTGTTTGAAATATATACTGAGCTAAGGGTTAAAAGTGACAAAGAGACCTAAGGATTAGTCCTAAGTTTACTCGCCAAGACTCGCATCTTGTGCCTACGTATCCGAGGTAGGGGATGGAATCAGAGTAATCGTAGTTCCCCTCGAGAGGGAGGTTAGAAACGTTTTGACTGTGGTCAATGTTTCAATGGGGAGTAAGCGTTTCTTAAGGAAAACGCTTACGTGGAGTTCTGTGACTCCTATTTCTACGTTAAAATTGTTGAATTGAAATTAGGGTAAACTAAAGGTTCCTCGACGGAAAACCCTAAAATAGAGTACGACGACTCTTTGACCTAATGCTAGGGTAAATGTCATTTTCGTCCAGGGCGAGACACCTAGTCAAATTAGGATTTTGAAACGGTCAAGGGCCAGGACTATTGACTTGGCGGTCAAACTGTGAGACCTAATTCTTCGAAAGGTTTTGACGGTAAAAATATGCAGATGATGAATTATTACATGGCAGACATTAAAGAACGAAAATAAAGAAAGCGGTAAAGCAAAAGCATCGCGACGATCACTCGCGTAAATTACCAATCCCAAGAATGCAAGAATAAATAACTGTGACGATGGCCTCGCATGATTACAATTGAAAAATGACAATATGACGAAATGTGAGATTACTAAGCTGAAATAATCAATAAATAACGAGGGTTAGACAGAATTTGAGACGACTAAACCCAGAGTTCTATTTTTGAAATTTTATTTAAAGAAAAAGTTAGTTTTTACGTTTAAAGGATAAATTATTTTAATTTTAATATTTTGATTCACAAAAAAAAATATTTTAATTTAATTAAAGAAAATGCTTTAATTTTAAGGTTTTTAGTTAAGAAAAATTTTGTTTTGATTTTTGTTTTAATTTAATTAAAGAAAATGTTTTAACTTTAATGGTTTAATGAAATGATTTAATTTAGGTTTAATTAGCAATTATTACATCGTAAATAAAACAATAATGTAAATTTATAAAATAAAATAAAAAATAAAAAATAAAAAAGAAAAGAAAAGACAAAATGACATAAAAAGGGGGAAGGTATATTGTTGAAGTGTTGTTGCAGCTAGGGTTTTAAAACCCTTTCTCTCCTTCTTCGTGTAGCCGCAGCTACATCTTCTTCTTCGTTGGGTTTTGCCGCCGCCATGGCCATCTCATTCGAAGCTCTCTTTCCCTCTTTTTTCTTGCATGTTGTCTCGGTTTTCATCCTTTTTCTTTTCCCTACAAAACAAAAAAATTGGTTAGGATCGGTTGCTCACCTCTTTTGAGGTTGGAAGCGGCGGATACGACGTTGCTGACGACGATGATGACGGTGGAATTTCCGTCTGAGCCTTCCCGTTCATTTTCCGGTCACCGTTGAAAAGAGAAGCCGATGATGATGAAAAAATCAGAGGCTATGCAGGCGTCGCTCGTGGCCGCCTCTTGTGATGGTGGTGGTGCAATTTCTTAAACTGGGTTGTTGTTCGCGATTGCTGAGATTTGGTGATGGTGATTTGATGCTCTAGGGTTCCGCCGTTTTGATGTTTCGTCCCCTTTTTCCTTTTTCTGGTGCCTCTGTGGATGGTGATGATGATGAGCTCTTTTGCTCTTATGAACCTCCCCGTTTCTCGCATATAGGGTTCGTTCCTTCTTCCCCCATCCCTTGATGATATTCTTGCTGATTTATATCGCTCCTTTTTTATTGTGGGCTTGATGGATTTTTTTACGGTTTTGATTCTTCCTATTTTAACGTTTGACTTTGTTGGTTCATAGGGATTCTCAGGAAATGTTATTGTTAATGATTCTTGCTGGATTTTGTATGATGAACCTTGACTGGGTTTTGGATTTCTGGACGGATGACTATGTTATGGTTTGTTGCATTTTTTCAAGAGTTTGGTTGCGTTTCGATCCGTTGACTGAGGATTTTTTTGGAAAGTTGTTGTTTCAAGAGTTCTGTAAAAAAAATCACTTTTTCAAATAAGTGATTTTCCAATAAACACTTTTAAAAATCACTTTTCTGGAAGCTCTCTCTCTCTCTCTCTCGGTTGCCTTCTTGAACAGATTGTGCCGGTTCTTGGCTCGAAGTCGCGAAATAAGTCGGGAGTCGGCGGCGGAATATTCGCTGCCCTCCCGACGCACCCAATGATGATATTGGCTCTGAGGGTGTCAGACAAATTTTCTAACCGAAAAAAAACTTGTCTGTTTTTGCTATTTTTGCAGGTTCGAAGAAATAGTCAGAAGCTCAGAATCGGAACGAAGGAATCAGAATAGGAAATTAGGAAATTTTTTAGGAAAATGTAACTTATTAGTTTTGTAATTTTGTTTATTTATTATTTTTTTGTAAATAATTAATATTATTAATACAATTATTTATTCTAAAAACATTATTATTATTATTATTTTACTTTTGATATCAAATGAAATGAAAAATGCAGCAAAATTATTTAAAAATGGAAATGAGAACAATATTTAAAATTATAAAAAATGAAGTGGAAACAAATATTTAGAGTAAAATAAAATTAATTAAAAATGCAATGATAATAAAAATTGAAATGAAATAAAAATGAAATGCAAATGACATTAAGAATGAAATAAAATTGATTTAAAATACCATGGAAATAAAAATGAAATACAATTGATTTAAAATGAAATGAAATTGAAATGAAATTCTATATTTTTTATTAATTCCTAATTCATCCAATTTAACCGATTAATCTCGTTTCCGACATAACTTCCGATTAATCTATCCTGCAATTCAAATGAACAACCTCATCAGAATATATCCAAACTGTCTGATTAAACTCAAATGATCATATTCTCCGGTTAACTTCAATCCAATAACTTGAATCGATTTAATTTGAACAGCTCAAATCCTCCACAATCAAACCATTCCAACTACACCTCGGCCCCGACTCACATCAAAAATATCCAACGGCTCAAATTTCCCGACTACAGCTCAAAATTCGTAAATTGACAGCCGACTGCAAATAAATGACCATTTTACCCCTATGAGCTAAAGAGCGCACAAATGCGACTTTTCCTACAAAAATCAACCAACTACACAACTTCTTAGTGACTGGTTAAATGCAATGCAAAAATACAATGGAATGTCAGATGAAACGACAAATCTTAGGGCAAAATTTGGGGTATTACAATACCTTTACGTTTCTGCGGTCACATAAACTTTAAAATTAAAAACAAAAAATAATTTAGACCAGAAGCAATTTCCATTTTAATTATAATTTGTAACGACTAATTAGAGAATCGTCTCTCACCATCTGGATTCGACAGAATTAACTAGACATTTCTATTACATAAATGCTACTATAAATGAAATTCATGTTTAAGTTTAACATAATAAAAATAATAATATTAAATAAAAACATGCAAGTACAATATAATTAAAAGAAATAGCAAAATGAAGTAAAGAACATGTATAATAAAAACATAGTAAATAATAAGGTGCTCCAATCTGTATAATTATAGTAGCAGCGATTCAAATACAAATAAATAAGATCCAAACAATGACTAAAACTTTACAATAAGTGTTTTTTCTAGCTTAAAAATAATACTAAGCTTGGTTGATCTTTTCTAAACCGAATAGTGTCAAAAATCATACTGGGGTGCTTCAAAACGTCTAGGAGAACTGGAGAAAATAGAGGAACTGCTTTGGCCAAATCCTGATATGTGGGCGAAATTTCTGGCCTTTAACCACATGACAGGCGTCATGGCAATGATGATCCATCTGTCATGCGGTGGGGGAGGATGATGAGCGTCATCTAGATGACGACTTACCCGTCATCCAACCCAGACACATTTTTTTCCTTTTTTGTTTGCTTCCTGTGACGGGTTAGACTTTACGTGTCATGACGACCGTCATGCTGACATTGGGCCCGTCATGATAGTACAATACATGTCTTTTCCACCCGTTTTCTCTGTTTCACAATGTTTTCTCACACAGAGGCCCCTGACTGTTAAGCATCTGAAATAGACATAGAATAACAACATAATACCATAAAAAACATAGAAAATGACACAATAATGTATGATATTAAGTCGAAAATATGACATGTTTTTTAGTTATTAAACTCCCCTACATTTGAACTCTTTGTAAGAACAAGATTTGGTTCTACATCTGACATTTGAGTTTGGTGATAACTGCACATGTTATCTAAGAGAACAACTATGTATGATATGGTTTCTGTCTAGTGTGTTACTATTGTCAATATGATTCTGACTCTAATAAGAAGATGTGTGACGTCATCATACTCTGTTATCAACACTCTTGAAGAAAACATATGTGTGTACAAGATAAAGTCAAGATTCATAAATGTTTCTAATACAACATTTCTAATGAACGTTAGTTCTGGACATTCTAATTGAGACTTTATGAGAAAGGCCTATAAGGATTTCTAATGTGATGCACTTCTAATGTTACAAGTTCTGAAGATTCTGAAGACGTGATTCAGGTGAACATGGTTCTGAAGATTCTGAAGACACAATGTTTGAAGGTCAAGTTTTGAAGATAATATTCAGGTGAACAAAGTACTGAAGACTTTGAAGACAAGAATGTGCTTAATAAATTCTGAAGACTCTGAAGAAAACTGTTTGAATGTGTATACAACAATGCAACATGCTAAAACCATGTATAACTAGTCAAGTGAAACATCAATAAGTGAAGCATAGTAATTTAGTTGATCTTGATGGTTAAGTTGGAAGAAACATTACCTGCTTAAGAAAGGAGTTCATAAAAAAAAGCTTAAAGCTCATGAAAAGAAGCCTTAGTGTTCATCAAGAAAGTTTTTAAGAAATACATAACTAATGTTTTATAATCTCTCAGAGATTCATTCTTTAGATAGTTTTATGTTAGAAAGCAAGGAGTTGTTGCTCATATCTTGCTAAGAAACACTTATGTGTTCATGTACTTCATTTGTGTAATCAGCTTGTAAGAAGCATATTAGTGCACAAGAAAATCCTTGTAAAAGATGTTGTTCCTTGAGCGGTCAAGTGAAGATCAAAATGCTTGAGAAGACTAAGCGTGTTTCTAACAACTTATTGGATGTTGTTCCTTGAGCGGTCAAGTGAAGACCAGAATGCTTGAGAAGACTAAATGTATTTCTAACAGTTTAGTGAATGATTTCCTTGAGCGGCTAAGTGAAAGTCAGGATGCTTGAGAGGGCTAAGCGTGTTGTTTAACAACTTAGAGATTGTAATCATTTTGATGATTATTGAATTAAGTCCTCGTTTAAGGCAAAACCACTTCGGTGGGTGGACTGAAGTAACTTCGTTAATAGTGAACTAAGATAAAAATAATTGTGTTCATTTATTTTTATTTACTTGTTAACATCATTAGTTTAATTTCGCAAAAGGGAAAAAAATGTGAAACCCAATTCAAACTCCCGTTTCTTATGTTTCTCAACCTTCACTCATGCTTGTCCTCAAGCAAGTCAACTTGCATGAAAAACACTATAAAAGCAAACTTTTCAAAAAGGTAAATTATGGTCTGAATGCTTGCAATATGGTACGATAAAAAAACAGAGGCAATAGTTATGTGAAAAAATATGCTATGTCTGAATGCTTGCTTGAAAAATGCACATAAAGTAATGTATGAAAACAATGGTGCATGTTGTAAAAAAAGTGAGGTAGTAGTTATGTGAAAAAGTATGTTATGTCACACTAAAATTTAAAAGTCATTAGTTACAAAATTACAACATTAATGACATTAAGAGTATTCCATTGAGTATAACATTAGTGTGAAGAAGTAGTAATGATGAAAATTAAAAATATGTGAAGTAGTATGACATTGTGACCTTGTGACACTGCTTTAAACTCAAAACTATGATGCATGTTGAATAAAGTGAAAATCCACTACTTAAAAACTTATAGCAACGGACTCGGGAAAAATAAGAACTCCATTGTCCAATCCTTTATGCTGTGGTCAAAATCTGAATTCAGATAATACCTCCTCCTTACTATAGGTATGTGCCCTTTAAGATAACAATCTCTTTTTAGGCTATTCAAAATCCTTACTAGAAAATAATATTGCAAAAGATAACAATAAGAAAGACAAACAGAATAAATGACATATTTTTATAAAAAAAACAATACTAACAAAAGCTCTTCTCTATAACATGAGAAAATTAAACATCAGCGTTAAACTAATGTTTCGTTATAATAATACCATTTTATTAGACCAACAATATTACAGCCATAAGCAAATATTTACAAACACTTAAACAAAAACTTGAATAAAAGCACATAGAAGCAAATAAAAATTTCATTTTTATATTTTAAAAATAAAAAATAAAAATACTATAGGAAAATCAAGGAAAGCCCCAAAAGGAAATCAATGATGAGGGTTAAAGAATGAGAAGAGAAAGATTGATTGTGATTTTTATGGAGAAAAGGAAAATGTTGTAAAAAGAAGGCAATATGATAGCAAAGAGAAAGTGTAAAGTAAAGTATATTAATCAGATGAGAGAAAGTGTATTTTAGAGAAAAAAGTTGATTAATTAGACCAATAAGATGCTGACACATGCTCTACAATGTGATATGGACAAGAGTTTTAATTAGTACATTTGTTTTTTACTGAAAAATTATTTTAATAGTGTAATTGATAGATAGCCGATCAAATAATATAATTTTTTAGTCTAAAAATAAAAATATTGTCAAAGGTTTGTTTTAATGACTTTTAGTTTTTAGATTTTAAAAATTATTTTTATAATTTAACTCAAAAAAATAATTTTATTATTTTAAATTTTAAATTTTTTTTTTTTATAAAACCAAATCAACAAAGTCAAAATATTCTTTATTTTCTAAAAGACTAAAATGTTGTTTTACTTTAAAAAAAAATTTTAGCCGTTAAAAAAAAAAGAAAAAAATTGCTTTAAACCGTTGACTGTAAAAAAAACCATGCACCCCATTAAGAAGGGCAAATATGGAAAAAAGAAAGGTATGTATGACCGGAATCACTCCCTCACATACATTCCCAAATCCCAACTTGTTGCGTCAAATTTAAGTTCACACTTCAACAAATCGCCGCCTCCCAAGTCGGAGGAGGGTCCGCTCCTCCTGATTCTCATCCACTTTTCTTCTTCCTCCAATTTAAGACTAAAGGTATATAAATTACCCTTCACATATTTTTGCTATAAACTCAACATCGGCGTAGAAAACCCCAAAACTTGCTCAACTACGGTAGTGTCATCTATCTATCTACCACTATTAGGGTTCATCAGTGTTGCAATTTATCATTACTATTTTGCTTGAATGTGAATGATTATTTTTTATTATTAGGGTTCATCAGCCATCAATATGATAAATTATTTATCCTTCTTGTAGAAGTTGTTCAAGGAAGGCATGATGAAAGAAAACCCCAAGGGAAAATGTGGGTCTTCTTCTCATAAATCCATGAAAGAGAAGGAGAAATATCTGGTGGATAAGATTCAAGGGATTTTCACCAATCTTCAGTCTGCGAGAAAGGAAAGTAGGGCTAATGACATTGTGATATTTGAGGAGCAGATGCATCAGTTGCTTCGAGAGTGGAAGGCCGAACTAGAGTCTCCGGCTACTTCCTTAGCTGTATGTCGTTTGAATAATGTCTCTGCATATTTTTTTGAACTCCTTGCAAACAAATTGAATTGAATGTATTTTTATATATTATATTTGTTGCCATTGTATAGGATGGGAGCCTTGGTTCGTTTACCGGGGATCTAGCCCAGCTGTTGCAAGCCATTGAGGAGAAAGATGATGCAATAAGTCCATTAACAAACCCTGGGCTGTTGAAGACTGATGTCCATCAAAATAACATTAATGATAACAATTATCCGTATTTTCAAGAGGTGGGTTTCTTTCACTTGTTCTGGAGAGTTCTTTACAAGGGTATTTTGGTTAGGTAAACTCATTTTATCATTGAAATCAATACAACTAATTATTTATCTTAAGAAGTGTGCAAAACTCTAAAAGTACACCTAAAATGAGACAAATGGGTGTTATCCATTTTAAGGTTTTACCATTTCATTGTTGTGTTTCTTTTTCTAAATTGTATATGAAACTAATCTCTGGTTTGCTCGAGAGTAGTCAATAGCGGCGCTATCTCGCTATAGCGGAGCGGAGCAGAAGCTGACTGCTATGGGAAGAGCCTTAGCGATGCAGAACACTATAGCAGCCACTATACGGTAAATAGCATGATAGAGGAGCTGAGCGGTAGAGCGGTTCCCGGCCCAGAGCGGTTTCTGAGCCGCTATCCTTTTCCCCTCTAAAAGCTAAAATTACCCCTTAAATTTTTTTGTTTTAAGAGTAATTTTGGGTTTCTCAATCAAATTTGAGTTGAGACTCAACCTTAACCTTCCTTCGAAGTCGCTTATGCACTTCAAGATTCATGTGTGCTTTGATTTATGAATTTATTTGATTAATTTTACATTCAACATATGTTTATAATTATTTTATGTAATTTGTCCAAAAAACGATCAAATAGAGCGGTCATTCCCGCGATGCGCAATTCCGCCATCCCACCCTTCTCCTTAATAGAATTCCTACTAGAGTTGAATTGTTTAGAAGAAATGTCATCTCTAATTCTCATAATTTATCATGTCTTTTTTACTTTGATTAAGAGGAATCAATCAACCACCTTTTGTTCTTAATATCACATTTGAATAAGTTGGCATTCTTACTAATCCAAATGGACACATTTGAATAAGTTGGCATTCTTACTAATCCAAATGGACACATTTGAATAAGTTGGCATTCTTACTAATCCAAATGGACACATTTGAATAAGTTGGCATTCTTACTAATCCAAATGGACCAACAAGATGAGAGCCAGAACAATCCAACAAACTTGCTCTTCAAAAAACCTCTAAGTTGTCTCTAAAAATTCTTACATTTAACAATAAAAGTGTCTTCCAATCCTTCAACTCTAGTAGGAATTATTTTCTAAGAGGGTATCGAAGCCTATCCTAGATCTGTTGTTGGGCTTTCCGCATCACCCACGCTTCGGGCTCATTGAGACGCATCACCCCTAGTCGCCTAATTGTGGCATCTGTCTTGCCTTCATTGCAGCCTCCAACTTTTTCATTGTGTGTGTAGTTTTTATAAAGGTTGGGCAGCCCTCAACTTACAAGCGGTTTTGTAGGTGTAAGGATGAGTTAGGTTAAACTCTAATTCTAATAGTATGCAATAGATTTCATTAGAGATATTCATATTTTAATTTATAAATCCAATTCCTATCATGTTGTGTGAGGTCTTTTAGTTTATTGTGACAAACCTATTGGCTAACATATTTTTTAACCTTCTTGTTCACACGGGAATTACCATAACCCTATACAAACTGAATCACTTAAGCTCAGCCCAACTCATCTGATCACTTGATGTAGGTTATTTAAAGTTTTAGGAAGATATTAAATCTTGTTCTGATTTTTCAGTTAACATTGATTCCTACTTATTGAAATTCATTTGTTGAGATAAAATTACCAAACCACTCTTAGAAAATATTTCTTGTGAGTCTAATGAAACATTCAACTGTTTAAATTAAAATATTTGAACAAAAAACTTAGGTCCCATTTACTTCTATAGGCTCCTGTTTTCATTTTCCTTGAAAATATGCCTTAGAAAATTCATTCAAAAAAATTTTAAAATGTATTTTTTGATTACTATTTAGTATTGTCTGATATTTGGAAAATGCCAAAAAACCATTTCAATGTTCCCGAAAATACACTTTCCTTGGTTAGCCATCCATCTTCTAACTGTCATAATTGTTCACTGTAGTAGCCTTTCATCCATGGCATGATCAACTGAAAATTGAAAATGTTTATAGAAAGAAAATAGGTTCATTCTTATTTTGTAATTTCAATAAAAAAAGCAATACACAACGCCTAAAGAAAGAATACATGTGAGCTGTGTGTGTGTGTTTAATCATATTATGTGCTCTCTACTCATCAATCTTTTGTTTTTCTTGGTTTTTTTAAGCGATAACAAGTGCCATTTTTATTCTTACAGAAATGTTTTGATAATAACCAGCCACTAAATCATACTTTCGAAGGCTCTGCTTCAACTATATTCAACAATGCTTTAAATAGCTCAGACATGGCTCAGTTGGATTTTCATCCGTTCGGTTTAAATCAAGATATGAGTCATAACACTGTAGGTCACAACTCTGATTTGATTGGTCAGTTTGACCTGTATCAAAACCACAGCCTCGGGCACAACACAGAAATTAAAAACTCAGAGTCAGGTCAATTTAGTTTTGAAGAAGGCTTTGATTGTAGCCAATTTTTCATAGATAATGACACCACACAATTTGGAGACAATCTTACACCTAACATTCTTCCAAATATCCGCCCTCCACCTTCTGCTTTTCTAGCCCCAAAATGTGCACTGTGGGACTGTTTCAGACCTGCTCAAGGGTTAGAAAGGTGCCAGGACTACTGTAGTACTAATCACGAGCTTTTAGCAAATAGTGAGGGTCTCCCTGGCATGACTCCCATTTTACGACCTGGTGGCATTGATATAAAAGACGGTCCTTTGTTTGCTGCTGTTCTTGCAAAGACACTGGGAAAAGAAGTGGGCATACCTAAGTGTGAAGGCGCCGCTTCAACGAAAGCCCCCTGGAATGCTTCAGGTTAGTATGGAAATTTATTAGCCTGTTATATATCAATAATTTTATTTTGTTAGGTTTAAAACTTGAATTGTTAGTTTCTTTTTTTTTGCAGAGTTCTTTGACCTTTCTTTTCTTGAGGGTGAGACTATTAGGGAGTGGCTGTTCTTTGACAAGCCTAGAAGGGCGTTTGACAGCGGAACCAGGAAACAGAGGTCACTCCCTGATTACAGTGGGCGTGGTTGGCATGAATCAAGGAAGCAAGTAATGAAGGAACATGGGGGACACAAGAGATCCTATTACATGGATCCCCAGCCTCTTAGTTATCTCGAGTGGCATTTGTACGAGTATGAGATCAATAACCAGGATGGCTGTGCATTATACAGACTAGAATTAAAGCTTGTAGATAAAAAGAAAAGTCCTAAAGGAAAAGTGACTAAGGAGTCTCTAAATGACTTACAAAACAAGATGGGAAAGCTAACAGCCGCTGTTCCATCGCCAGACGATGGAAAATCGGTCAAGGGAAAATCTGAAGCCAAGTCTGAGAATATTGGCCAGCCTGAAAATTAAAATTCTCCTATCCGATTTTTGCAAAAATGACTGACCAACTTGTACATATTTGAGGGTGGGCTTCATCTTATGGAAATTTCTAACTTTTTCTGGACCAAGTTAATGACAGATTCTTGTGGTGGCAGGTGTTCATATTATTGTATGCTAGAATTTGTAGTTTTTGTCCCAAATTGTAATTTTTACACTTAAATTTATTACTCAATTAGTTTTGATGTGAACGAATCCGAACGTAAGTCATTTGTTTTAAATTTATGGTTGTGTTTTGCAACCGAAGAACAAAACACAAACCTAATTTAATTCATCAATGTTCTGCTTTTGAGTAATGACATTGTGTGAAGTTTTCTTGTAAGTTCATTATGTGCTGCGTGGATTAAAAGTTAGGTCAGCGGCACACATTCTAGTTCCTTCGATTACTATCTCACCAAAAATTTAACTGTATTTAGACTCTGTTTGAATAAATTGTATTTAGACTCTGTTTGAATAGACATTCTAGTCAAACGTTTATTTTTTATAAACAATTGTTTATGCATAAACTATTTCTTTTAACAAATGATAAAATAATAAACTTAAATTGTTTTTATTAATTATAGAAAATTTAAAAACAACTTATGAATGTCTTACGACAATTTCGATAAGGTCTTTCAAAAAATATTACAAAACAAGTGCTCGATTCATAAAGGGAAGACATGGAAATGGAGGCGTTTTACTTTTCCCCGTTTCAAAATGTTTCCTGCATCATTTTAATCACTCATCTATGCAACAAAGTTTATTTATTTTTAAAATAAATAATCATTTATTTTTGTTTTCCGAATGGTGTGAAGAAGATATATCATCATTTTTAGCTTAATTTTGATGAAAATAAAAGATTATCTTAAGAGAAAGATTAGAAAAGAAAAAGATTGAATCAAGTATCAATATCAAATTTATGTTAAGATTTAGATTTCAATCGTTATTAGATTATAAATAAAGGTACAATGTTTAAATTAATAGTTATAAATACTAAATGCTCAAAGAAAAATTTTAAAAAATCATTTTGTGGATTACTTTCAAATTGACAAAAAGTGACATTGTTAAACTTTGATTTTCTAAGAGTCTCCGAGAGGATAATCGATTAATCTCAGAAAATTTTAAAATTATTTAATAAAAAAATAAATTAATAAATATAATTTATATAACGGTTAAAATTTTTTATAGTTTCCACTAATTTCATTACTTTATTCCATTTTTGTTACAAAATTTAAATTTTTTTATAGTCTTCACTAATTTCATTACTTTATTCTATTTTTTTCCACAAAATCATCTTCCCACTAATCAAATTTATATCTCATCAATTTATACATTTTTTGCACAAAATTATATTTATATTTTGATCAGAACCTGAAGTGGGGCAGAGACAAACGTCTGTGATGATGGGTGTAAGAGAGGAGGAGAGAGTGTACCTGCAAGGCACTCCGATGCTAAAGTAAGAATCAAGAGAAAGAAGGCAAGTACAGAATATGTGTGTATCAAGGTGAATATTGAATACCAGACTGATCAGTGCATATTTATGCACATTCTCCTACATTTTTACTTAGGCATTTCTTTATTTTATTTTGTTTATTATTATATTTTATTATGTTTTCTTATTTTATTTTATTTTTGGTTTAATTTAATTATCACAACTATTTTTCAGCTTTAGCAGTCTGCGCGGAAACGATCATAACTGGAGTTCTGGGAATCCGTTTGAGGCGTTCTAAAAATCGTCGGAAAGCTAAGAGAGAGAGCTACGACTTTCATATTGGAGTCGAAGTCAGATTCGAAGCTCAAAATTCCAGAATTTTGTTTCAAGTTACAGCATTAGAATTCTATTTTAGTTTTGATCTTGTTTTGGGTCTGAGTTATGTTTTTGACCCAGTTGGGTTATGAACTGAATCCATTGTTTTATTTTGAAGGAAACCTCGTTTACAGTATCCTATTCACTATTCACGAAAATATTTGTTGGAGCTTTGTATGAATTATGGAGAACTAATTCCTTCGGATTAATCTGCTGTAATCGGTTCCCGCCAACACTTTGAGGTTCTTTTAATTTCCAATAAAATCTATTTCCTTTCAATTCTTCTCTATGATATTTTGTTTGCTTAATTCGATTTATCTTAGGGATGATTGATTTATTTCGATGATTGCATGTTCTTATAGTTTAATCTCGGTTGCTTAATTCGCGTATGTTTCTCGTGTTTGCTTAATTCACGGTTACTATTTTATCTGTTTGCTTAATTCAGAAATTAGGAACGTGTATCGTATAATATCAATTGCGCTTGTTAATTGTTATTATAATCGGAAAGGGGATAGAATCCGCTTAGGAATTATTAGGATCGATGATAAGTTGTGAAACGAAAACAGTAGATTAGCCGTTTCAACTCATTACTACAATCACTTTTTCTAATCACTTATTTTTCGTTTATTTTATCTTAATCAAAACCCCCCATATTTCGTTACTGTATTTGATTATTCCTACAAGAATCCTTGTGAGACGATATTCCGAGTCACTGTCGCTGTACTGCATTTTCCTAAAATTACTCGTTTTTGATCCGCGAGCGACCGCGGATCAAATTGGCGCCGTTGTCGGGGATTCTTGTCGTTATTAATCAATTTTAGAGTCATAGGGTTAGTTAGTATCCTCGAGTCTAGACCTTAGTTTCTTCGTGGTTTCGTCCAATTCGCGTTTTACAGTCCAAATCGTAAAAAAATCTATTTTTGGAAAAATTGTGTCCGATCGTAAAACTGTTTTGCCTACGAGAAGCATAAAAATCTTCCGGTCATTAGTCCATGTATTCCAAAGGAATATCTGGAATCCACCCTCAGAATCGCCAAAAAATCCTTTTTTCTATTTGTAATGAATTTTTTACTGTTTTCATAGAGTAAAAAAAAATCGAAAAAATTCTCATAATTGTTATTTTGCTTAATTAGTTTAATTCTGGTATTATTTTATTTTTTTGAAATTTAATTAATTGTTTTCCATCATTGTGTTTGAGTTTGAGTCTGAGTCTGACTATCTGCATAACTTGTTTGCTTCGGATACTGAACTTGATTTTGAAATAGGTGATTAAAGCAACGGATCCACTGTCTCAGTTCTTACTAATCATCGATCGATGAAAATACAATTTCCCAAGCGGAATTCTATCTTATTTGATGAAAAATCAGTCAACAAGCGTGGTTGATTTTATGAGAACATGTTCCTATGGCCGGATTAAGCATACGGTAAATGATAGGGCAAATTAACAGTTAAGCAGAGTTAATCTACGATTAAAATTAGGAACACAGATCAATCAAATTAAATCAATTACACTATATGATAATTGAATTAAGCAAACAACAATCACATGATATAATTGAAAGGAAAAGAAATTAAACTGTAATTATCATAACAATCTCAAAGTTTGAACCTGAGTACAGTGAATCCGTCCAAAGAGGATTAGTTCTCCATGAGTCTACAAGCTTTTTTTCAATATTTTTGTGAGAGGGTTTTTATAGTTTCCCCAGCGCTTGGCCATTGGCCCCTACTTTCGAGGTTAGATAACTGTTTCCCGAAGAATAGGTAATTGTCATAACTAGTCGTTAGAACGGGAAGAGGTGCCCGTAACTAGTCGTTGCTACGGGCAGATGCACAGTTACAGGAACAAGCGTCTTGACTGTTTCTGGATGGTGGAACCGTGCGTGACAGACAAGTCTTGTTGAGGAGGAGTGTTGGCCCAGGGGTAAACCAGTCATTCTGGGAGTAGAAGTGGATTGGGCCATGCCTAGCCATTGGGCCAGTCCGAAACAGTAGCCCCCCAAGTCGTTGCTTCCGAGCATGGGAGTGATGACTTAAGGACAGTTCGCACTCCGGGCAAGATCTTCGCTTGTCGCATAGACGAAGTTGTGGCCTTGTTCCCGAGGTAATCTGTGCCTGAGAGTCTGTTACACTGCTTGTCGAGGAGCTCGAGGTACGGAGTGACCAACGGTTGATGGGATCTGAAGGAGTGAAGTGTCACGTGTGCCACGATGATTCCCCTAGCCATGCGTGTTCGTGCACGTGTCTATGATTGCCTATAAATAGAGCGAAATGCAGCTCATTTGCACTTTCACTTCTCTCTTTTCTTTCTTTCTTTGTTTCTGTTTTCAGCCGTCTACCGCTGTCAAGCTCTGACCGACCACCGTACCAGCACCTGTTAAAGCCGTTCAAACCCAGAAATTCGTCTTCGACCAAGTAAGTACATTAATTCCTTGTTCGTTGTACGTTTCATTAATTTCGGGCTCTTATATTGCATGCGGTTAGGGTTGTAACTGAGTAGTCTTAGGGCGATTTTCTGATGGCTGTTGGTGGCAGATAATGATTTGACCACTTTCTTCTGTTGCTGGCGTCGCTGGATTCTTTAGGAACTTAGGACTTAGAGACTTTTAGGCTTTTAGCTGATACTGATACCGTAGCGGCACATAGGCGCTCGCTGCCGGCGGGAACCGCTGGTTCCGGTATGCTCATGAGCTTTTTGGTGGTTTCCTCTTGGAGATTCTGGGTTTTACACCTGGGGAATTTTTCCCCGCATGTGTCAGGGAGATTTTTCGGGCACGCCCACGTTGTTGACTGTGCCATTTGAGTAGAGCTTAGGTCGAGGACGTTGTCCTCGGGCTTTCGTGCACCCTTTCACTTGACTAGTAGTGGAAGGGTGGATTTGATTTTGTCATTGAATTCACTTTTATCCTTTGCTTTTCAGGTAAAAGAGATGTCGCACGGGCCTGAAGAAGAGAATCTGAGAGACCTATTCGAGGAGAGATCCTCGGAAGAAACTGAAACCAACGATGCTTCCACGCCTCCTGACGCTGGGGAGGTGCCCGTTTCGAGGACCACCGCTGAAGAGTGGTCTGTGGCCGAACCAATGGAGCACGCCTCATTCTTTGCCTCTTATATTGGGGAAGTTTTCACAACAGTGGTGGACAAAGGGGAATGGAAGGTCCACTTTCCCAAAGAAGATAATCTCATATGCTCGTCATATGGGGAAAGGTTCCCTATGTAGGAGTATGTTTTCAAGGAGATGGGGCTAAGGCTGCCCTTTACGGATTTCCAGAGGGCGGTCTTTGTACATTTGGACATGGCACCTCGTAGCTGCATCCAAACTCGATTGCCTTTATACGGGTATTCGAGCTGGTATGTGAGTACCTGGAGATTGGGGCTACTCTCACCTTGTTCTTCACCATCTTCCACCTCCAATGATAGGTAACAGGGAGGAAATTCGGCTGGGTCTCCCTGAAGCAGGGGAGAAAGCTGTTTAAAACTTTTTTTGAGTTCCTTCGGACTTTCAAAGAGAGGTTTTGTGTTATTGAGCCTGTATCAGAGACAGCCACTGATTCAACCTTCGTATGGGAGGTCTCCACTGATGAAAACGAGGAAGACTTGGTGGACGAGCACGGCAAGATAGTTGCTCGATGGCTGTTCCAGTTCCCTTTTTGCTAGAGTGGGGTCCATTTTACCCGCTCAACCGACGAGTACATTATTACCCCTCATCAGTTGGGGGATGATGATCGGACCAACTATGCCAAGCTGGTGGCCTATGTGGATAATTTTCTTCCCGCCCAGTGCGTGACTCGTGCTGGGAAGATCATTTATGAGGAAGATGGGGGTTCTCGGGTGGAGACCCGATATATTAACACAAAAGAGCTCCTCGAGTGCAACACTCACGCGGGGGCTCTAGAACTGCTGGGTAGTATTTTACTTTCGCTTAGTTTATCCGAGTTGCTATTTCCTTCGTGTATTGATGTGTTATTTATTTTGCAGGTAATATGTCTTGTGCGCAGGAGCGCTTGGTAAAAAATGCTCAAGGAAAAATGAAAGGAGGTGTGACGATAGGAAAAATCCACCTCAGACAGTGAGCAGCTCCTCCTTAGACCGAGTCGGGGACCTCCTCGTCCACCCCTCCTGCTGCCCAATCATCGCCTCTGCCTGTGAGCTCGAGGCTTTAGCATTTATGTCCGAACGAGTTCGTGGACCTCAGTAGAGAAAGAGAAAAAAGCAAGTTTGAGTTGCCCCCTTGCCTGCATAACAGGAGGTTCTTTGAGGGGTCTTCCCTGGCTATTCCTCTGGCAGAGTCCCTAAAGCTCGAGGAAATGGACCGCCCGAGTAAACAGACCATGCTAACGCATGACACTTCTGCTCTGATGAGAATCCTGGAGATGGCGGTGGTCTACACCGAGGATGGTTCTCAGCATGAGTCTGAGTTAAAGAAATCTCAGGCAGCGGTGGTGGCCCTAGAGGAGAGGGCTAAGAAGTTCCAGAAGGAGCGGGAGAGGGTCGTCGAGGAGACCGTGAAGAAGTGTCAGGAAGAGATGTCCGCGGAGAGGGATGTTCTTGCCACTCAAAAGAAGGCCGCTGAAGACCTGGTCGAGCAGCTGAAAGCCGCTGCTTCCCCTGCTGAGGATGAGAATGAGGACGTGAAGAAGCTATCAACCCGGGAAGAGCTGGTCGCGCGTATTGCTTAGGCCGAGGACGATTGTTTGGCCATCGGTGAGGAAACCTTTTAAAACTCCGTGGATCAGCTGAAGATAGTGAACACTGGTGTTGAGTTGTCCACTGAGGGCACCGGGTATCTCTATACTGTTAAAGATGGCAAGATAGTTGTCCCCGAATTTCTCCAGTTTGGCGAAAAGCATGCGCAGGCGGCCTAGGGGGATCTTTAGTAGATGGAGCAGTGAACTTTTTCTTTTGTCTAGACCTTTGGCCTGCACGCCACATTTTTGTAATCTTATTTTTGTGGGGCTTGGCCCCGTTGTAATGTAATATGCACAATCATGACCCTTGTGGCCGCTTTATGTTAATATGTATTTTCTTGTATGTTTATACTTTGTCTAATTTTTTCTAAGTGTCATACGCCACCCAACGCTGGTCGTATGAGATACCTTAGTGGTTGATTGTTCAAGCCCCGTTGTAATGTAATATGCACAATCACGACCCTTGTGTCCGCTTTATGTTAATATGTATTTTCTTGTATGTTTATACTTTGTCTAATTTTTTCTAAGTGTCATACACCACCCAACGCTGGTCGTATGAGATACCTTAGTGGTTGATTGTTATGTTTCGGGTATGCTCGAAAAATAATGTTCGACAGTGCGGGGAACTAGTCGAAAGACATGGGTAGTTTTCGGGCAGAGGAGCGAAGCTCAAGTCGCGTTTGTGGCCTGAGTTTGCGACGTATCGCAAGCTGGGCGTTCTGTCTTTCACGGTACTTTTGCGGCGGCGGGCTCGGTCGAGGAACCGCCGTCGGGCATGGGTTTTGTCTCTTTTGGCTAAAACCCTACTTAGATTTGCGTTGGTGGCGCAACGTTCGTACCTGAGCACGCGTCTATGGTCGGTACGTTATGCTCGTCGCATGGGCGAGACATGCCGACAGTAATTATTTTTTCTCTTTCAATTTTTTTTAATTGGTATGAAATAATCAACCGAGACATTCATTATGAAAGAGAGAGAGAGTATTAAATAGAGGATAAAATTAAAAAGATGAATTGAAAATTGAAATAAGTTGTTCATTTTGAAATAAATTAGAATAAAATATTTATTTTAATTAATTTTTAATATAATTTATACTCAAAAATACCAATTTATATTTTTACGAAGAAATCAATGTCATTTAAAATAAAAAAACTCAAATATGCTCTAAAAGTATAATCAATGTCATACACATCTAGGATTGCCGTTTTCTTACTCTAAGACATAATACTGTTCCTTCGTTTTAATTTATTGGACTTTTCACATATATTAGAGATATAGTTAACTTTTTATGATAAAAATAAATTAAGCATGCTTTGCCAAAGTTGTTCTCTTTTAAAAATATTAAAAAGATAACCTTTTTTTTTTTGAAAAAGTAATAATACTTAGTAATAAGAAAAACAACAATAATAATTCATCATTACTATAAAACAACATGTATTTTAATACAATTATTTACTTAAAATAAAAGAGAGAGTATATATTTTCAACATAAAAGAAAAAGTATATAATTGAAATTAAACATTAATAAGTGAAAATTGGTAACTTTAATTTTTTTAAATTGATATATTTCTTGTTTTTTACTATTAATATTTTACAAAATATTTTACCACAAAATTTTTGTAAAATTTTCTAAGACTAACATTGTTAATTTTGTACGTTTATGTTGAAAGTATGAATTGAATAAGTAGTATTATATTCATGAGAGGTTCAAATAGGTGCAATGTCAGGGCTTTTGCATAGTAAGCTATCTCCCGAGCGTTATCTCTATGATGAGAATAATATAATATTATTTCTCTCTTATCCGTTTTTACTCTTCTATTATATTGCTTCTTATTACAAGTCTCTCTTTTAAATACAATGAGTCATATTTATAGGACATATATAATGGGTGGAAAATCAACATGAAATACACTCATTATGGACATCCACAATCATCTTATTTATAACATTTCCCATTGGATGTCCATCAAGAATATGTCTCATTAAAACCTTACTAATAAAAACCCAGTGAGAAAAGTCCTATTGAAGAAAAAAGAGTACAATATTCATAGTGAGGGAACTGCCTCGATACTAATCAATATAAACTATTACAAAATAAGAAAGGAAATTATTTGTGATGTTCGTTTAAGATATGCCTCATTAAAACAATACTAAAAAAAACTCAGTGGGAAAAATATCTAATGAAGGAGAAATAGTACAATATCCTTTTACGATAAGTTCATTTCTCCCCCTCAGCTGAACGATCATTTCTTCGATGATAAAGACTAATCTTTCATACTAGTGGGCTAAAATTTCTATTTGGGAGCAACTTTGAGAAAAGTCCTAGCAGGTTATCACATGAACGAAGTCGTTGGATGCTTATATCACCACTTTTCTGAAGATCATGAGTGAAAATAATCTTTGGAGAAATATGTTTTGTTCGGTCTCTTTTAATATAACCATCTTTCAATTGAGCGATGCATGCATATTGTCTTCATATATGATTGTTGCATTTATTTTTTTAGAAGGCAAATCATAAGTCTTTTGTGTGTGTAGAATTATGGAGCTCAACCGAACACATTCTTGACTTGCCTCATGTAGCGCTAAAAATTTCTTAATGATTGGATGAAGTTACTATTATGGTTTCTTTCACATGTCTCTGTGATAGTTGTACCACCATAAGTAAACAAGTAATTTGTTTGTGATCTACCATTATGAGGGCCTAATAAGTAATATGCATCTGCATAACCTGTTAATTATAATTTGAATACTTTAGAATAAAACAAACTCGTGTCCATTTACCCCTAAGATAACAAAGTATATGTTTGACTTCGTGTTCCAATGCCTTCATGTAGGTGAATAACTATATCTTGCTAATTGATATATTGTGGTGTGTATAATTAGCATGATAGATCAATGCTTGAATTACACTAAGATATGGTACTTTAGGACCAATTAATTTTTCATCCTCTTCTCGAGGTCTAAAAGAATATTCTACACATCAAATGATCTAACATCATAGGGGTACGTGACATATGAGATTCGTCCATATAGGAAAGTTTTAACACCTTTTCTATATAAAGTTCTTAATGTAGAAATATTCTACTGTCCAAATGCTCAATGTGTAAACTTAGACATAACTTTGTCTTTTCTATGTCCTTTATCTCAAACTGTTACGTTAAGAGATTTATAGTTTTTGGAATCTCTTCACGAGTTCCAATACTTTAAATCTTTAACATAGACAACTATTATAGAAAACTATTTTGTAGATCTTTTAAAAAAAGGACATATGGAGTTATTTGTATATTCTCCCTTAGTAAATATTCACTAAGACAATTATACCACATGTATCTGTATTGTTTTAACTCATAAATAAACTTTTTCAATTTGATGGAATAGCTCTAGAGATCCAAAACTATATATCTTTAATACATTAAACCCTTTAGGGAGTTTCATGCAAGTTTCACTATCAAATCAAATGAGTCATACAAATAAGTTGTTATAACATCTATCATGTTTAAATTAAGTCTTTCATGTGCTACAAGGCTAATTAAATATAAAAAATTTAATTGCATCTACTGCAGATGAATATGTTTCATCAAAATAAATATTAAATCTTTGTGAAAATTATTGACCAACAACTCAAGTATCTCAAACTTTCACCATTCATATTTTGTTTTTTTCCCCTACAAAAACTCATTTATATCTAATTGGTTTCACACCTTTAGGTGTTCAAACTACATGTCCAAAATTGAGTCACTTGTAAAGTGAGTTTAATTCTTTTTCAATGAATATATTCATTTTGGCCAATTTTCACTTTGTCTACAATCTTTAATAGACTTTGACTCATGTTCCTCGTTATCATTTATCATCTTTAGCACTATATTGTATACAAATATATTGTCAACATTGACTTTATTTTGGTTTTTTCATATTCCATTCATGATATAATTATCGAGATCTCTTAATTTTCATAAATTTCAGGTACCTGGTTAGTTCTTATGGAACTCAAAAACAAATTATGTCAAAGAGCTCTTAGAGTTTTCATACCCTTACTTGGGCTTCTTTAACTTTAGTTTCTTTTCATGGTAGAGAACTTTTAACATTGAAACCGACTTTCCTACCTTGCTTCAGGCACAATTATAACTCATTTGCAATATTATGTTGTTCAATAGGAGAATCCACTTTGAGTGTAGTATTAGCGATTGATATATTTTTCATAAATTTTGCAAATGAATTCTATTTTGAACTTCGAGGATCAAAATGATATGATAATATTTCATTTCAAATTGTTCCTTTGAATTTATGGTTTACACTTTCAGCTGCTTATTCTCTCCCCCTAATATTGAGAAAATTAATTTATCAATTGATAATCAGCCTACGGGGCTTCAAACAAGTATCCAATTATTGTATCATGATATATCTTCAAATACGAGATTCATATAAAATACATTTTCTCAATATTTTTGCAAAACTCATCTTAACATACAAATTGTTAACCCAGGTTTGGGGGACATTAATCCAATGAAAGGAAATTCACTCTAATAGTCAGAAGTACAAATTGGTCTTATTCGAACTCTCTCAATTCAATACCTTTTTTCCTAATACTACTTGTGAACTTTGATCTAGGATACCCTGAATCTGAGACTCATCTCATTTTTGTAACACTCGAAATCGAAGAGGGCGAAAGGTGGTTGTAATACCTGAGGCTGAAGAGAGGGCGAGTGGTCTCCCGAATTCTCATCGAAATGAGAGGATCCCAAGGTTGTGCATATTTGAGACTGCATGATTGAATGAAGGCTTATAAGGATTGATTGATACTACATATACCAACAAGATGCATCTTCGTTTCAGTATCTAACAAATAAGAACTCCATAGTTAAGCGTGCTTGACTTGGAGTAGTATTTGGATGGGTGGCCTATTGGTAGGTTTCTAAAAAAGTGTGTGAGTGAGGACAAAGCATGATGAAAAGACTTGTGTTGGTTTATGGAGTCAGCCAGTAATCTTAAAAGCAATATGGGGCATTACAAATGGATGTAACACCCTAAACCCTGATTCTTGATATTTGAAAGAGAAACTCACATTCTAAGATGCTACTCAAAACACAACATGCATACTTCATAAATATTTTTCAAAATCGTAACTCAAATTATCTCATCACACCAAATAATTATTTAAAGGAAAATAAACTCCAATATCAACTCATAACAAATAATACGCCTTTTTCCAGAATGTCATAGATTAGAGCATATAGACCAACTAAATAGTGATAAATATAAAATAAACAAAGAAAAGCTCCAAGGACATCTTGCAACTCACAAGCAACTACTCCTGTTGAGCATATGTAAAAAAAATTCACCAAAGTCACACAAAAGAAACAAGAAACGAGTGAGAATACACCTTACAAATGTTAATGGTGAAAATTAACACCAGAATGGTAAAGGAAACAACAACAACAACAACAACAACAACAACAACAACATGTGTAATATTCTCACAAAAAAACATTCACATTCCAATTTATAATTCAAATTCTAATGCACAAACTCCTCCATTAATATGCATATGGTGCTGGGTTTTTGGGGTCAGAGGTTTGTTACTGATTGCCCATGTTTCCAGTTCCACTCTGAACCGTGTCCCTCTCTGGACATGAGAGTGTTACGGTTCCTCTCTGAATCTAACCTCACTGGATCGAAGTCCTACCTAAATCCAAAATATATGCATGCATGATCATGTAAGCAAATAAGCATGCAACTCAAGCAATCAAAAAAATCAACTAAAAAATCATAATCATCAAAATAGGTTCCACTCTTGAATCATAATTTTGCCAATAAACAAGCCTCACTGTAATCCCACTGGATTACACATCTCAAAAGTATATTAATTTAATTAATTATATCACTTCTCAAATTGAATAAAGATATGTTATTACTCAACAACTCAAAATAGCAAAAACATCTCAAAATGTTATTATATCATTTATAATACAACAGAGTTCCCAAAGAACTCAACAACAACTCTTAACTCTCAAAGTGACCCTAGAGTACCCAAAAGTACTCTAAAGTATTCAAAAATGATCTATTGACAATTCTTCACATGTGATAACTCTACTAACTCTAACGAATGACAATTTTATACAAAATTACTTAAAATTGACCCAAAGGTCACAAAAGGTCACTGGTGTCAAAATTGCTCAAAAATCAGTGGAAAATTCCCCGAACTCGAAACTGCCAAAAAAGCCCTGACGCGCTGTCAACCCAAAATTGCCACCCGCCGCACGTGACCGCCATTCGCTTCCCCCGCAAGGCTCCCCTCCAACACGAACTCACCTTCTTCTGCGTGACACTTCTGAACTTCAACCGTCGCTATCGTGAGTCGCGCGACCTCTTAAATTCTGGCCGTTGGCTGCCGCTGGGGCAACTTTGTGATCCTCGACCGCCGCCATTTCATCGTGGATCCACTATGCCCCATATTCCACATTCTGACAATCCTTGGTTACCGTGGTTCTATCTCGCCTTCTCGCGATTTGACGATCGTTGGCCGCTGCATCTACACTGCACCCCCTAAAACTCGATTTTTTGATATTTTTAATTTTTCAGTAAAAATTTTCAGTTTTTATAAAATTAGGTTTTTCTATCTTTTGGGAAATATATAGAACATACAGTTTCACCACAATCACGAATATCTCAATTCCACAAACTACTCATAACAACAACAGTTTCATCACAAGAAATACACAAACTCATATTGTTTTATCAATAACAAATCATATTATGATGACCATATGAAATTTATCCCAAATCCCATTTGGTCACCGCAATAACACACAAATTAGAAAAATATTTATTTATTGATGTAATTAGGGTTGTGTTCAAACTCTATTTGGCTAAACACAAGAACACACATAAATTACAATTTCATTCAATCGATGCCAATGGAGTTTTTCCAAAACCCCGTTTGGCCAAACATTTCATAGAAATACAAGAAATTGATGAAAGCACATAAATCACCCTTGACGCTGATGGGATGGTAAGGACCCTTCGCCATACTGGCTACCTAATGATCACCCATAGGTGTCATACCCCAATTTTGTTCGGGCAATTTGAATTTCTAGGCAACCAACTTTTTTTTTGTTCAGAATAAAATTTTGGTTTTACAAACAGATCGATTGAATCTATTTCTTATCCGCACGTAAAATCAACGAAGAATGTTTTCAAGTTTGAGCCTTCAATTGTCTGGTTTATTGATCTACATTACGCGTAGTTTAATCTAGTGTCCTCGTTTTATTTTTTTCTGCGTCTTCACGTGGTTGCATTTTGATCAGTGTGGGCATTTTCATTCGAGTATTTTTAAATGTAAGGTTTAATCTGCAACTGTCTGTTTTACTGAACTATATTTCACATAGATTACTTTAATGCATTCATTTTATTTTTTTTCACATTTTCACGTTTAATTTTTATTCATTTTAATTCCTTTATATTTGTTTTTTAATTCAAAGTAATTGAGAAAAATAAATAGAGGCACATGTCGCCGCCGCGACATCCAACTCCACAAGGCTCCCCTCAGACATGGAACGCGTCTGCCGCAACTGCGACCCCTACCTCCGCACAGCCCACCTGATTTCTGGCATTGTCGTTGCAGTGTGATGTGGTTGCCATAACTATGTCGTGCAACCCCTCGATTTCTAGTTGTCGGCCTTCACCGTTGCGGAACAGCCTGCTACCGGCGCAACCTTGTGACCTTTGACCGCCACCATCGTGAAGAAGATGTGGTTGATCCTTAGATGGAATGCTTTTTTTTTAATTCAAATTCATAGTGAAATTAATTAAAGACTACCCTGACCCTGGTTAATATTAAAGGGTTTTTTGTACAAAAAAAAATACCAACTTTTATGCTCAAAGGGGTTGACTAGGGATTAACTCCTTAACTCCTTAGATTTAACATAAAGAGATCATCGTCTTCCCGAGGGTCGATGCTTATATCGAACATAAAGAGATCGTCACCTTTTAGAGGGTTGATGCTTAATGTTGCACCTCAAAAATTCAACCGAGAACGCGACTGTTGCACCTCAAAATTTGCCTAACCTTTTTCTCACTTGGTTTATGTTTCATTGCATTAGCATTGCATTGGTCTAGCATTTGCATAACATAACATTACTCATTTATCAGGGTATCAAGTGTGGTTTATATCAAGAGGAGCCTATTCAGAGGTATTACTCAAGCTTGTAAGGTCACCAAAGTCATCAGGAAAAGGGTTGTGTTCTTGAGAAGTTTGGTTGCTTGTATAGGGTTCATCTCCTAACCTGAGGACCAATTGAAGACCATCAGGGGTAGTGAAGCCTTGATCATGGATAAGGTATATGGATAGAGCTCATAGAGTTCCTTGAGTGTCATAAGAGAGCTTAGTCAAGTCATTGTGTTAAGGGTGAAGAGCCACATTTGAAGGTGTTGTAATTAGGGTTTTCATCTGAGTAACCTTAAGTCAACTGTACAATTGGAGGAGATTAAGACCTATTTCTAAGTCTTTGTGATCATGGAAAGTTATGTTGAGATACATGAACTGATATTCCAAGATCAATTCAAGAAGAATTCAAAGTGTGAGGAGTTGCTAAACTAGGGTTCTCAAGGTAAAATCCCCTATTTAGTGCCTAACTTCAAGACCACTTATCTCAATATACAAGTTTCATCTAAATTTTTGGCTAACATGGAACTTGTAGAGCATGTTCTTAGCTTTAATTTGAGTACTATAAGTCCTCCATTGGATTTATAAAACTCAAGTTATGATCCAGACAAGTTACAGGTCATCAGATGAATGTGAAATTTGTCTGCAAAAGTCAACCAACTTCTAATGAACTTTTGACATAGAAGTATGTTTCTCCTCAACTTTTTGCCAACATGAAAGTTGTAGGTCTTGATCTTAGCTTTCCAAATTGTACTAGAAGTCTTTCATATGATTTGTAGAACTCAAGTTATGAGGTTTACAAGTCAAGGGTATTTTGGGAAGGTGAGATTATAGGTCATTTGGCATTATAGGTCATTTTCTCTATCTTGCAAACTTCAAATGAGGTTTTGTCCAACACAAAACTTTCTCAAAATGGGATTTTAACTTCAACCATGTATCCATGAGGCTTTGATTTGGCTTAGGGCAAGACTTGGTTTGGAGAAATTTGACAAAAGAGAAATTAAAAGGCATTTAAGTGAAAAAATTCAAATTTAATCATGTGAGTTCAAATCAATGCAAATGAGTGCTTATTTTGATCAGAAACATCATTTTGAACACAATTGCAATATTAGAAAGTCAATTTGGGGAATATTTCATGACATTTCACTTTCTTACTTCATGGATAAGTAACACATCAAAGGTTGGTCATATGATGCAAACAAGGATTGAATTTGATCCCTACACTCTCCACAGTCCACAAGCAATGCATGAGAAGCTTCTTGGAGAAGGAACTAGTTCAAAACCGTGTACACCATAGTTGGATTTTGAAGAGAAATGTGAAAGTTGAATCTCACTGTTTGGGCCTCCAATGGGCCTCCAAATCATCAAAATCAATTCTATATAAGTTCAGAAGAAGGTTCAGTGCAGGGTTGGTGATCATTTGCAGTTGGAGCCAGAGATTGCAGTGAGAGTTTCAAGAGCAAAAGTGAAAATCGTGTTTGGAGTTTGAGAGCTTTTCAGAGAAAATCAAGATTTCCAATAGCTTTATCCTTCATCAAGGAACGATTCTGCATCATCTGGAAGCCAAAATCACAGTGGAAGTGCCTCAATTCGAAGCTACAAACCAGGTATGTACATTTCAAAATTGCACTGATTCTAGGATGATCTAGCTTGATTTGATATGTGGTTAAGCTTTAGGAAGATGCCTGGAACGTTTTAGGATAGGAATTGTAGAGTTTGATGATGATTCAAGGTGTGAGCAACTTTCTGTTTGGATGCGAATCTCTATGATCTTGAGGTGTTAGCTGGATTTAGATAGTTTAGGATGATCTATGATGAATGAGGAGAAGATTTGTGGCTTAATTTTGAGGTTTGGTGATGATCCATGATTTGACGTATTTTGGATTCTTGATCGGGTTTTAAAATCTAGGAGGAATTAGGAAAAAAGGATGTTGGATTTGGATTCAGGAGGAAAAAAATAAGAAGAACGGTATAAGTTTTGTTCAGTTTGGTGATGAATTGATAACCTGCAATTTTTGTTTCGCCGGAGAAGACGGTGGCTCAGCCACCAGAGCCACCGTCTGGTTCATTTGAATATTTTCCCTCCACCTGAGTCTCAAATGGGGACGATGGCTGTGGACCATTAGATGAGTTGAAATATCTGACTTGGTCCTTCAATCCAACGCGCGTGACTTAATCTGAGGTTGGACTTTGACCAAGCAAAACACCGTCGTTTCATTAATGCGCTGGCGCGCTGGTGATCCTTGGATGAGCATACCCAGTCAATAGATCCAACTGTCCTGATTTTTTCTCAGCTTTTATTTTTTCTTTTATTCATTTTGCATTTATTTTAATTGCTTTTCCATTTTTAATTCATATTAAATTCATTTTTGATCAGAAAAATAAAATAAAAATATGTGCATGCTCTGGATTTAATTTCTGATTTTTTGATATGCTTAGATTTTATTTTGATGCAATTTCCAATTTAATTGGCATTTTTCTATTTTTCTATTTCATTTAAATTGCATTTTTTGGCCTATTTCCTTTCTGATTTTTGTATGGCTGATTGGTATAGAATTTAAGTGCGATTTTTGGCTGTTTACTAGTATAGAGATGCATGATCCCTTAGGATTTATTTCATGATTTTTAGATGACAATAGGACTATTTTTGAATTAGGTTCTCATGACCTTCCATTTTAGGGTTTCCATTTGACACTTTGTGATGTTTGATTTCTCTAGTGCCTTTAAGCATAGTTTTAGGCCCTGGTCCTTCTACCCTAGGTTCTCAACACCTTTAGGATCCCTTAGAAAAATTCATAGGATTTTAGAAGATGATTTAGTATTTTAAGTAGATTTAGTACTTAGGTAGTTTTGTGGTGCTTCTAACATGACCTTTCCTTTAGTGGAACCTCAATAGTGACCAATAGATGATTCTAGATTTCATGTACTTTCTTGATAGAATAGAAGTAAGGTAGATACATCATTAGAGCCTTGTTAGAGCATTAGAGTCCCCTAATCTAGGTGATCCTTGTGGCTAGTCTGTAGGGTTTCTTATGAGTGTTGTGTTACCTTCTGCCCTCTATGTGGTTTCTTCCTTGGGCTTTGCCCTACCCTATTTCTCCAAGTCTTGAAGGGGAGTCCTCCTGTGAGAGCCTAATCCTTCCCTTGGTTGGATTTTGTGCGTTCCTCAGGAGGTTGAGCCCTGAATTGACATTCCCCAGTATAGTACATTCCTTTGGTTTGTACTGTCCTTCTCTTTCAAGTCTTGATGAGGAGCCCTCCTGGGAGAGCCTAATCCTTCCTTTGGTTGGATTTTGTGCATTCCTCAGGAGGTTGAGCCTTAGATTGGCATTCTTGACATGGTATATTCCCTTGGTTTGTATACTGTCATCCATCTCAAAGTCCTTTTCTTAGGATCCCTCTTGGGAGAGCCTAATCCTTCCCTTGGTTGGATTATGTGCATTCCTCAACAGGTTGAGCCTGAGATGGACATCCAGTGTTGATACACTATACCAGTTACCTTAGATGGATATCTAGGACTAATACCCAGTCTTTCCTGTCCTATTGACATAGGATCCCTCTTGGGAGAGCCTAATCCTTCCTTTGGTTGGATTCTGTGCATTCCTCAAGAGGTTGAGCCCATGATGGACTCTGGTATTGATACACCTCCAACCTGATGTAGCAGGGGATGGCCTCCCTGTGGCTCATTTTGGTTTCTCTCCCCCTTGTTCGATTGATTGATGCATTATAATAGATTCATGTTTAGCATATTTAGGCTAGGAGCATGACTGCTTAGAGGCCGAGTGGGTCTCCCTCTGCTTGTTTGCATTAAGGGTTGAGTCTGTCTCCCCTTGCTTGTGTGTTGCTTTTTCTTTTTATCTGTGTGTTTGCATTAGAGGTTGAGTCTGTCTCCCTCTGCTTGTCTGTTACTGTTTGGCCTTTGCCGGTTTGCTTTAGAAGTTGAGTTTGTCTCCTTCTGCTTGTATTGCTGCATTGCATGCATTTTACTTACAGTTATTTCTTTGCAGTTTATTTCTGTTACTGTTGCTTTCCTTTGCCATGTTCCCTTAGGAATTCTAACTTCTCCTATTCAAGAGAAGTTATGACAGACATTAGGGTTCTAACCATGCATGATAACATTAGGTAGCTCCCTCCTAACCTCAATCATAGGATCAATGTTGCATGACAACATTAGGACTGTACAGTTTCCCCATAGAGTTCGTTCTTTTCTCATCTCAAAACAACAGTAAAAGATATAATAAAGGCAAGTTAGTACCAGCGCGTTACGAGCCTTAAGCTACTTGGGTAATGATAATTGAGCGGCCTCCTCTCAATCGTCTAGAGTGTTTAGTATACGTCCTTTGGACGATATGCGACGCATTCGTTCCAAGGTCATAGTCTCTAGGGTTGTACTAACTACAAACACCCATGAAAAACACTTCTTTCGTAAAAGACAGAAAACAAAGATCAAACATCTTTTTGTCCTCTGGGACCTTTAATCCTTGGAAACCATTTTCATAAGGAGAGTTTTGTTAACTCTCGGTTCTACCGCAAACGGTAAACGCCTAAATCTCCGACGAGCGAGCTGCATACACCAACTGCTGGAACCGTCTGTTAACCCTACTTGGATAAAAAAGACAAACCTGTGTCCCTTTTAGCCCGAACTACGTTTATTCTGATCTTCCACGCCGTGTGAAAGTACGTAGGTACAAGATGCAATATTTCGACGAGCAACCTTCCCCCGTAACTCGTAGTTAGGCGAACTACGTTGACTCTGATTTCTCGTTCCAGACGGGAATACGTAGGCATAGAACTGTTGTGTTCTGCCGAGTCATTTTCCTTTCTTTTTAGACCAGACTTGTAGCGTAGATAGATAAAACCAACCCATCAGATAAACACAACAAGCATGGATCCCATCGAGTACGATGGACGTGAGTGGTGTTAATACCTTCCCCTTACATAACCGACTCCTAAACCCAGACATGCTTGTGATGACCTTGTCTTATACCTTTTCGTCAGGTTTTTCCAATCGTTTCCTTTCCCTTTCTGTGGGATAAATAACGAAAGGTGGCGACTCTTCTGTTTTGCCGGCACCTTATTTTCGTGGTAGCGACAACGACCCTCACGCTAAAGGCGTGGAAATGCGGTTCGGCAGAGTCGCCACCGAACTTTATTTATCCCAAATACTCAGCCTTTGATGTAGAGTTGAAGGAACCGCCCCGACTCCATGGATCCACTCTCGTCCTAATAAAAGGTTAAAATTTTCCTTTGAGTTTATAACCATGAAGAGTGTCGACCTGGTAGTGGTTTCCACTGCTAAGTCCACTTGGACTACTCCTAGAATATTGCTGGTTTTCCCTTCGTAGTTGGATAAAACCATGTTGTGTTGCTTAAGATCAGCTTCAGTTTTCCCGATCCTCCTAAATGATGCATGGGGCATTAAATTGACTGTTGCCCCTTCATCCACGAATACCTTATTCATTGCCACACCATCGACCTTTGCCTTTATAAATAATGGCTTCAAATGATACATCATCCCTGGGTTGGGTCTTTCAAACATAGCAGTTCGCTCTTCTACTACACCATTGTTCATCACATAATAAGACATCGGCTTATCTTCTGCAGCTTCGTCCAGCAGAAAATCATCTTCCGCCTCTAAGACCTCTGATACCCTATCGTACTCCTTTGGCAGTATTGACATGATTCCACAATTTACCACGAAGTCCTCACCGTAGGTGTCGTCATTTGTCTCATCATACATGTCTTCATCAAAATCATCTTCTAGAGATTGAGTATTTTCCTCGTCTGATTAAGGCGAATACTCCGATTCGTCCTCATCCGACTGGGGGTATATTCTGGCTCCTTCTTGCTTTCCGCTCCAGAAGTATACTTCGAATTCTGGGTCGACACCACCACCTTTTCGCCAGATCCTCCAATGGTGACTGTTGTGGTTTGGTTTGTCATGATCTTCTCTTTTTCGACCCATCTGGTCTTCTAAGGTTTCCTTTTCAGCCCGGGATTCCCGACAGGCCGTAGCTGCGAAGTCGACGCTTCCCTGGAAGCCTTTTTGTTCCGTTGATGGCGCCTCCACTGGGTTCTTATCATCGGGTTCTTACCCTTGTAGTTGGGGGACACCACATATCCCTTAGGCTCAACATTCTTGTTGGAGGCTTTTACCTCTCTTTCTAGATCCAACACTCTCCACTTTGGCCTCTGGCTCCCTTTTTGGGTCACGGGTGCCATCCACTTATCCTGTGGAGTATCCGACGGGGGCACAAAGGTCTTGGGCCTTACCTGTTGGAACAATTTCCTGTAATTCTCGACCGAGGAGCCCAATTTCTGTCAAACACGAACCTTGGGACCGACGACGTGTTGACTTGTGGCATCACCTTCCTGCCCGACTCAAATTTTTCTGCTGCTTTCTCGTCGAACACGGCATTGCATCTGGGACATAGGGCGGATTTAGAGCCGCTGATCCTGCATTTTTCCTGAAACTCAGTTAAAATTTCTCCAACTTGAGGGAAGATTCCCTCACAATCCTTCTCCACTTTTCTGTCGAGGCCCTTAGTAGCCTCGATCATCATGCATCCGAATGTTGGGGTTGTCACCTGTTCTTTAGGGTCCTCAGTAGCCTCGATCATCAGACACTCTGCTACTTCAGCATACAATGTCTCTTCCATCTTCAGAGGATTCGTGTCCACTTGCATTTTCAGTCTTTCACCGAACTGAAGTCGTTCTTCTTTCAAAGCTTTTTGCACCAAATCCCTGAAAATAACACATTGAGATGTTTTATGACCAAGGAAATTATGAAACTTACAAAATCCCCTCTTTTTCTTTTGTTCTAGAAGGAGATCTTTTATTCCAACAGGGACGACAATTTGACCATCTTTGACTAGCATCTCAATATCTCATCACTTGGATACATCAAAAGAGTATGTTTTCACGACGTATTTGTCTGACTTTTCCGTGTCGACCTGGTTTTTCTCGTTCGACGGCTTTAGGAATTTGCACGTGTATGGGGGTCCTGGCTTTAGTTCGGTCACATTGACAGCATTCTCTTTGATGATTTCTTCGTCATCAGAGGAATATCCTTCGGCGACCACAAATGCGACTTTTTCTTTCTTACGATATCTATTAGCCTGAGAATTTTCACTCCTTAAACATTCAACTTGTCGGACGTGGTTGGCCAGATGTGCCATATCCCTAAGATATTATGTGTCTAGCTTTTTCGTAATAGAATAATTTAAACTGCCTGCGGCCATTTCGACCAATTCGTGTTCATGGACTTGTGTAAAGCATCACGCTTTAAATAGTCTGAACCTGTTGAGATACTGGTCTACGGGCTCCGCTGCCTTTCGCTTGACGCTGGCTAGCTCTTTCAAACTAATCTTTGATTGCCCCATGTAAAACTGCTCGTGAAACAATCTTTCTAGCTGTGTCCACATATGGGCAGACTGTGGGGGCAGCCGGGTGAATCACGTGAATGCATTCTTTGTTAGGGAACTAGGGAAACATTTCATTTTTAGGTCTTCGTTATTCGCTATGTCCCCAGCCTCGGTTTGATACCTGATGACATGTTCGACGATGGATTCTTCCGTCTCTCCCGCGAATTTGGTGAATTTTGGCACCTTCCATCCCCTTGGTAACTCAGTTTGCAGAACAAAATCTGGTAGTGGGGACGTGTAGATGGGTCGTTGAAGACTTGGATTTGCCCCGTTATGAACCATAATGCGTTCCACCATGGTCTTCAAATTAGCTTCACCCCCTAGAGCCTCATTCCTAACTTGCCTGACCACATAGTCTGGGTCTTGGTTCCTGTGAACCATCACAATAGAAGGCCTTTGGGCCACCCTAGGTATGTGTTCGTACTCAGGGGCCTGTAGGTCGTTTGTCTCTTCGACAGTGTCGTTCTGTCGGACAGGCATATCAGGATGATTGGGAGGTGTTTGTCTCCCTGGAGCCCTAGGGGCCCCTAAGGAGTCTCTTATTCGCGTCATCTGAGTTGCCAATTGTTGGTAACTCTGAGTCAAATATTGTTACAATGGTCTTAGGATGGTGCCCATTTGTTGAGTCAGTAGATGTACCATCTCGTGATTGCTTTCGTCCATCTATTGTCGCATAACAGCGACAAAAATGGTGGTGAAAGTTGGTACTGCGGGGGAAAATGAACCGAACCCTGGAGGCCTCACCCCTTGATTGGTCAAAGGTCCTAGGCTCCGATATGGCGAAAATGCTGATGAAGAACTCTCTCCCTCCCGTGACTGGCCCACTATAGTGTAGCGTCGACATGAAATCTGTCAACATTCCCAAGTGCTGGGGTGCCGTCATGGTGAAATTGGGCAAGTATTACCCTCCGACTCCTGGCGTTGTCGGCCTTACTTCAAGTCGACGCGGAGTCGTGAGTGGTCCGCTATTAGCGATCGAAGCCACTGATGTGGAATCAGTGTTCACGTTCACGACCGTTATCGGTGATACCATCTTACCACTGCGCAAACGCATATACCCAGACCTTCGGGTCCCACTGGGCGTGCCAATTTGTTCGCACGTGTTTTTCGCGCGGACAACCTCTGACCTCCCGACGCGGGTTTACTTGCGAAATCAGCCAAACTAGTTCCAAGACACTTGGTTCTGGGTGTGTGAATTTGTGGTAGACTTGGTGGTTATTTGGACGTGTGTATGATGAAGTTAAGTAAATATGAAGATGCTTCTACTCAAATAAAAATGAAGAAAAAGGAAATGACATGAAAGTAAAGGCGTCGCTTTCGTAACATAAAAAGACTTGTTAAATTTAATTCAAACTGGTAAATAGAAGTGGACGTGCTCGTACATTTTGTAAGGAATGAAAAACTCTTTTCTCTTAATGTGCGGTACTCAGAGTATTTTTCTTACAATGTTGTCCAAAAAACCCGCCCCTTTTCTCTTGGAGCCAGGCTTTGCTTTATATAGATAAGTAAAATATCTGTCATGTTGTTTTTGGTGTCGCCATGTGTCTGGCCACTACTTTTGTAACTTCCCCATGTTCTCCTTTTTTCAAATCCATTCCCCGCCAAGCGAAACCCCTTCGCCAGCTGCCCCATTCGTCGACCTGGTCGACCGTCATATGTCTAAGTCGACCCATACGTCTTCTCCTGCACTGTCGACTCATAACACCTTTCCTTCTTCCTCTACTTTCCTGTCGACCTCGGCCTTTTCACCTGTCGATACTTTGAGTTGGCTTTTTCAGCCAACAAGGGCAAGTCTTGCCGAGGAGGAGTGTTGGTCCAGGGGTAAACCGGTCAACCTCACCCTGTTGGAGGGATAGAAAGGCAAATGCCTTCCCCCACTTAGCCGAACTTAGGTGATTGAGCCGTTTTATGAGCAGAAGTGGATTGGACCATACCTAGCCATTGAGGCAGTCCGAATCATATTTAATTAATTAATTAAAAAAAACTTTTAGCGAATTTTTTTGATGAAGACACTATAAAATTATATAATAGTATAGATAGATAATACTTGCTATGTTTGTTGAGAATATTAATAAAGTAGCTTCTAAAGATAAATTTATTTATTAAATTAGGAAAATTTTACACTTATTTATATAAAAATATTTTAGTTAAAAATATATAATATAAGATAAAAGAATAAATGATGAGATATGAAATAAAATTTTCTAGCTCACATATTTAATGAAAAAACAAATTGGGACACAAGAGTTTGTATTTTTTTAAATAAGTAATCAAAGAAAAAGCAACATTTAATTCAGTTCGACCCTAAAGACTAAATGCACCAAAACACACCGAAAATAGTAAAAGACTAATATTAAGTCTGCATAAAGTTGAATCAAATCTTTTCCGCAACAATGTCTTGAAGCTTGTTGCAGAAATCATCAATATAAGATGATTCAAGATCTTTATTAAGCAAAATCTCTCTGATCTTAGCATGATTAGCTCTCACTTTCTTACTCATTTCACTCTCATCATCCATCACAATGCTCACAGCTTTACAAACACTATCCTTTGTATACAATCCATCTTCACCTTTCTCAACTTCCACACCAACTTTCAAGTTATTTCCCATCATCCTAGCATTCAATATCTGATCACCAACGTTTGGCAACAAAACCAATTGACATTTATTCACCAATGCCTCAGACAAAGAACCTGAACCACAATGTGTAATGAAACACCCCACAGAAGGATGTTCCAAAATCAGTTGCTGTTGAATCCAACCACCATAAACAACACCTCTTCCTTTTGTTCTTTCTGCAAACCCTTCTGGCAACGCTTCTTCAACTGTTGCAAAACCAAAAGGTGGTTTCAAAGCTGCAAAAAATGGCATGCCAGTTAACTCAAGACCGAGCATTAATTCTTGAAAGAGGTTTGGTCTTAAAACACATTCACTTCCAAAACAACAATAAACAACTGAATCTGTTTTGAATCCACCAAGCCAAGTAGACCAATTTTCATCCAAAACAGAATTTGGTTTTTCAAGTATAACAGGTCCTGAAGTAAGAACCGGTTTGTTAAACTGTTTTTGTATGTAATCAAGATAAGGTCCTTCAATTTCTCTGCATGTTCTGAATCCCAATGCATCAGCTTCATTCAAAGCAATGGCTTGCCGGTCATAGAAAAGAACATTCTTACCGAAGAATTCTTTCCTTTTAGCAGCAAAGATTTTAGCCTCATGATTATAAAGCTTGATTGATGATTCAGGGTAACCGGAGGGAGGTTCCATGAGATCAAATTCTGTTAAATCTGTTCCCTTTAAATATCTAGCTGGTGTTAGAGTGTAACCAACCATTACTGAACTAATTGTGCAATAGTGAACAGCTTTGATGCCTAAACGCTTAGTTAAAGATGGCATCCAATGTGTAAAGTCATAGAAAACAAGGTGAGGTTTGAGATTAGTGAGATGAGTGTCGATGTCGGGTTGTGTTAGATCCATGGCGGTCACGATGTGTGTTTGTAAAGGATATGGAACATCAGCAGTTGTTTCTGCATTGGGAGGAAGACCTTCAACACGGGGAACTTTGATAGTGACAAAAGTGATAGATTGAGGGTGGAGATTGAATGGTTCTAATTTAGATTGTGCTGTTTTAGGTGTGAAAAAAGTGATAGTGTGACCTTTTTTTGCTAACTTGTTAGCTAGGTGAAGGAATGCAGTTTGGTGGCCCATGGCAAACCATGGATACATTGCTATGTGTAAACAAGATGATGAATCCATAGTGATAGCAGTGGAAAAGTGATGTTGCTGGTGAAAGAGGTTCGTTTGTTTTGTCAACTTATAGAAAAACATGCAAAGTAATGATAATGACTCCAAGTTTGAAAAATAAATATAGATTGATATTTTTTTAAAAATCTTCCATAAAATAAACTTATTAAATTCACTACAAACATTTAATATAGATGTATTTTAATTGAGTTAGATTTTTTTAATTCTATAATTATGTGTTAAAATAATATATTTTAATTGAATAACTGTGTAAAATAATTTTATACTTCAATAATCTCAAATTTAAATATTTTAAAAATTATTTATGGTTTCTTTAATTTACATGACAATTTAGTTTTTACACAATTTGTTTTATACACGTATACCTAATCAATGAATATTGATTCTCCATTGGTATCCTCAATTTGTTAGGTCAACTACATTTATTATCGGATGATGAGTTTGTGGTTCTCTTATCATCTGGTACTATTTGTACTACTGATTATATAATGGTATTTACTCTTCAATATTTTCAAGTTTTCAACTACTTTTTTTTTCTTTCGGTATATCATTTTCAAACACTCTATTGAGTAAAACAGAAAATCAATTATATTTTCATCCCTGTTTAAGTATAAATATCAATTATATTTTTATTCTTATTATTAAATTTTTTCATGGCAAAAGTTAAAGTTACTTCAGTAACTATATATACAATAAAAAAGGACCCTACTAATCTTATAAATTTTTTTTTATACTATCAACTAATTACAATTATCTATTATATTAAATTATATTAAAAAATTTAAATTAATTATATAATATAATAGAATAATATATTTTTATTAAATAGCAGTATAAATTCTTCTTCACTGTCATTACAATACTATTAAACCAATATACAATATATATTAAATATGTCTATAATTAATATTAACTTTTTATATTTTAAAATATTTAATGTCCATATCTAATAAATGCAAACGTGGTTGGTACAATATGTGGAACAAAACACGAACGCGTGGTCTATCTCGCACCTCCACATGTTTTGACATTCTGAAACAAAAATTTTGAGCGAGAGACGAGAGGAAATTTTACTCCATACCCCTACAGTTATATTTATATCCCTACACAAAAAAATTTTGGACCAAAATACCCTTGTATAAAAAGTTATAATTTTTTGGTTTGTTTACCGGAAGACTTTTTGGAAGTCTTCCGGTTCACATTTTTTTAGTTTATTTACAGGAAGACTTTTTGAAAGTCTTCCGGTTTACATTTTTTTTTATTTGTTTACCGGAAGACTTTTTGGAAGTCTTTCGATTCACATTTTTTGGTTTGTTTACTGGAAGACTTTTTGGAAGTCTTCCGGTTCATATTTTTTTTTTATTTTTTTAATTTTTTATTTTTTTTAATATTCAAATTACAAATATATTTATTCTATTTACTCTATTTTAGTTAATTAATATATTTATTCTATTTCCTCTATTTATTCTATTTATTTATTTAATAATACTTATTCCACTAATTTAATTTTTTATTAATTTACTATATTTATTTACTTAATAATAATTACTCCACTAATTTGGTATTGTTTTTTTTAATCAATAAAAATAAAAACGGTTAACTAATTTATATATTGATTGTGTTCTTTAAAGAAGAAAATTAACAATTTAATAATATGTTTATATGAAAAATAAAAATAAATATCATATTTAAATTATAATCCTATCATTTCTTCTATCAAAAAATTTCACCAAAAAATTATAATATATAACATTTATAATTATTTAAACAATATTTTATGGGGTAAAATATTAACTTTTAAAAATATATTTTATGGGGTAAAATATACTTTTAAAAATTTTCATCATAAAATATTAACTTTTAAAATTTGTAGGGGTAAAATATTTTATGGGGTAAAATATTAACATTTAAAATATTAAAAACTAATTAAATCATAAATATTTAGCAGAAGAGTGATGAAAACATGCTTTAGCAGAAGAGTGTGGTGAAATCATCCAAATGAAGCTTCCACCCAAAATCACTAATAAGGTAGATTCACTATTCCTTATGTTATTGGTTCGCTAAATATTAGCATTTCTCTGTGTGATTTAGGAGGTAGCATCAATCTGATGTCATTGTCCATGAAGAGGAAGTTAAAATATGGTGAGTAGAAACCTACTCAAATGATTCTAACACTGGCGGATAGATCAATCACATGCCCATATGGAATTCTTGAAGATGTCTCGGTAAGAGTAGATGTTCTATCATTTTAAGTCGACTTTGTGATTCTAGATATGCCTGAGAATTTTGAGACACCACAATTACTCGGAAGGAAATGTTTATGATTTAATTAGTTTTTAATATTTTAAAAGTTAATATTTTATCCCATAAAATATTTTACCCCTACAAATTTTAAAAGTTAATATTTTATGGTGAAAATTTTTAAAAGTATATTTTACCCCATAAAATATATTTTTAAAAGTTAATATTTTACCCCATAAAATATTGTTTAAATAATTATAAATGTTATATATTATAATTTTTTGGTGAAAATTTTTGATAGAAGAAATGAAAGGATTATAATTTAAATATGATATTTATTTTTATTTTGCATATAAACATATTATTAAATTGTTAATTTTCTTCTTTAAAGAACACAATCAATATATAAATTAGTTAACAACTTTTATTTTTATTGATTAAAAAAAAATACCAAATTAGTGGAGTAATTATTATTAAGTAAATAAATATAATAAATTAATAAAAAAATCAAATTAGTGAAATAATTATTATTAAATAAATAAATAGAATAAATAGAGTAAATAGAATAAATATATTAATTAACTAAAATAGAGTAAATAGAATAAATATATTTGTAATTTGAATATTAAAAAAAATTAAAAATTAAAAATTAAAAAAAATAAGCATGAACCGGAAGACTTCCAAAAAATCTTCCGGTAAACAAGCCAAAAAAATGTGAACCGGAAGACTTCCAAAAAGTCTTTCGGTAAACAAATCAAAAAAAATGTAAACCGGAAGACTTCCAAAAAATCTTCCGGTAAACAAACCAAAAAAATGTGAACCTGAAGACTTCCAAAAAGTCTTCCGGTAAACAAACCAAAAAATTATAACTTTTTATACGAGGATATTTTGGTCCAAAAAATTTTAGTGTAGGGGTATGAGTATAATTGTAAGGGTATGGGGTCAAATTTCCTATTGATTACTTTTATAAGGAATGATTTAATTGGTATTTTATATAAATTAAAAAATAATAATGAATAAAAGAGAGGATAATATTTTTATTAAAATATTTTTATAATATATTAGAAATGATTAAAGTAATATTATCTCCGCTTATAATGAGTGATTTATTTATTCTTAGAATAAAAGAATGTATCAAAATAAATGATTAATTTTAATTTTTAATATATCTTTTTTAAATATATCTTTTAATTAATATTATTTTCATCTTTTCTAATATATAATAAGGGTACTTTAAAAAAAATATCATTTTTTTCTTTGAATTATACTTTTTTTTTAATCTATATGAAATAATCAACCGAATTTCTCCAGTTCGGCGAAAAGAATGCACAGGCGGTCCAGGGGAATCTTTAGCAGATCGAGCAGTGAACTTTTTCTTTTGTTTAGACCTCTGGCCTGCGCGCCACGTTTTTTATAATCTTACTTTTGTTGGGCTTGGCCCCATTGTAATGTAATATGCACAATCACGACCCTTGTGGCCGCTTTTATGTTAATATGTATTTCCTTGTATGTTTATACTTTGACTAATTTTTTTGTAAGTGTCATACGCTGCCCAATGCTGGTCGTATGAGATACCTTAGTGGTTGATTGTTATGTTTCAGATATGCTTGACAAATAATGTTCGACAGTGCGGGGAACTGGTCGAAAGACCTGGTAGTTTTCGGACAGAGGAGCAAAGCTCAGGTCGTGTTTGTGGTCTGAATTCGTGGCATGAACTTCCCATCACGAGCTGGGTGTTCTGTCTTTCATGATACTTTTGCGGCGACGGACTCGGTCGAGGAACTGCCGTCGGGCATGAGTTTTGCCTCTTTTGGCTAAAACCCTACTTAGATTTGCGTTGGTGGCGCAACGCTCGTACCTGGACGCGCGTCTATGGTCGGTACGTTAAGCTCGTCGCATGGGCGAGACATGCCGACAGTAAAGGCCTTAGCTGTAATATTGTTTCAACTTTTGGATGTTCCATGGTCGAGCTAGTTCTTCCCCAGTAAGGTGTTCTAGGTCGTGGAAGTATTTCCTGGATGACATATTTGTTTCCCCCTTTCTTTTTCGTGCTTGCTAGTTTTGACAAGATGTCTGCCCGGATGTTGTGTTCGTGTGGAATGTGTTTTGTAACAGCCCAATTTTTCAATAATTAATTATTCATGTTAATTATTGGTTTATTTGGATGATTTTAATTATTGGAATTATTGGTAGATATTTGAAAGGAGAATATATGGAAGGAAATAGAATGGAAAGACTTATAAAGGAAAAGTGGAAAGAAAAGAGATAGAAAGGAAACATAAGAGAAAGAATAGAGAAAGAGGAGAAAAGAGAAGGAGAAGAAGGAAAAGTTGGAAAAGCTCAAGAACAACTCTCAAGCATCGATTTAATCGAGGTAAGGGTGTGAAATGTTGTTATTATGTTAATGTATATGATTATGTATGCTTGGGTTAGATTGTTGGATGTTTTTCTACAACTTCCATTTTAGGGCAAAGTGGATTTAATCGATAGAAACCGAGTTTTAACCGTCGAAAATGAGAATAAGTCGTATAATTTAGTCGAGGGAGGTTAAACTAAGGCTATGGAACTGGTTTGGTGAGAATCAGTCAGTTTTGTGAAGAGTTGAGGACTTGATGACAGTGAGGAATTCTGAGTTCGTAGACGTTCGCTAGCACCTTCACTAGGCGAACAGGTCGCGAGCGTTCGCTAGCAGCTCTCTAGGCAAACAAGTTAGCGAGAGGTCTCAGACTTGGATAGAATGTATTTGATCTGGTTCGCTGGTAGCGAGTGAGGTAGCGAAGGATTCGCTAGGGCCTCGCTGCAGCGAGTAGGTGGCGAGCAAAGTCAGTAGCTTCTGTTTTCCTTCGTGAGCTTGTTCGCTAGGCGAACAGATAGCGAGTATTCATTAGAGACTCGCTAGGCGAGAAAGCCAGCGAGCGTGACAGCTTTTGATTTTCTTGTGATTCCATTCCATGTTGATTTCTTTGTTCGATTGTGTTTGATCCTTGTTAGAAATAAGTGATTGTGTGCGGTGAAACATGTGTTGTGGATAGCCGTAAGGCATGAATCCTAGATTGTGGAATTGATTGTGAATTGTGGTCTTTGACAAATATAATGCGGAATACGTGTATTCTATGTTTGTGCATATTTATATATTTGTATGCATTGATTATTATGATAATGTTTCTCACCCTTCTGCTGTTTTATAATGCTCTATGAGGCATTGCAGATTAGCTTTGCTGGAGGTCTTTTGTGAAGTTTAGCTTCATTCTTTTGGTCGGTTATGCTCTGATATGTAGCACCGGGTAGTTAGGCTCGTATAGTTTTCTTTTGTGATACATTTGTAAATGTATCAGCTGATGATGTTTATGTAAACATGACTAATTTGTGAACCCAACTGAATGATATGTATTTATATGTTTACATGCTTTAAGTGATTCAAATGTTTTGATCTTCCGCTTGAATTTTAAATATTGAGACGTGGGTGTAAGGATTAAAATTCCTCTGTTGAACTACCCCACTGTTGCATGTCTTTTATAGAGCAGGTGTTGTATGTTATTTCGGTGAATGATGTGGCATACTTTTTTTATACCATGTTTTAAATTACTCTGATGAAATGTTATTATGTGATTTATTTGTTTATTTGGGGGTATAGAAGGGGTGTTACATGTTTCACTTCTACGGAGGTAAACTTTGCCATCTTCTCTTTAACTAGGGCCAAGTATTCAGACAAGTTGTCGTTTTTGACCTGGTAGTCTCCCCGGACTTGAAAGGTCACGAGCTGTGAATTGGTGCAGATGACGACTTCTTCCGCTCCCAGGTCTTCGGTGAGGCGCAAAACTGCGAGGAAGGCTTTGTATTCGGTCTACTTATTAGAGGTAGGGAAGGACAACGTGAGCGAGACTTCTATGGGGATTCCTTCCTCATTTTCTAGGATGACACCTGCCCCACTCCCTGTTGAGCTAGATGCTCCGTCGACGAAGATAATCCATTTACGGGCACCCTTGGTAGGGTAGTCGGGCAAGGTCATTTTTGCGCCTTGAGGGCCTTTCTGCTCTCGTACTAGATGTCAAATTCAGACAGCTCTAGCGACCATTTGAGCATTTTGTTGGCCATGTCTGGACGACTTAACAATTGTTTCACGGGCTGGTCCGTGCACACCACGATTGTATGGGCCAGAAAGTAGTGCCTTAGCCTTCTTGCAACATTGATAAGGGCCAGGGCCACCTTCTATGTTTGTTGGTACCTCAGCTCTGGTCCCTGAAGTGCCTTGCTCGTGAAGTAGACAGGATTTTTCCCTTCTGGTATTTCGCGAATAAGGGCGGTTGTCGTAACCCGAAATTTGACCTCTTTCTTACCTTTTGCATAAGCATGCACATTCGCATCATTGGCATACGCATTCGCACTTTTTCTCTGTGATTTTTATTGCAGGAATATTTAGGTTTTGCAAGCCCGATTAATCACTTCCTCTCAAAGATATCACATCATCAAAACAAGCATAAAATGAAGGTTTCTATGCCTGTTCATCAAAGCAAAAGGTCGAAAATCAGAATCGTGGCCACAACACCATTCTTCAAGCAAATATGCAAGTTTTGCCTGAAGTAACCGGCTACTCATTTTCTAGGAAAAACAGAGTAAGCGATTACCCTGTGTAAAAATGCGGTTTTTGCTACAATTCTATGATCCCGACTATCATTGCTTCACATTTCCCGATTATCAGCTATTACCTACTTTGGAAGAGTATTCTCAGCTTGTGGGGTTGCCTATTTTGGATAAGTCTCCTTTCCCTTTCTTGGAGAAGGACCCTAAAGAACAGGATATTGCTAAAGCCACATGTTTGAAGGTATCTGAATTAAGGAGAGCATGACTCATAAGGGTGAAATTTTTGGGTTACCTACAAAGTTCCTAATGGAGAAAGCCCTATATTATACCGACCATCTAAGCATGCCTACCTTTGAGACGATCCTTGCCTTGCTTATCTATGGAGTGTTGCTTTTCCCTAGTTTTGAAGGATTTGTGGACCTTAATGCCATCAAGACCTTCATGCAAAGGAATCCAGTACCAACCTTATTGGGTAACACTTATCATTCAGTCCATCTCCGAAACCTTCGTGGTGGAGGGATGATTACCTGTTGTGTGCCGTTACTGTACAAGTGGTTTATTTCGCACTTGTCTAAGTCCGGTCCTTTTTGGGGTCCCACCCAAGGACGTTGGTCACAAAGAGTTATGGCTTTAACTCACTCGGATATTGATTGGTACAACCGTATGTACGATGGAATACTAGTCATTGATGGTTGTGGAGATTTCGCTAACATTCCTTGACTCGGTTTTAATGGAGGAATAAGCTACAATCCAGTCCTAGCTCGCTGACAGTTAGGGTATCCCTTGAAAGAACCGCCTAAAAGTATCTACGTAGAGAAGATCTTCTTCGAAGTCAACAAAGAGCTTCAAGATCAAATTATATCTTCTTGAAAACATATGCATAGGAAAGAGCGAGAAAGTCTGAGAAAGCCGAATTGTGTGTCTACGGAGCCTTATCTTCAAGGGGTCCAAGACAGAGCTATCAAGTTGAAGATGCCTTATCCTCGCAAAGATCCTTTACCTCCAAGAGAGGAACCTGTCCAATATTTCATGTTTGAAGCTGAAACGTTGAAGATTGCTTTGAAGAAAGCTCAACATGAAGCAGAAACATGGAAGAACAAATACCATATGACGGTCAGCGAGTATGACGAACTTCAAAAATAGCTTTAGTCAAAGAATGAAGAGGTACTCTCCTACAAGAAGAGAAGACTCTACGAGGATTTATTTTCCTCCGGTTCTCCGCCTACTCGCCGAAGTTGTGGATAATGCTTCCTTTGGATCATTGTTAGCTTTTGTTTAGCTATTTCTATTAAAGACTTTATATTTGATTGTAATCCATTATTTTCAATTAATAAAAAATTTTCTCATTATTCCGCAATATTCGTAAATATTTGAATTCCATGAGATCATTTTGCATTTTAACATCATATTTTTGCATTGCATTTGTCTCCCAGTGTCTTATCCTCGGTTCTCTCGCCTTCCAGTTTCGTCACTCTGGGTCCTCCGCATCAGTACAATACTAGAGCCCAAGCTCGAAAAAGGATGGAAGAACAAGCTCAAGAGATCGACCGTGTCATCCATAAACTCGAAGATCTTCGAGGAAGTGTGGGGCAGATTATGGAGATGCTGCAAGCCTTTAAGGTGAAGATGGATAATTAACCTACTGTTGTTTCTGAGATTACCAACACTGTTGTGGGTCCTTGCCCAGTTGTTATTGTCGAGAACATACCTCCTCAAAATCGTCAATCCAGTTCGGTGAATCCTACTATTGCTCAACCAGTTCGACGAGTTACTCCTCCAAAGTGCAAAACTCCGAGCTTTGACCATTATAAAGGACCTGCATGTCCGAAGAATCACTTGATGGCTACCCATCAACCTTGGCAACCTCAGCAGAATTATGTTCAAGGTTATCTAGTTCAGTATGCTCCACAACCATATGTAGCTACTGTTGCACCTTTTTTCAATCAGCAATTTTCTACCTATCAGCCTATGCAACCGGCCCCGGTCTATCAGCATCCAGTTTATCAACAGCCTCCTGTTCATCAGCCTGCACAAGTTCCTGTCAACTGTCAACGAGTGCCCAACGCTCCCGTGTGCCAACTATCAGAGGAGACGATACCTCGTCAAAATAGGAGACCATACAAGCCTTGTCCTCTGATCCCAATGACGTTCACCGAGTTGTATCCTTTCTTAGTGCAACAAGGTCTAGTTGTTACCCGAACATTGGGTCCACCTCCCAATCCGGTACCTGTCAATTACAACGTCGCCGCTCATTGTTTATTTCATGAGGGTGCGCCTGGTCACGATTTGGAAGGGTGTTACGCGCTTAAGAACATTGTCAAAGATTTACTAGAAAAGAAGGTCCTGTCTTTTGGTGATCCTCAGCCAAAAATCAAGAATCCTCTCAAGGCTTTCCATGGGCCAGGATCAAGCTCTATAAAGCCTGTTTTCAACATATCTCAGCCATTGACGCATACGGTGAATCAGCCGAAGCCGGTAGTTCTTCAGATGCCTAGTCCTTTTCATTTCAGCAATCCTCAAGATGATACGACCCTGATCAACAGAGAATCGGGGAGAGTTATTTTGAGTGAAGATTTGAAGACTGATAATGAAGTAATGACAGATATAGCTAGGGCAAGCAAGGTGGTTTGCAGTGATCATACTCCCCATGTCATTGAGGCTCCGCTAGAGGAAACAAATACTACCATGCCGGTCTCAAATGCAAAGACTTCATAAACACATTTAGAAGGACTTGTCATACAGTTCATTTTCTTTATTTGTATTTTGTTTCTTTGATTAAGCATAATTAGCATGTATGAACTTGTTTATTTTGATTAATTAATGCAATACATGTTTGTCTTGAATAGATCCATTCGTTTCACTCATTAAAAATATTTTTCATAAACTTATAATGCCAACTTTACCCGATCTCTTGCTTTGATAGAGAATTGGGAGGAGGATGATGAACCAAAAACGTCAAATCTCTTGTCGTATGCTTTCGATTAAAACCTGCTGATGATGTAAGGCATTGTTTCACATCCCAAACAATGGAGATATAAGGCAGATAATCCCTCTTTACCCCCTTTGAGCCATGAAGTAGGAGTTTTTCTTCGTTTCCAAATTAAAACCCTCATCTTAACCTGGGGCAGGGTAGTTTTCAGTTAAATCGATTGAGCGCGCAGACTCTCAAAAAGGAGGAGCGAACCTTCGAGAATCTATCCTTAACATCATAGGAAGTTAGAAGGCAAGGACTATCCCTCTAATACTAAAAGAATGGGGAAGTCACAAGCCTTTCGAAAGAGTCACACGACTTAGTCAATAAAAAAATAAAAAAATACATATATCCCGCTAAGTCAAAACCTGTGAAGGAGACTTAGGCAAGACTGAGGCATCCCGCATGACTACAAAGTCAAAATCCCAAAGACGCCGTCCAGGCAAAAGTTAGGGAATAAAAAAAATATACAAGTAAAAAGACAAAGGATTACAATAAAAGAATCCCCTAATAAAGAACAAAGTTATGTTGATCAAACACTAAAGAAATAGGTGAGTGACTGCCATTGTCCAAAGCCTTAATGAGTTCTCGACCATGTCAAATCCGATTGAGATATGAGTGCTCGTATCCACTTAACTGAATAGGATTGGAGAACATCACGAAGAGGGGTGAGTACAAATAACTTCGAGCCTTTATCCTTTGTTTCTTAAACCGTGAACCAAGCCACGATACAACCATTAAAAGACCTAATTGAAGTATGGATTCTTTTGAAAGCATACTCGATGAGATAATGTTTCCTGACTCCTATGAGCTATGTTCAATGTTGGCATTACAAATTAAATTCATATCCTGACTATGTGGTTTCGGTCGCGAGTTATTGCGATATCCTTTTTCAAAATAAAAACTCTTCAAGACAAATATTGTTGCATTGATAGTTTCAGGATAACATTTTACGCGTGTTGATTTTGCTTTATATCTTAGAAACTTACATACATACATCCACAATGGAACTCGGAGATCCTGCTAAATAGAGGCAGGTGGTTTCCAAATCGCTTACCAATGCGAGCTATTCTTGTAGACTCAGTCGTAACACGGTTGATCCGTGCCAGTTACGTCGAGATCTGACAGATCTCTCCAAGAGTTTGAAAACATTGGGGCATCTGGACTCCATGTTTCTCTGTAAAATCCTCTTGAGATGACTTTCTCACAATGCATGTACTCTGGGGCATGACATTTTCAAAATGGCGACTACTACAAAGCCCATTGTGATCAAAGTTAGCTTTACAACATTCTTCATGCACTTGATGGATTTCACTCCCGGTGGTCTTCATTCTCCCCAGTAAATCTCATCGCTATAGAAGTACATCAACACCATTGACATAGTCCCCAGAGAGACTTTAAGCCGACGCAGTCCCCAGCGAGACTATAAACTGGCAGCACTTTGGACCGAGCCGTTAATTTCCTAGACTACAGAGATCATACCAGCATCTTCCTAGTGATAGTTCCCAGCGAGACTTTAAGTTGTCCACACTTTTGGGATCCATTCGATACATCCCCAGTGACTCTCAAGACTGCAGAGATATCCCCGGTACCCTCCAAGTGATATATGTTCTGGAAGACCCATTCTCGGTGGAATTTTTTGTCCTCAGCGAAATTGCATTACCTTCCTCAGGAATACTCCCCAGGAGATTTCCATACGCTTCCCAAGAAGTCAAGATACTGTCCTCAGGAATGTCTGTTGATTTCTCCCCAGCAAGTCTGATGACCTATCCTCAGGGAAGTTTTGATATATGTTATCCCCAGTTGGATGTACCTTTTCCTCAGGAAGACAAGGTATTATTCCCAGGAAGTTGCTACACTGTCTCCATGAAGTTGCCTAATTCCACATCTTCCCCACGAAGCGGATATTTATTTTATCCCCAGAAGTCTTTGATCCCAAGAGTTCTTTGACTGATTACGGTTCATGATAGCAATCCCTCCCGTGAAGTCATGACATCGTCTCCTCGTGCAGAGGTCAAGGACCCCCAGTTGAAGTCATGATATCATACTCTCCAGTGAAGTCATATCCCCATGTGGAAGTCATTATATTTTCTCCCCAAGGAAGTTATAACTTTAAAGCCAGATTCAGTTCTACCATCAACTCTTCCTATCCCTTGATAGATGTACTATTGCAGAGGTCGCAGGGTATTCCCGTCGAGACGTTTATTTCATCTCATGTTTCCTCTCTCCTCTGTTTTGTCAGCATAAGCGTTGCATACTCATTGCATGACATTTTCATACATATTTTCATACATATTAGTATACACTTTGGCATACGCATTAGCATCTACATTGTTTGGCTATCTGGGTCATCCTTTGTCGTTACCGCTGAGCAATTGGGTTTGTCTGCTCTCTCCAAGTAGATCGTCATCCCTAAGCATAAAATACCTATTGTTTCCAGTTTCCCCATAGAGTTTAACCCTCGTGGATGATGGTTATTTCCGTTACTTTTCCGCGCTAGGATAAGGTAGTCCCTATTCGAGTTCGTTTCCTCAATGGAGTCTTGTTTGTTAGTTCTTTCTAGCCCAATTCTAGATCGAACTTCGGTCCCGTCGGTCGTTGAACCTACCTGGATGTGCATTTATTTTGCACTATCTTTCAAGAAAATCCTTCACAATCCTTTACAGATATGCGACAATTCTCATACAAAAAGCCTATCATCACACTTTACATTACACTCTACAATCGATCTTCTCGTACAAGAATCTCATCACAACAACTTTCTTTACAATTTACGTTACATGTTACCACCTCTACAAGTAGCTCTCACCCGAGAAGCTTATTATTGCCACTATTGCAAATAAGCGGTATTTCTCGCCCGAGAAGCTTATCATATCTTCGTTATGACTTGCAGCAAATGGCCATCTCCATCGAGCAACTTGGTTTCCATTTTTCGTTTCGTCGGGAAGTGCGGGGAGGTTTGAGCATAATCATATTCAGGAGAGTACAAAATCTTGAAGTATAAGGAAGTTCGTTTTATCCTTTAGTAAAAGAAGGAACTTAATCATGTTCAGGAGAGCATAAAATCTTGAAGTATGAGGAAGTTCATTTTATCCTTTAGTAAAAGAAGGAGCTGAATCGTATTCAGGAGAGCACAAAATCTTGAAGTATGAGGAAGTTCATTTTATCCTTTAGTAAAAGAAGGAGCAGAATCATATTCAGGAGAGCACAAAATCTTGAAGTATGAGGAAGTTCATTTTATCCTTTAGTAAAAGAAGGAGCTGAATCATATTCAGGAGAGCACAAAATCTTGAAGTATGAGAAAGTTCATTTTATCCTTTAGTAAAAGAAGGAGCTGAATCGTATTTCGGAGAGCACAAAATCTTGAAGTATGAGGAAGTTCATTTTACCCGATGAGCGACAGTCCCTCCAGTGGAGCTTATCAATCAATTATTCATCTATTACCCACAGATAAGCAACAGTCTCTTTATTTGAGAGCTTATCCAGTTCAACATATAAGTCCCTTCCGACGATAAGTGGTAGTTCTCTCTCGAGAAAGCTTATCAAAGCGTTTCCCATTAAAGTCCGTTTATTTTGGCATACAGCCGGTTTTAACCTGTATATTTTTCCACGGATTCATAAATTCCGTTTGATCCTGTCACGAGGGAGAGTTTGCAGAAGCTCGGATGTTATTCTTTGCTCAATGCTCCAGCATCTTCTTAATTGTTCCTACAGTCGTGCAGATCCAGTTTTACTTTTACCCTAGAGTATCAGCTGGTCACGCCTGAACCTATTGAACATTTACTCTTAGATATTCCCCAGTGGAGGCTGTCTCATTGGTGCCATCTCCATTGTGGATCTCGTTCTTACCATTCTTTTTTCTAAAAGTTATAATTGGTCGTGTTTGCACCAGCTGACCATCACTTTAGAATTCCCGAGTGCGTCATAGTCCCCAGTGTGGTTCATCCGTCGTGTCTGTCCCCTGTGTCGTCGTGTCGTCTACATCATTGCATTTATCATTCTCATCATACACATCATATTAAAGTCATGGCATTGTCAACATCATAGTCGTTTTGTTTTGTCCATAGCATTGTGTATCACTGCGGCTAAGGGCAAAATTTTCGGTTATCTGTATTTAAATTCCTCCACCGTGATTCCTCGAGTCTCTGCTACTCATATCATCCGGTGAAGCTATTTAAATAGGGGCACCTGTAGTACCTCAAATTTTGTCCTACCTTTACAAGGTTTCTAATGCCACTTTATTTTGAATGAATAAAATAACACAATTGGCAAGAGACCGTGTGTAAGGAGTTGTGAGTGTGAGAGGTCGAGAGTTCGAATCTCACCTTCTTCACTTTTTGTTTTGTTTCTTTTATTTTTAGTCTAACTTTTCTATAAAATCATAAAATTAAAAATATTCGAAAATATTTTATTCTTTTTATAATATTTTTAATGTTAGTATAAATAAATAGAGTTTTAAGTTTATTTTAATTTGTTTAAATTTTATTTAGTTTTGACTAATTATTTAAGTTGGGCTTTAAAGTGGGTATTAGGTTAGAGTTAACCCTAATTTGTTACCTATATAAACATGAGTTAAATTTGAGAAAAGGGAAGGAAGAAGAAAAGGAAAAGAGACCGAAAGAGCTGAGGAGGAGTTTTGAAGAAAAGAATCCCAACCGCTAACGAGGTGAGCATTTAATTTTGTAAATAACGGAATTCCTGGGTTTCATTTTTCAGGTTTCAGCAAGACAAAGAGAGAGGGATAACAGGCAAAGAAGAAGGAAGGGAAAGACTTCGAAAATCGCCAATGGCCGTGGGAGCCGCCGCCGTTTAGGAAGAAGAAGAAGGGAAAAAGTTTTTTTCCCAAACCCTAAAAAGAAGGGAAAGGGTTTTTTCCCAAACCCTGAGAACAACACAGAACAACCATCCACCTATCCCCACTCCCTTTATTTCTATGTTATCATATTATTATATTATCTTATTATTTCTTTCTTTCTTTTTTTAAACTGTAATTAGTAATCACATTATATTTTAATTTATTACTAACACTTCTTTTATTTTTAAAACCCCAAGCCAAAATTAAAACCCTTTTTGGAAAAAAAACCATTTTTTTTTATTTTTAAATTAAGAACCTTTTTTTTAAGACACAATTTTCTTAATCAAAACAAAATTTCAAAAAAGTTAAAACGTTTTTTTAACATTAAAATTAAAACATATTTTATTACAACAAAAATTAAAAACAAACTCTTTTTCATCAAAAATCTTAAAATTTAAACTTTTTTTCTTTAATTAAATCAAAACAAATTTTATTTCAAAATTAAAATAAATTCTCCTTTAAAAATGCAAAACTAACTTTTCCCTTTACAAAAATCCAAAAATAAGACACTTTGACTTTGCCATTCAATTTCTATCTAACCCCCATTAGTTTGTTTGTTTCAGCTTGTTGTCGTTTCATTTATTCGTACTGTTTTGGTTGACATGAATGTAATTTATGCGAGGCCATGATCGTTGTTACCCTTTTACTTTCGTTTTTTTTTGGGACTTGTAATTTACGCGAGGGATCGTCGCGACGCTTTCTTTACCGTTTCTTTACTTTCTGCACTTTAATTCTGTCGCCATGATATATTTTGTCTGTTTGTATGATTTTTACCGTTTAAGCACCTTCCGAAGGAATTAGGTCTAACCGTTTGACCGCCGAGTCAATAGTCCTAACCTTTAGCCATTTCAAACCCTAATAGCCTAGGTGTCCCGCCGTAGACGAAAATGCCATTTACCCTAGCATTTGGTCAAAGAGTCGTCGTACTCTGTTTTAGGGTTTCCCGTCGTGGAACACCTAATTTAACCCTAATTTTCAATCAACAATTCAACGTAGAAATAAGAGTTTCAAAACTCCACGTAAGTGTTTCCTTAAGAAATGCTTACTCCCCATTGAAGCCTTGATCACAGTCAAGAAGATTCTAACCTCCCTTTCAAGGGGAACTACGATTACTCTGATTCCATTCCCTATCCAGGATACGTAGGCACAAGATGCGAGTCTTGTCGGGTAAACTTAGGACTAACCCTTAGGTCTTTAGGTCACCATATCCCTTAGCTCAGTATATATACATCAAGCTGATAATAACATAAAAAATCATACAGAAGTTTAGGGTGCTAATACCTTCCCTAAACTTAACCAACCCCTTACTTAGGTCTCTCCCCGCATTATGTTTACGATGCAAAAATAGGTTTTCCCTCTTTTGACCTTTTCCTTCGGATAAATCAACGAGTGGTTGTGAAACAAGAATTATGATTCAAACTAATTAATAGTTTGATATCCTATTTCCACCACAACAGGGGTCCTGACTTTAGTTCGGCCACATTGACGACATTCTCTTCGACGAGTTCTTCGTCATCAGAGGAATATCCATCAGCGGCTACAAACGCGACTTTTTCTTTCTTACGATATCGATTAGCCTGAGAATTTTCACTCCTTAAACGTTCGACTTGTCGGACGCGGTTGGCCAGCTGTGCCATATCCCTAAGATATTGTGTGTCTAGCTTTTTCCTAATATAATAATTTAAACCGCCTGTGGCCATTTCGACCAATTCGTGTTTAGGGACTTGTGTAAAGCATCGCACCTTCAATAGTCTGAACCTGTTGGGATACTGGTATGCGGACTCCGCTGCCTTTTGCTTGACGTTGACTAGCTCTTTCAAACTAATCTTTGATTGCCCCATGTAAAACTGCTCGTAAAACAATCTTTCAAGTTGTGTCCACGTATGGACAGACTGTGGGGGTAGCCAGGTGAACCACGTGAATGCATTCTTGGTTAGGGAACTAGGGAAATATTTCATTTTTAGGTCTTCGTTATTCGCTATGTCCCCAACCTCGGTTTGATACCTGGCGACATGTTCGACGATGGATTCTTCCGTCTCTCCCGTGAATTTGGTGAATTTTGGCACCTTCCATCCCCTTGGTAACTCAGTTTGCAGAACGAAATCTGGTAGTGGGGACGTGTAGGTGGGTCGTCGAAGACTTGGATTTGTCCCGTTGCGAACCATAATGCGTTCCACCATGGCCTCCAAATTAGCTTCACCCCCAGATCCTCATTCCTAACTTGTCTGACCACATAATATGGGTCTTGGTTCCTGTGAACCATCACAATAGGAGGCTTTTGGGCCACCCTAGGTATGTGTTCGTACTCAGGGGCCTGTAGGTCGTTTGTCTCTTCGACAGTGTCGTTTTTTCGGACAGGCGTATCAGGATGATTGGGAGGTTTTTGTCTCATTGGAGCCCTAAGGGCCCCTAAGAAGTCTCTTATTCGTGTCATCTGAGTTGCCAATTGTTGGTAATTATGAGTCGAATCTTGTATCAATGGTCTTAGGATGGTGCCCATTTGCTGAGTCAGTAGATGTACCATCTCGTGATTGCTTTCGTCCATCTGTTGTCGCATAACAGCGACAAAAATGGTGGTGAAAGTTGGTACTGCGGGGGAAAATGAACCGAAGCCTGGAGGCCTCACCCCTTGATTGGTCAAAGGCCTAGGCTCCGATATGGCGAAAATGCTGATGAAGAACTCTCTCCCGTGACTGGCCCACTATAGTGTAGCGTCGACATGAACTCAGTCGGCATTCCCAAGTGCTAGGGTGTCGTCATGGTGAAACTGAGCAAGCGTTGCCCTCCGACTCCTGGCATTGCCGACCTTACTTCAGGTCGACGCGGAGTCGTGAGTGGTCCGCTATGAGCGATCGAAGCCACTGACGTGGAATCAGTGTTCACGACTGTTACTGGTGATACCATCTTACCACTGCGCAAACACATATACCCAGACATTTTGGTCCCACTGGGCGTGCCAATTTGTTCGCACGTGTTTTTCGCACAGACAACCTCTGACCTCCCGACGCGGGTTTACTTGCGAAACCGGCCAAACTAGTCCCAGGACACTTAGTTCTGGGTGTGTGAATTTGTGGTAGACTTGGTGATTATTTGGACGTGCGTATGATGAAGTTAAGAAAATATGATGACGCTTCTACTCAAATAAAAACGAAGAAAAGGGAAATGACATGAAAGTAAAGGCGTCGCTTTCGTAACATAAAAATACTTGGTAAATTTAATTCAAACTGGTAAATACAAGTGGACGCGCTCGTACATTTTGTAAGGAATGAAAAACTCTTTTCTCTTAATGTGTGGTATTCAGAGTGTTTTTCTTACAATGTTGTCCAAAAAACCCGCTCCTTTTCTCTTGGAGCCAGACTTTGCTTTATATAGATAAGTGAAATATCCGTAAGGTTGTTTCTGGTGCCGCCATGTGTCTAACCATTACTTTTGTAACTTCCTCATGTTCTCCTTTTTTCAAATCCATTTTCCGCCAAGCGAAACCCCTTCGTCAGCTGCCCCATTCATTGACCTGGTTGACCGTCATATGTCTAAGTCGACCCATACGTCTTCTCCTGCACTGTCGACTCATAACACCTTTTCTTCTTCCTCTACTTTCCTGTCGACCTCGACCTTTTCACCTGTCGATACTTTAAGTTGGCTTTTTTAGCCAACAAGGGCAAGTCTTGTCGAGGAGGAGTGTTGGCTCAGGGGTAAACCGATCAACCTCCCCTTGTTGGAGGGGCAGAAAGACAAATGCCTTCCCCCACTTAGCTGGACTTAGGCGATTGGGTCATTCTATGAGCAGAAGTGGATTGGACCATGCCTAACCATTGAGTCAGTCCGAAACATATTTAATTAATTAATTAAAGGAAAAACTTTTAGCGAAATTTTTTTGATGAAAATATTATAAGATTATATAATAGTATAGATAGATAATACTTGTCATGTTTGCTGAGAATATTAATAAAATAGCTTCTAAAGATATATTTATTTATTAAATTAGGAAAATTTTACACTTATTTATATGAAAATATTTTGATTAAAAATATATAATGTAGGATAAAGGAATAAATGATGGGATATGAAATAAAATTTTCTAAGTCACATATTTAATGAAAAAACAAATTGGGACACAAGGGTTTGTATTTTTTTGAAATAAGTAATCAAAGAAAAAGCAACATTTAATTCAGTTCGACCCTACCAATGCTCCAAATCCAAAATACACCGAAAATATTAAAGACTAAATGCACCAAAACACACCGATAATAGTAAATGACTAATAGTCTGCATAAAGTTGAATCAAATCTTTTCCGCAACAATGTCATGAAGCTTGTTGCAGAAATCATCAATATAAGATGATTCAAGATCTTTATTAAGCAAAATCTCTCTGATCTTAGCATGATTAGCTCTCACTTTCTTACTCATTTCACTCTCATCATCCATCACAATGCTCACAGCTTTACAAACACTATCCTTTGTATACAATCGATCTTCACCTTTCTCAACTTCCACACCAACTTCCAAGTTATTTCCCATCATCCTAGCATTCAATATCTGATCACCAACGTTTGGCAACAAAACCAATTGACATTTATTCACCAATGCCTCAGACAAAGAACCCGAACCACAATGTGTAATGAAACACCCCACAGAAGGATGTTCCAAGATCAGTTGTTGTTGAACCCAACCACCATAAACAACACCTCTTCCTTTTGTTCTTTCTGCAAACCCTTCTGGCAACGCTTCTTCAACTGTTGCAAAACCAAAAGGTGGTTTCAAAGCTGCAAAAAATGGCATGCCAGTTAACTCAAGACCGAGCATTAATTCTTGAAAGAGGTTTGGTCGTAAAACACATTCACTTCCAAAACAACAATAAACAACTGAATCTGTTTTGAATCCACCAAGCCAAGTAGACCAATTTTCATCCAAAACAGAATTTGGTTTTTCAAGTATAACAGGTCCTGAAGTAAGAACCGGTTTATTAAACTGTTTATGTATGTAATCAAGATAAGGTCCTTCAATTTCTCTGCATGTTCTGAATCCCAATGCATCAGCTTCATTCAAAGAAATGGCTTGCCGGTCATAGAAAAGAACATTCTTACCGAAAAATTCTTTCCTTTTAGCAGCAAAGATTTTAGCCTCATGATTATAAAGCTTGATTGATGATTCAGGGTAACCGGAGGGAGGTTCCATGAGATCAAATTCTGTTAAATTTGTTCCCTTAAAATATCTAGCTGGTGTTAGAGTGTAACCAACCATTACTGAACTAATTATGCAATAATGAACAGCTTTGATGCCTAAACGCTTAGTTAAAGATGGCATCCAATGTGTGAAGTCATAGAAAACAACGTGAGGTTTGAGATTAGTGAGATGAGTTTCGATGTCGGGTTGTGTTAGATCCATGGCGGTCACGATGTGTGTTTGTAAAGGATATGGAACATCAGCGGTTGTTTCTGCATTGGGAGGAAGACCTTCAACATGGGGAACTTTGATAGTGACAAAAGTGATAGATTGAGGGTGGAGATTGAATGGTTCTAATTTAGATTGTGCTGTTTTAGGTGTGAAAAAAGTGATAGTGTGACCTTTTTTTGCTAACTTGTTAGCTAGATGAAGAAATGGAGTTTTGTGGCCCATGGCAAACCATGGATACATTGCTATGTGTAAACAAGATGATGAATCCATAGTGATAGTAGTGGAAAAGTGATGTTGCTGGTGAAAGAGGTTGGTTTCTTTGTTAATTCTCCAACTACATTTATTATCGAATGATGCGTTTGTGGTTCTCTTTTCACTAGGTACTAGTTCTACTACTGTTTATATAATGGTATTTACTCTTCAATATTTTCACGTTTTCAACTACTTTCTTTTTTCGGTATATCATTTTCAAACACTCTATTCAGTAAAACAGAAAATCTTTTTAATACTGCATAATTCTTGTAAACAACATTTTATTAGAATATTAATAGTAATTCATATTTATTTAGTTGTACTATTTTCTTAGCCCCTAAGTTTGTTAGAGGGTATTTTAGTATTTTATCTTATTCTAGTAACCCTAGTTTTAGCTTATAAATAGGGTGACAATCATTGTAACTTTTATCATGTTTTTGTAGCCGTTATTCTTAATAGAATATTTCCTTTGTTCATCATTTATTCACCTTTGCACCAATAATTGGTATCTAGAGCTCCGGTTCGGATTCATTGGGAAACACGGGAAACACGAGTTAACGTGAGGTCTTGTGTGTTTGATTTTGATTCTTAGATTCGTGTTGAATCTTGAACAAAGTCTGATCAGAATTTTATTCTGTGGGTTGGGAAACACTGTGTGAGAAATCTGAGTGTATTGTGCAAGGTGAAGATGAACGGAAACGGCAACATGAACACCAAGCTTCCAGTATTTGACGGTAAAAACTGGAATCGTTGGATGATCCAAATGCGTGTACTGTTTGGTGCTCAAGATGTTTTAGATCTTGTCACTGATGGTTATGTTCCGGTAGCAACGGATGCAACGGATGAACAGAAAAACGCGCAGAAGGAAGTAAGGAAGAAGGATCAGAAAGCATTATTCTTTATTCATCAATGTGTTGATGTAAATGTGTTTGAGAAGATTGCAGATTCAACAACAGCAAAGGCTGCATGGGACACACTGGTTAGATGTTATGGTGGTGACGCATCAGTGAAGAAGGTGAAGCTTCAGTCCTTGAGAAAGCAATATGAGAATCTCAACATGAAGAATAATGAGAAAGTTTCTGAATATATCTCCAGAGTGATTCTGATCACTAATGAGATGAAGGCGTGTGGAGAAACTCTTTCTGAAGAAACAATCATGGAGAAGGTATTGAGATCCCTTACCTCTCAATTTGATTACATTGTGGTAGAAATAGAATATTCCAAAGATCTGAGTACCATGAGAATTGAAGAGCTGCAGAGCAGTTTAGAAGCGCAAAAGTTGCGTTTGACTGAGAGAACTTCTGAAAGGGAAATAGAGCAGCAGGCTCTGAAAGCAACTTCTGATAGGAGGTATCAGAAGCAGTCAGAAGCCAAGAGAAGATCTGATGGTGGTCAGAAGTCAGAAAGCTCAATCTCTGATAGGCAAAAGAATGCTCAGAAGGGAAAAGAGAAGTATGACAAGAAGAAGATCCAATGTTACTGTTGTAAGAAGTTTGGTCACTTTGCTAGAGATTGTTGGTCAAACAAGGAGAAGAAATCATAAGAAGCAAATATAGCCAGAAGTTATGATGACGAATCTGTGCTATTGATGGCCTCTGAATCTGATGATATGAATCTGATAGACTGGTGGTATATGGACACTGGTTGTTCAAATCATCTTACTGTAAACAAGAAATGGCTGGTTGACTTTGACTCTGAAAAGAGGACAAAGATCAGATGTGCTGATGACAAATATCTTAATGCAGAAGGTATGGGAAATGTCAGAGTGACTCTGAACAATGGGAAAACAACATTGATTCAGAATGTGTGGTATGTACTTGGCATCAAAAGCAATCTGATGAGTGTGGGACAATTAATTGAGAAAGGTTTTTCAGTTACCATGAAGGACAATCTTCTGAAGCTGTATGACTACAATCAGAAGTTGATTATGAAGTCAGAACAGGGAAGGAATAGAACATTCAAGGTGAATGTCAGAACTGCAGACTCAGAATGTCTTAGTGCAACATGTGCTGAGAAGGAGAGTGAGCTGTGGCACAGAAGATTTGGTCATTTGAATTTCAGAAGCTTAAAACATCTGAATTCAAAGAAGCTGGTACATGGAATTCCTGCAATTAAGAAGCCTGAGAAGTCATGCAAAGTTTACATGGAAGGAAAACAACCACGTTTGTCATTTGCGTCAGAAGTTGCTCCAAGAGCAAAACATGCCTTGGGAGTTGTACATTCTGATGTGTGTGGTCCATTTCCAGTAGCATCAATTGGAGGGAATAAATACTTTGTGTTATTTGTTGATGAATTCACAAGAATGACATGGGTATCCCTTATTAAGTTCAAACACAAGGTGTTTGATGAATTCAAGAAATTCAGAATGAAGGCTGAGAATCAGAGTGGTCAGAAGTTGAAGATTCCTAGAACTGACGGTGGAGGTGAGTATAACTCCAAAGAGTTCCAGAAGTTCTGTGAGGAGAATGGAATTGAGCATGAGGTTACTGCTCCTTATACCCCTCAACACAATGGTCTTGCTTAAAGAAGAAACCGCACTTTGCTTGATATGGTGAGAAGCATGCTAAAGGAGAAGAAGCTTTCTCAGAAGCTCTGGGGAGAAGCTGTTGCCACTGCAACGTATGTACTGAACAGATGTCCTACGAAGAAGTTGAAGGAAATAGTTCCTATGCAGAAGTGGATTGGAGACAAGCAAAGTGTTAGTCATCTGAAGGTGTTTGGTTCTGTTTGCTATAAACATGTTCCAGAAGCCAGAAGACAGAAGCTGGATGATAGAAGCAAAGTGATGATTCTGATAGGGTACCACAGTACAGGTGCATACAAGCTCTATTGTCCAGAAACCAATAAAATTGAATTCAGCAGAGATGTGATTGTGAAGGAATCAGAAGTTTGGAATTGGGATAAGTCTCAATCTGATTCTGATGTTAGAACTTCTGAAGAAAGGTCAGAGTTAAGAATTTCTAAAGTTGAAGTAAATTCTGACGTTGATTCTGACTCTGATAGTGATTCTGACTCTGGAGAAGACCCAGAAGATGAAGGTGACTCTGATGATCCAGACTCTGATGGTAATCCAGATTCTGGTGGAAATTCAGACTCTGAAGATGGCCAAGACTCTGAAAATATGCCAGATCTTGAAGATGGTCAAAGCTCTAGAGGAAGTCAACCATCTGAAGCTGGAAACTCTGAAGCTCAAGACTCTGAACAAGTTCAGAGACCACAAAGAATCAAAAGCGTTCCCAGAAGATTTGCAGAATTTGACATGCTGCAAGACACTGAAGTAGACTCTGAAGGAGAAGTTATTCAGTGTGCCATGTTAGTAGACTCTGAACCTATAAGTACAGAGGAGGCTCTTAAGCAGAAGCTCTGGCTGAAGGCCATGAAAGAAGAACTTGATGCTATAGAGAGAAACAAGACTTGGAAGATGACAGAACTTCCAAAAGACAAGAAAGCCATCAGCGTCAGATGGGTTTTCAAGCAGAAGTTAAAGCCAGATGGCTCAATTGGCAAACATAAAGCAAGGTTGGTAGCCAGAGGATTTCTACAAAAACCTGGGCTGGATTACTCTGAAGTGTTTGCACCTGTAGCAAGACATGAAACAATCATAATGGTGATTGCAATAGTTGCTAACAGGAATTGGCCTCTGATGCATTTAGATGTAAAATCTGCATTTCTGAACGGTCCATTAGAAGAAGAAGTTTACGTGTCACAACCTCCTGAATTTGTGAAAAAGAATCAGGAAGGGATGGTGTACAGATTATACAAAGCTCTATATGGATTGAAACAAGCGCCCAGAGCTTGGAATCAGAAAATTGATTCATTTTTCAAGAAGCAAGACTTTCAGAAATGTGAGATGGAGTACGGTGTCTATGTTCAGCATACTTCTGAAGGCAATATGACTCTGGTATGTTTATATGTTGATGATATACTGTTGACTGGAAGTTCTGAACATGAGGTAGCCAAGTTCAAGAAGGTTCTAATGAATGAATTTGAAATGACTGATCTAGGCAAAATGACATACTTTCTAGGGATGGAGTTCAGATATTCTGAGAAAGGTATCATTTTGCATTAGCTCAAGTATGAATTAGAACTTCTGAAGAGATTTGATCTGAAGAATTGTAAGATGGCTGTCACACCTTCTGATACAAATCAAAAACTGGATTCAGACTCTGAAGGAAAGGATGTGGACGCTACAACCTTCAAACAGTTGGTTGGTTCTCTGAGGTATCTGTGCAATACCAGACCTGATATTTGCTACTCAGTTGGGATGGTTAGTAGGTTCATGAGTAAACCTAAGTGGTCCCATTACCAAGCTGTTGTCAGGATTCTGAGGTATATCAAAGGAACTCTGAAGTATGGAGTGTTGTTTCCTTCTGGAAGAAAGGATGAGTCAGAACTTCTGAGTTATTCAGATTCTGATTGGTGTGGAGACAGAGTTGACAGAAGAAGTACATCTGGGTACTTGTTCAAATTTCTGGGAGGTTCCATTTCTTGGTGTTCCAAGAAGCAACCTGTTGTGGCGTTGTCAACCTGTGAAGCTGAATACATTGCAGGTGCTGTTACTGCATGCCAAGCTGTGTGGATTCTGAATCTGTTGCAGGATCTGAAGATTAAAGTAGACAAACCTCTGAAGTTGATGATTGACAACAAGTCTGCAATCAATCTTGCCAGAAACCCAGTGTTGCATGGGAGAAGCAAGCATATTGAGACCAAGTATCATTTTCTGAGACATCAAGTTCAGAGTGGAGTGTTAGAAGTTGTACACTGCAACACTCAGAAGCAGTTGACAGATGTTCTGACGAAAGCTGTCAAGACTGACCAATTTCTCAGACTAAGGGATGGAATTGGTGTTACAAGTTTTGATGGAATATGAATTAAGGGATGGTATTAGAATATTAATAGTAATTCATATTTATTTAGTTGTACTATTTTCTTAGCCCCTAAGTTTGTTAGAGGGTATTTTAGTATTTTATTTTATTCTAATAACTCTAGTTTTAGCTTATAAATAGGGTGACAATCATTGTAACTTTTATCATGTTTTTGTAGCCGTTATTCTTAATAGAATATTTCATTTGTTCATCATTTATTCACCTTTGCATCAACACATTTTTCATCCGTGTTTAAGTATAAATATCAATTATATTTTTATTCTTATTATTAAATTTTTTCATGGGAAAAGTTCAAGTTACTTCAGTTATTATATATACAATAAAAACAGGACCATACCCTATATAATTTTTTTTATGCTATCAACTAATTATAATTATCTGTTACGTTAAATTATGTTAAAAATTTTAAATGAATTATGTAATATAATAAAATAATATAATTTTATTGAATAGCAGTATACATTTTTTTCATTATTATTATATTACTATTAAACCAATATACAATATATATGTTAAATATGTCTATAACTAATATTAACTTTTTATATTTTATAATATTTAATGTCCATCTAATAAATGCAAACGAAGATGATTGATGGGCCCGAAGTATTATTGATATGTGGAGCAAAACAAGATGATTGATGGGCCCGAAGTATTATTGATTACTTTCTGTTTTATAATGAATGATTTAATTGATATTTTATATAAATTAAAAAATAATAATAAATAGAAAAGAGGATAATTTTTGTATTAAAATATTTTTATTATATATAAAAAATGATGAAAGTAATATTCCCTCTGTTTATTAGTGATTTATTTACTTTTAAAATAAAAGAATGTATCAAAATAAATAATTAATTTTAATTTTTATTATATTCTTTTTAAATTTATCTTCTAATTAATATCATTTTCATCCTTTCTAATACATAATAAAGATACTTAAAAAAATATTATTTTTTTTCTTTCAATTTTTTTTAATCTATATCAAATAATCAACCGAGTCATTTATTGTGGAACGAAGAGAGTATTAAATAGAAGATAAAATTAAAAAAAATTAAAAATTGAAATGAGTCATTCATTTTAGAACACTCTTTTATTCTAAATAGATAAGAATAACATATTTATTTTAATTAATTTTTAATATAATTTATACTCAAAAATACCAATTTATATTTTTATGAAGAAATCAATGTTATTTTAAAAAAAAATTCAAATATGTTCTAAAATTATAATCAATGTCATGCCATTTAGGATTACCTGTTCTCTTAGTCTAAGACATAATACTGTTGCATTGTTTTAATTTATTGGACTTTTCACATATATTAGAAATATAGTTAACTTTTTATAATAAAAATAAATTAAGCATGCTTTGCCTTTTGTTCTCTTTTAAAAATATTAAAAAGATAACATTTTTTCTAAAAAAGTAATAATAATAAAATTATAATAAGAAAAACAACATTAACAATTTATCATTACTATAAAACAACATTTAATACAATTATTTACTTAAAATAAAAGAGAGAGTATATATTTTTAACATAAAAGGAAAAGTATATAATTAAAATTAAACATTTAAATTGGTAATTTTAATTTTTTAAATTGATATATGTCATATTCCAAATTTATCCTACTTGTATATCATTTTCATCTGTACATCCACTCACCAGCTACCATTAAAAAGATATGTTGCTTCTACTTGCTGTTCAAGTTCAAGGTTGTGCAAGGTTGAATTCAAAGTGACTCAGGAAAGTGTTGAGTATAGTTTAGTGATTTTGACCTAATCTCTATCAGGTAAAGTTTTGTTTTAAGATCAAGGCCCAGACTTGGTTGATTCAAGTGGTGTGGGGTTGAGAATTCAATTAGGGTTTGTGCCAAGTCAGCTTACATCACAATCATTTGTGGCTCATTTGATTCATGGTGAAAGACTTGTGGTGTCAATGCAAACGGCAAGGTCCAAAGATTGATTCAGTGTTGGATTCATTTCAATTCAATGCTTTAGTTCATTCAAAGGTTTAAGAATGATCTATGATTAGCCTTATTTCTCAAGGATCAATTCAAGATGGATTTTACTCAAGATTTTAGTGAGGATTCCAAGGCATTCATTCTCAAGAGTGGTATCTATATGGAAAATTCAATCAAGACTTAAGTATTTTATCATGGTTCATAAAATAATGTTAGGTTTTGGTTCAAGAGTTAAGTGGAGGTGAAATAATGGGATCAATTCAAAATGAAAGGTCCATTACATTTTTTCAAGCCCATTACTAAGTTTCATATAAAAATCTTACAAGAAAATTTGCAAAAAAAAAAAAAGTCTCCAAATCCCATTTACAAATTCACCAAAGCCATGATATAACTTGAAGCCAAACAAAAGTAATAAACTACAAATTCCAAATGCTTATTACACTACAATGAACCACAATAATATGGTACAATTTCCAGCCAAGCAATTCACACAAACTTTCCAAAATAAACTTCCAAGCTACCACGGCCCACACAAGCAAGGCATTCCAAAAGCAAATTTCAAATTTTTTTACAGAAATGCCACACATTGAAAATAAAAACACCATATTGCCACACATTGAAACAAAATTGCAAAAATGCCACATATATACTAAGGGTTCGTCCATTGGAAGGACGACCCAATGAAGCACTGAAAATGGTAGTTGGGGTTCGGCCATCCATTGGCCGACCCTATACTACGTGTATTTTTTTATTTTTTTATTTTTTTATTTCAGAAATAAATATATTATATATATATATATATATATATATATATATATATATATATATATATATATATATATATATATATATATATATATATATTATTTTATATTTTAAATTGTTTTTTATATATTAAATTCTTTTATATGATTTAAAATATTAATAAATAAATAATTTAATTAATTTAAATAATTTTTTAATATTATTAAATATTTTTCACGTAATCTAATTAATTATTTAACTAATAAAATTATATAAAATAATAAATAAAATCATAGATAAAGGAAATTTTATTAATACTTATGAGTGAAAAAATACATCATTTTTATCTACGCAAATGACCGCCAGTTCCACACATTTTACTCTTTTTCACGCGTTTCTCCCTACCTAACTCTTCGGGTTGCCGTCTTGGAGGTGATGGGGTAGAGTCGGAAGTCAACTCTTCATTTTCAGGTTGATGTGATGTATCGTCCATGTCCACATCAATAACAGAAAAACCTGGTCATTCCATGAGTTGATCATCAGTTAGGGTAAAGTTAGGGACTGGCTGGGATGGTTGGGTGAAGGTGGTTGGAGGACTCTGTTGGATGGGAGGGTAATAAACATCGGCAGTGAGGCCGGTGGAAGTCGGTTGAGACATTGAAGGGTTAAATGTTTGGTGTTGTGGTTAGGGGTAAGAGAAATCAAAATTAGGTTGAGGAATTAGAGTGAATTGAAAAGATGGTCGAAATGTGGTTCGTTCCTGGTATTGTTGGTGGTAGTAGAAGTTTGGTTGTGGGGTTGTGGGGTTGGTGTTGGTTGTTGAGAAAATAAACGAATAAAGAAAATGTAATTTTTTTTTACCTTGTTGCATAAGGATGGTATGAATCGACGGGAGTATCTGGAGCTATTAGTGGTATATGCCAATATGTCCAAACACTTAGAAGTAGAACGCACCCACCAATACTTTTGACCCCTACCACACATGTTTTACACACATATGCCTATATAATGTAGCCAAACAAGCAGAACCCCAACTATATCTATTGCACTTATCTAAATCTCCTACTAAAGGTATCCAAGAAGAATGTAAATAGTTATGGCTCTTGTCTGCCATTAATACTTTAGCTATGAGTAGTAAAATATATATTTTTGCATGGAGAATGTTATCCTCATCGGTTGGTGTTGTGTTTTGTAGTAATTGTGCTAATGTAGTTTATAGCCAAACAATTTTAACACATGCTTTATGTTTATCGGATGTTGTTGGTTCGATACCTGAATGTTCCATATATACATCACCGCCTACCTGAGTAGGACCATTCACAACCTTGCCATTCACACGAAGACCTAATAACATACTTACATCCTCTAAAGTGATGGTACATTCACCTGTTGGTAGATGGAAAGTATGTGTTTCTGGTCTCCACCTCCCCAACATAGCGAGTACAAGCTTTGAATCAACTTTGATTGAGGAGATTTCTGAAACTTTTAGGAAACCTGCTCGTTCCAAATAAGGTTTGATTGCGTCACTTGGTGCATCGATAGCATGAGAATGTAGTCTAAATCTCTCGTTGTCGGACTGTTTAATATAGAAAAAATAAATACAAACTTGATGAAAAAATAAAACATAAGTGTGAATAAAGAAAAACTTACAAATGCGGCAACATTGGTCGGTGTTCCCCGATGATTTTCTCCCATCCATAACATTTCCATTTAGAAGTATTGATTTAGAATGTTATTTTTTTCAAGAATGTATTTAGAAGTAGTGATTTTGAAATATTGATTTAGAAGTATTTATAAGAAAAAGAGATTCACCCTAATACATGATACATACAAATGTCCGTTGGAAAACAACATGCATAATACTAGACTGCACCCTAATACCTATTATGAGCCAAACAACTGATGAAGAAATAACGCAAAATAATGAACCTTTCATCCGGGACGAGGAGGTTGGTGAATACAGTGACGATGAACTCGACGATGTTTGCTTTGAAGATCTATTCGGTGATGACGATGACGAGGGTGACGATGAACTCGTGCATTCACAAGTAATATATGCTCAACCCATAAATCTGTACAATCCACCAGTGCATATGTAAAACATATGTATGGAGTCTTCTCAACCAATCTATATTTTTGAAAATGACAAACCAAACCATAATGGTGAAAACTTGAAAGTAGGTTTGGTGTTTGAAAATAAGGAAGCGTGTGTTCTTTTCTTACAACATTGGCATATTAGTAACAACCTTGACTATGCAGTATATAAATCGGATTTAGTAAGGTATATAATAAAATGTAAGAACCCACAATGCGTCTTCAAGTGTAGAGCTGCATTGCATAAAAAAACACATTATAGGAGATCGCTACTATAAGAGGATCACACACTTGCACAACAACTTCTATGTCATAGGATCATAGTAAATTAGATTATGAAATTATTAGCCACAACATCAGAGAACTTGTTAACAACGATGCTTCACTAAAAGTTAAAGTGATACAAGCCCATATTGCTGAAAAATACGGTTATAGAATCTCATATTGGAAAGCTTGGATTGCAAAGATTAAAGCTGTAGAATCACTTTATGGGATTTGGGAGACGTCTTACAATGATCTACCACAATGGTTGTTGGTGATGAAGACATATCTTCCTGGAACTGTTATACAGTTGGAAATATTGCCGATTATTACAGAGGACGGATCCCAATTGGGTAACAAACATAAATTTCACCGACTTTTTTGGGCATTTGAACCGTGTATCCGTGGTTTTACTCACTGTAAACCGATTGTGCAAATTGACGGAACCTGGTTGTATGGCAAGTACAAAGGGACTTTGTTGATGGTTGTGGCACAAGATGGAAATGGTAACATTTTCCCGATAGGCGCTTATAGAGATGCCTTTCTTGATCTTTCGACTGACCTTCTCACTCTCCCTCTACTCTAACTTTCCATTTCATTCGCTAAGTCGTTCCCTCTATCCTTTCACTCGACTAACTTCGTACCTTATACGAGACGCAGATTCCCAGCGAGAAAAACAACCTTTCGGAAGGATTCTACACATGAGGACAAGAAGACGCATTAGAAGACCATATAAAGCCTAATAGAAAGAAGACTTTAAAAGGGCAAGTTGTTAAACCTTCCTATGTCTCCGGGTTTGTGCCGTCTGGATTAAATCCTATACCTGATAGCCATCCCGATAGTGACTTGATCTAATAAAGGGATCTTTAGTTGAATCATTTCCCCTCGGATGAGGTCTCGCTTATTTGATCTGATTTCCAGCTTCGCCACCCTCCCACCTATCTCTTCCATCTTCACCCCATCAAGAAGGAGTTTCACCCAGAATGGCAAATTCCAGAAAGATAAATGAGGAAAGTCCTGTTCTTTTACACGGTATGAACTAGAACATAGTTTGAAAGCCAATCTCCCTTCCATAATCCAGCAGAGGTATCCCCGCATGAAGTTCTACTATCCTCCCGGATCAAGGCTTGGCTTGCTCTATTCCGCACTGAGGAAGCTGTGAAACATTGAGTTGAGGCTGGCAAACAGGCTATCGCTCATCCGCAGCTACTAGTGAGGGGAGCTGTAGCATTAGCGGTTACGGGTGTCTTAATAGAAGAGAGTGGATAGGAATGAATCTCAAATCTCCTCTTATAGAGGCTATAGGGATTTATTTGGGTACTGACTTGAGCAAGGGGTCAGCTTATTCTCTGGTTTCAAGATCAAGAGTGTTACGCAAACAAAGAAGGGATATACACTTGGGTACGAGACCGACTAAATGGATAGGCAATGAAGCTCAGTCTGAGTCTGATTCTTTTGAGTGAAGAACTCCCTTTCTTAACTATTGAAATTGCGTTAAGTAAGAGAAGCGAGCATAAAGTAGTAGCTAGAGTAGGAGTTCATAGTTGGAGATGAAAGTTTTTGTAAGATGTAAATTTAAGTAGATGAAGTAGCAAGGGCATCTTCTTCAAGCAGAGGTGCGGAGATACTCGACTAAGCAGTCATTTGCCTCTTTCATCACAGTCTTGTAGGAGAACTCGCCCAAAGGTTAATTCCTTCCCTACCCTATTTTATAGGTGTGTTGACAAAGGAAGGGTGTAACCCAACAAGGAAGGGGCACATTACCACTCTTACCATTACGGAAAGTAGGGTTAGCGTCCTACCTTCTTCTTCTTTGTTTCTCTAATTTCATACCAGCTTCTGAGTGGAAAAGAGAAGAGCAGCAAGAGAAGCTGCAAGACCAGATACCAGAGAATCAACCGGGAATCCACAGAAGAAGCTCGACCAGGGGTTTCAAACTAAACTGATTGACAACCAAGGGGTTTCCCACCTCAACAGGAAGAGAATGAGGCATCTAGCTCAGTAGCAGCGAGAGAGGGCTCTACTAAAGGAGAGGTTTGAAGATCTCGATTGTAAGGAGAGGAATGAAGTTCTCTTAAGCAGCTGGCTTCCTCCTGAGCTCTAGTTCAGTTCCTCGGATTGAGATAGAGAGCCTATCGACCCCTTCCCTTACTCAATAGGACTAAATAAATAATTAATATAGATAAAGGTCTGAATGATTGGCTTGTCTAAGGCTGACCGTACCTAGTGCTTTGCTTAGTTAGTCGTTTACCTTTGCTTTGGAAAGATGATGTTGGAAAGCGGTTAGGAAGCAACTCCTTATAAACCAGGGGCACTGACTTTCATTCCCGAAGGCTAGGCAACAAGTGTAGAAAGGGGATGACTCATTTATATGAGAAACTATCTTATGAAAGATATTTTACGGATTCGATTGCAGCATATGACAAATGCTTTAGTTTACTTTATATCTAGTTATTCTAAAAATGACCGGGGGCTTCAACCAGATTTCGCCTTATGCATCGGGAATTGGATCAAGATCAACTGCTTTTTAATTAAGCTTTTGGATCTGGCTCTCGAATTTACTATTGAAAAGGAAGGGATGTTGGGCGAGGTGATGGCTCTCTTTCAAGATATGCATCTCGAACCAGGTCTCCAACCGACACTTAAATTAGCCCTGCACTGGGGGTGCCCCTCCCCGGTCTCAAGAACTCGAGCGGTCTTAACTTAATAGGTACTGGTAGCCGATTCGTATTGTATAGCTGCTGGGAAGCATAAAGATCGATCAATGTCCTGATTGCAAGGCATTAAGATGTCAATGCCTAGTAGTGAATGTGTTCCCGGTGGGTCTATCGTCAGTGTTCTAGTGCAAATAATATATCTATGTTTTTCAAAGCACGTCAAGACCAAAACAAAGCAAACGAACTGCAGGTTACTTTGATCTCACGCGGGCCTATACTTCGGCAACTAAGAAGGGGGCTGGGCAATAAGGAGGCTCCTAGCTAAACTTGTCTCGTTCGCAAATGAACCCAACGTCAGGAAATGAAAGAGGCCGCCCTAAGCACCATGCCTGTTTTGATCCTTGTTCCCCTTCTCGCCTCGCCCTATCCGACTGGACACCACATCTCATCTTTAACTCATTCCGACACTGTGAGATCCTATGGTCACGCCTTAGTTCGAAGGGCTAAACGGGCTTTATAAAGAAATGCGACTCTCCACCTATTTCATTATGTGCTTACCCCCCTTCTGTGCTAAAAAAAAGATAGTAGATAACGTAAGACTTTGCTTGGCTTGCTCCGAGCCATCTTGTTAAGGAAGGGCGACTAGGGTGGGAAATGAAGAAGAATGGAATTCAAAATAAGGAGATGAGAAGGAAGACTCTTATCTTAGTTATTGAATGCGAGCCACTACATAGGTGGAATTTTATAAGCTCCTTTAGGCCCGACTATCCCGTAGAGTCTTAGGCTTTTTGCCACTTTCCATGACACAAGGTCGGGGTCCTTACGAATAGGACACATATACACCAAACCTTTGAAGGATGAGGTTCCAGCTTGCCATTCCTATTATTTATAGGCTTCTAGTCTCCTCAGAAGTCCTCTCTGCTATCTTCGCAGAATTCACCCGACTCTCTTACTCACATTCGCGTCTAGGGCATGATGTCTTTAATTTAAGATGATTCAATTGGTCAATCGTCTTGTTATTCTTCTGGGCCTCTCTACGGGATTGGAAGAAGGAGTTTTCACCCAAATGAGTTAGAGTTCCTCCGAACCGTGTCATTCTCAAAGTATGGCACAACACTCTGTCGAAAACATGAGGCGGGAGTGCGTTGAAGCATGAATTGACCTAGCGACGTGAACCTTGGGTGAGGTGCAGTGCACTAGCGAGCGACTTCCTTCCCCAAAACCAAAAGAGAATGCCGTTATCATTATCATGCGCGAAGCTAAGCTTGATAGGAGCCCGAGCTAAGAGAATAGAGAAAACTCGACGTCACAAAAACAGGGATAGATCGCTCAAGGGAGCAACTCGAGATAGATGCAAGATTCTTTCTCCTGCCCTTCACTTAGAAAGAAAAGTCAATTTTTCAGCACGCACTGATTCCTAAGTTTTGTCGGTCGAATAGCCTTCTTGTGTGACCTTCCACGGGGTGGCAAGCTTTAGAGAATAAGGGCGAGGTCCCCATACTACATAAGGCCGTAAGCAGTGGCTCGACGGAGATGGTTCGAATCAAGCGAAACCAAAGGCATTCGTTGGCACCCGAGGTGCTAAGGATCGAAGACTAAATTTTGGGATATGGAATAGTACTTTCTGTTTGTGCCCCTTTTTACGACCAAGTCACAATGGCTAGTATCTATCTGGGGATGCGCTGCTGTGGTGACGGACACGATATGAGGACATGCTGGAGGGCTGTTACGAGATCAACGTCTGGCTGGGATGGGAGGAACTAAATAGGGAGCTCAAGGAAAGGAGCAGTTCCTGCCTGGGAACATTGTATGGCTTGCACGAGAGTCCCTGATGCGGGCCGACACTGTTCGAGAAAATCAAAGCAGACCATGAGGGACTGACCCGAGCTATAGACAAAGAAGGACTTTGATAGATAGAATAAGACACTAAGACATCAAAAAGAGGGATACTTCACTATGAATGGTAACATATGAATTGAAACTAATGCGAAGGGTGTCAATTACCAAAAACGACTCGATCACTAACTCAGTCCCGCGGGACATTTCTAACACAAGGCCGAAGATGGATGCGAAGAATATTTGACTCTCAAACCATCACACGTATTCCAACCCAACAGCCCATGATATAGTAAGAACGGAATGGAAAGGCAAAAAAACGATTCTATATGCAGACGTGAAAGCTCTATCGATAAAAGCATTCATTCTAGCCTATGTTTTTTTAGAGAGGAACGATTCCCTCGTCTGAGAACCACCATTCATGCACTATTCCTCCCCACTAAAAAGAGCGATTGATAATCTCGATAACCTAAAAAAATGCAGAAGTGAGCGTACCCCAAAGCTATCCTCTCTTCCTCTTTTTTAGCTTTAGCCAACCCCATTTTTTTTCCACCTTAAATTGGTCAAAGCCAAAAATATGATAAATAGAAGGAAGAGAGATCAGAAAGATAGGCGGACGACTTGACTATAGTATAGGTCGGATGTTTCCGTGAGTAGTAAGCAGCAGATCTCCCCTTATTTATTTCATTTTTGAAAGCTGGTGGCCGCCTGTGAATTCTTTCAACGCAAGGGGCGGCCTGATTCAACATTGTTGTTTACTCTGATCCGGTCGAGGTGGTTTTCGTTTACCAGCGCGTAGGCGGTCTAAGTTCCTATGACTGAGTCTTTCTGGCCCCTGTGAACATCTTTTCTTAATGTATTAAAGAGGGCCTCTCTAACCGGTGAAAAGTGGTGGGTGTCCACTAACGGCCATTCCTGGCTCGACTCCGATAACGCAATTTCGGAAGGAGTCGGTAGTTGGGCACTGGATCCCTTCGAACCTGGAGAACGCGTGACGCTGGGTCGGGGTTTGGTGAACCAACTGGTCGCTCCTCTAGTTGAAGTCTAGGGCCCCTTTTTCTTTCGTTGCCTAGGTTACACCTTCGGAATACCCTAGAAGGGAATTTATCTCTATTTCCCTCAATCTTCACTTTACTCCACGCCGACTCTCCTTTCGTCATAAGGCGTTGAATTAGACCAAGGGGAATCTCCATAGGAACTAGTCCCTTAGATTTCGGATGTAGGAGATCGAGACACAACCCCAGGGCTATGAGGAAAGATGTAGATCGATCGCCTCAGATAGACAACTACATAGAGGGTCTCTACAATTCTATATATTCTTTTATATTTAGTTCCCCCCGTAAGATCACCAATGAGGTCTGCAAGTTTCACATCTAAGTAATACCCGATCCGATAGTTTACGATATATATTTAACAACAACATTCTAAGCTAAGAAAGGAGATTTTTAGATATCAGTAGTTGTCCGGTCGTACCCAAACAGTAAGATTCCAGAGGAAAATGCACCTAAGATCAAATATTTCGAGCCGGCTTCCGTGGAAAATTCAGACTTTCTTTTTGATGCTGCCATCACATAAAAACATAAACTTTGAGGTTCAACAGCTAAATACATGGCAATTGAATCATGAGTCGAGATCATAAAGAGCATACTGTGAGTAGGAAGTGGAATTAATACAATGAATTCAAAAGCATCAAACCTCTCTTGTTCGGAAGAATCGAAACACATCGAAATGGTACCAGCCGTACTTAATAATATAAGGATTTGGCAGAAATATGTAAAATTGTCCCTCCTAAAAAGATTATTCCGGAATAAATGGGCAATAGTTAGGAGAGGTGCGCCAACGGCGAGCAGAAGCAAGGTTATTAGATACCTCAGGATATCCCGGCCAGAACCACACGTGCAAGTTTCCCTGCATGTGGCTCGTCCGTGATAACTTATTCGGATTTGCATGAACTAGCGGACCGATCACTAAGTGGGGATGCTCCCTCCAGCATGAGTGAACCTTTTTGAAACAGGTTAGGAATGGGCCCAACCAGGTTCTATTGATTATGTCCCCTTCCCCCTTGTCTTGGGGCGTCTTTGGCTTTACGAGAGAAAGCCCGCCATAAAAGTTTTTATCTTCTCATCCTGGAGAATATTCCGGTGCGTCCATAGAAGAGGAAATTGCAATGCATCTTTCTCAACAGGCGTAGCTTGGAGTGGAAGTGTAGCGTGGGTAAGCTGAGTGGCCGCCAGAGAGGAAGTCGACCTATTAAGTGCAGCTAAGCTAATATGCACCGGATAAAGCCTGGTGCCGGAGGTAAGGTCTATTCTTTTTGGCCCGGAGCATTGATTCCCCATAACGAATAGGCTAGCTTTATCTCTCAATTGCCTATCCTGTGCTCGAGAAGGTCCCCCACTCGGCAGAACCTCGAGTGAGGTGCATTTAGTTGTATTACATGAGACTCAGGGTATTCCTCACTCCATGGCACCTTTCGCTCATCCATTCCGCCCGTCCAGATGCGGCGCCTTTTTTCATTATCATCTACCGCCCTTCTTTCCTCCCGGCTATTCATGCATGAAGATCGTCGTATGTATGCTCGACTTCAGTTTCCGGTGCGTGTAGGTAGGAGTACATTATGGCAGGATCAGTCACCCGAGCAAACCAACCCTCCTCCAAGAAGAATTGTGCTATGCCCTCCCGATCCCTATAGAGCAAAAGAGCTGCCTGGTGATCCCTAGGTTGCAGCACGTCTGGTCGTTAACTCCTCGCGCCGCTGCCGCCTTTTCTAGGACCGACCGACGCCTCATATGCACAGGTACCTACGTAGTGTAGTGTCGGTCGCACATTCAACATAGCGTTCAGACTCATGTGCCTTCCAGAACCAGAGGTATTCGAGCCAGCTACGTACGATTAGCCAGCCTTGCGGCTGCAAAAGGATTAGACATCCTCCCATACTACGGTTCCCTGCGGTCTGAACCTGGTGCCGCATTAGGTTAGGGAGCTGGGGTTTTTTCGCTCCTCTCACATTCATTCGTTCGAGCTGCTTCGCTCCTCCGCATCCCAAAGTGCGTTGCCCTCCTAGGCGCGAAACACTAAGTAATCCAAGCCAACCCACATTACTGACTAACGGTGGATAATCATATTTCTTAGAGGTACTAAATACAACTCCATGAATGAGAAAAATGGAGGTTGCATTAATGATAAATATCTCTGGGGAAATCGCTAAAAAAAGATTGAACATGTGGTGGGAGGATCCGAACTAATTTAGTTTTCATTTTCCCGTATGGAGCACTTAGTGATAAACGTTACGATATTCAACAGGCAGGTTGGTTGCCCCCCGTCCTTTCTTGCTCTCGGTCCCACCTAGTGCCGCTACCCACCTCTACTCGGATCTCTTCCTAGAGCCATAGATCATAGTTTCTTACCGCCGTCATAAGACGTTGGAAGGCCCGTGTGTCTCGGGTACCCAACCGGTAGATACTTCGTAGATGGGAGCGGTACTGCCGCACGGATAGTGCCCTACCTCGATAATAAAATATTATCCCTCTTATCCGATGGTGGTTCTCAAAGATCCGAGTCGGATTGAATCCGCTATGAAATAAAGCAGATTCAATTAGCCTTTCTATCCTGGTTTGTACCGATATAGTGTCGCTAATTCTATATAGGGTTGGATTTTCCCCTAACATATTGACCAATAAACTGGAGTAAAGCTCCCCCTCCCTTTGGAGGTCCGGTATTATTTGCTGCGCAAAAACCGGAACCTCCGGGGGAGCTGGGGGAACCTCCCAAACCTCTGGGGCAGCGGGGGGCACCTCAAAAACCTCTGGGGCTACCCGAATCCCCACAACTGGCGGTGAAGGAGGTCCCTCCACACCTCCCACCCCATTGCATGTTGCGACCCCCGCCGGCAGAAAAACTAATTATAGATAGAATAATATTGATTTAAAGAATGTAGAAAGTTGTCAAGTCTATACCATAAAAAAAAAGTCGAGCGGTCAAGCTACCTGCGCCTGTCTGGTCCAACCGTTTTGCGGCTCTTTCTAAGATATGGGAATGTAAATAGAAAACACCACCTGGGAAAGCCTCACGGCCTGGTGGTCGGCATAACAATAATGATATTGTCGATATGCCACGACCTGTTTACTAAGATCATCATAGATTATTAATGCGTGCATTCCATTATCGCGGAAATATTCCCCCATGGCACACCCAAAATATGGGGCCAGAAATTGCAGAGGTGTTGGATCCGAAGCGGTGGCTGCTACAAGAATGGAATATTCTAAAGCATTCGCTTCTGAAAGAATTTGAACTAATTGTGCCACAATTGAGCGTTTCTGTCCAATCGCTACATAGACACAATACAATGTCTCACTCTCAGAGGTGGCCATTGAGTTCATTTGCTTTTGGTTTAATATGGTATCGATAGCTATAGCTATTTTTCCAGTTTATCGATCCCCGATTATAAGTTCTCGTTGACCACGGCCTATAGGAACCAGGCTATCTACTGCTTTTAACCCAATTTGCATAGGCTCGTGCACTGATTTACGTTCTATAATCCCAGGGGCTTTCACTTCGACACGTCTTCACTCGTGATCGCTTAGAGCCCCTCTTCCATCAATAGGTACTCCCAACGCGTCGACCACACGCCCTAGCATAGCCTTTCCCGCAGGAACATCCACAATAGATCCAGTACGTTTGACAAGATCTCCTTCTTTGATAGAGGTATCACTACCAAAGACAACAATTCCGACATTCTCATTCTCAAGATTCAACGCTATTCCTTTCACACCGCTGGAAAATTCAACCAATTCCCCAGCTTGAATCTCATTCAATCCATAAACACGTGCAATCCTATCTCCAACTGAGACCACTCGACCAATCTCATCCACTTGAAAATTTGTGTAAAAGTTGGTAATTCGACTTTCTAATAGAGTTGTTAATTCCGCAGCTCTTACAGAGAATTCCATATTTTTTAAAAATGAATTTTACTGGGGTAATGCCGCAAAAGAGGAATCCATCAAGGATTGATTTATCTTTGATTGAAGGTCCTCGCCTAGCCTCTTAATAAGTTAAGGTCCCATTTCCTTTTCTTGATCTAATCCCTTCTTATTAAGATCAGTTAATCGTCTCTATAGTGAGTGTTCGGACAATACTTTTTTGCTTGAGCCATTCTGTAATCATTCCATACCTTCTACATTCTTAGTCTTTGCTATACGACAACAAGGGGATTGGACTACTTATATAAGATTGGAAGGCTGCAACTGGAGGCAATTGGACGAAAGTTGGTAAATAAATTCCATGCCTTAAGCATAGTAAAGTCACACATCCACTAAATGCAATAAAAATAAGGATGAAAAAGAAAATTTCTTACTCCCTTGCAGGCAAAAGAAATAACGCATACCAATGCCTTCTCTCGGCCTAAGGATAAGGAGTGTTTTCTAGGATGCTAAAGAAAAGAGATGGCTAAGGGGCGTAGCGGGAAGTCAAGCAGGAAAGTCATTAGTGACGGCGTATTCTCTATCCGGCAAGAGCTATGTTGATGCCCCCTACCAAGGGGTAACTTCCCGGTTTATAAGCCCTTCCCTTCCATTATTAAATCCATCCATGACATTGTGTATATAACAAAACCCACTTGACCTTCCCGCTTTCCTGTAGAATCAGAAAAGCAAGCTCAAATCCCTGTCGAATCTTTCGGTTGCCTGCCGACCTATTGCATTAAAGACCGACAATCGAATCTTTGCTTGGCTTGACGATCCCTTTCGAATCAGCTGAAAGCCCGACCCCTTCCCAATGTTTTCAAAGCGGAAGGCAGAATCTCGGATAGTTGGTTCATGCGTTAGGTCAACCATTCCTCTAGCATTCCGAAGTGAGAAGCCAAGTGAACGAGCTCTGTTTTTCGAGAATGCAAGTTCCATTCGCAAAGCCCAAGCCAAAAGCGAGTAGACCGAACTGCTTGCTTATGTGAGGTTCTTTCCTCTCGCTTGTTCATCTTGTTTTGAGTACTCGACGAAATAATAGCATAAAAGAAGATATTGGACAATTAAGTCCACTTCGATATCACACCTATTTGAGTCGGGAGTTCCTCCTTTGATTCTAGCCTTGCTTGGGAGGGAACCAAAGAGTATAGTATCTCGGATAGCCTTTTTTGCATTCGGGCATGCATGCCCATATTCAGCGACCTACTGGATGCTGGATTAAGAAAGGAATAAACATTCCCTCAATCTTCACTTTACGCCACGCCGACTCTCCTTTCGTCATAAGGCGTGGAATTAGACCAAGGGGAATCTCCATAGGAACTAGTCCCTCAGATTTCGCACGTAGGAGATCGAGACATAGCCCCAGGGCTATGAGAAAAGATGTAGATCAATTGCCTCAGATAGACAACTACATAGAGGGTCTCTACAAGTCTATATATTCTTTCATATTTAGTTCCCCCCGTAAGATCACCAATGAGGTCTGCAAGTTTCACATCTAAGTAATACCCGATCCGATAGTTTACGATATATATTTAACAACAACATTCTAAGCTAAGAAAGGAGATTTTTAGATATCGGTAGTTGTCCGGTCGTACCCAAACAGTAAGATTCCAGAGGAAAATGCACCTAAGATCAAATATTTCGAGCCGACTTCCGTGGAAAATTCAGACTTTCTTTTTGATGCTGCCATCACATAAAAACATAAACTTTGAGGCTCAATAGCTAAATACATAGCAATTGAATCATGAGCCGAGATCATAAAGAGCATACTGCGAGTAGGAAATGGAATTAATACAATGAATTCAAAAGCATCAAACCTCTCTTGTTCGGAAGAATCGAAACACATCGAAATGGTATCGTTCGTACTTAATAATAGAAGGATTTGGCAGAAATATGTAAAATTGTCCCTCCTAAAAAGATTATTCCGGAATAAATGGGCAATAGTTAGGAGAGGTGTGCCAACGGCGAGCAGAAGCAAGGTTATTAGATACCTCAGGAAAGCCCGACCAGAATCACACATGCAAGTTTCCCTACATGTGGCTCGTCCGTGATAACTTATTCGGATTTGCGCGAACTAGCGGACCGATCACTAAGTGGGGATGCTCCTTCCAGCATGAGTGAACCTTTTCGAAACAGGTTAGGAATGGGCCCAGCCAGGTTCTATTGATTATGTCCCCTTCCCCCTTGTCTTGGGGCGTCTTTGGCTTTACGAGAGAAAGCCCGCCATAAAAGTATTTATCTTCTCGTCCTGGAGAATATTCTAGTGCGTCCATAGAAGAGGAAATTGCAATGCATCTTGCTCAGCAGGCGTAGCTTGGAGTGGGAGTGTAGCGTGGGTAAGGTAAGTGGCCGCAAGAGAGGAAGTCGGCCTATTAAGCGTAGCTAAGCTAATATGCGCCGGATAAAGCCTGGTGCCGGAAGTAAGCTCTATTATTTTCGGCCCGGAGCATTGATTCTCCATAACGAATAGGCTAGCTTTATCTCTTAATTGCCTATCCTTTTCTCGAGAAGGTCCCCCACTCGGCAGCATTCCGAGCGAGGTGCATTTAGTTGTATTACATGAGACTTGGGGTATTCCTCACTCCATGGTGTTTCACCCCAGATTTTGACCCCTTAGATCCTCATCATCATTGTAGGATCATATTTGCTTGATTAACTAACCTTAACCCATTTTCAGTTTATCTTTGTTAAGATGCAGATGAATCAGGGTTCCGTACCGTCAAAATCGAGGCTTCGATGGTTTAATCAATCAATGTTTTGGATTGATTCAACTTCAAACAAGATCAAGGATACTACATTGGGTCAAGTATGAATTCAATTTGAGGTGGTCACCCAAGAATTGAGAATAGTGCAATTTGAGATACCCGATTAGGATTTTCGATTAGAAAAAGTCAACTGTAGCTTGACTTTTGATTCAAAGAGTATTTCAATGGTGAGATCAAGGTCCATTAAGTTCTTATGGCTTAGTAAAGTCCATCCAAAGAGTTTCAAGTCCTCAGGATGTTCGGATCACCAACGGGCGACTCGGTAGACACCGATCGATCGAAAAGTTGACTGAACAGTCAACTCTCCAACAATAAGGAATTTGACTTCATGGTGTGAATTAAAAATGTTCCTTATATCATATTACACATCCCCATAAAATTTCATGACCATTGGATCAAGGGTTGAGGAGTAATCGAAAAGTCGGGAAATTAGGGTTTTGAAAGGGGCTAAACCCTAACTCCCTAACCACACATCTGATTGAAGTGGTTCTAAGCTTGTTTGAAAGGTCTTGAAAAACCCTACAACAGTCCCACATTGATCCACATTCAAAAAATGCATGGAATTGGAGTTATAGCAAAAATCATTTTTCAAGAGTAAAGGACTTAGTGAAATTTCACAAGTTCTGGCCATAAAAACCATTTTTTCAGTCAACTTCAAGGGGTTTTTCAACCAAGATTCACATAGAATTGGAAGTTTTGATAAACATGAAAGTTGTAGAGCTACATGAGGGATTTCTAAAAAGTACAAGAACTCCTCAAGAGGATTTGTGAGCTAAGAGTTATGGTACATTGAAGTTGGGCCTGTCACACTTGAAATCACTTTGGCCAAACTTCTCAAAATCAGATTTTCACAACATTAACCATTCTCAACCCTTGGATCATGTTTCAAGCTGTTAATGAGAGGCTTAGATGAAGAGAAAATCAGAAGAGAGGTTGAAATGAGGAGCCAAACAAGTTGATAGCAAGTTGCGAATAAAATAATCATTTTAAAGGAGGAAAGAGAAACTTTTCTCCAACATTGTGGCAGCAACAACTCCCTATCAGTATAGACCTTCTCCAATCACCTCAGCCCATCTTTCCAACTGCTATTGGCTTGCATAGAGCCTTGGAGCTGATGTGAAAATGGCTGCCACAAGATTTGGAAGGATTTTCTTCCAAAACTCCCTCCAAAGTTGGAAATAATCAAGGTCTGCCCTCACTCTTCCTTGCACTATAAATAGAGGCCTCACCTTCATCTTCAAACACACCAGAGCAATATCATAACACCACAACTCTCACTCTCCTCTCACTCATCAAGAAATCTTCAAATCTTCAAAACTTCCATTTTTTTACAAAAAAATTGTCTTGAGCAAAACTCTGCTCAAGACCAGTTCCATCCCTTCTAAACCTCTAACAATCACCTATGCAATCTTTAAATGTCATATAGAAGGTGTCGATACACTCAAACCTCTCAAAAATCTCATTTTCACAAAAGTCAACTCTCATGCTAAGCTACTTTGACCATATTGCATAAAACTGACCAAAACTTGTTCCAGCCATTTTCTTGAGTTCCTAAACACTCAAACACCTTGCAAATATCCTCCCTCAACTGTTCAAAGCCCCAAGAATCAGTGGTAACACTTGTTTCTCAAACTTTCTTAAGATTGGCACCTTGCTTCAAGAAGAAGGCAAATCCAAGGCTTGGTGGTGTGGAAGCATTCTCTGGTTTTCTTTGACATTTTAGCTTGCTTACAAGTTTGTCTACAAGAGGTAAGTCATCTCTAATTCAACTCATGTCATTATCATGATTTTTGCTTTGATTGTCACCAAATTTGCAATGTCACTGTTTTTATTATGATCCATATGTTGAGTTTTAACATTTGTGAAAGTGTGTTTGGTTGTTGCCTTAAAAGCCTGTCCCTTATCATGCCTCTAATGTGTGTGTATGCTTTAATTTGCCTAGAACATCACCCTTGCCAAAATTGCTCTGCTGCTACAGCATGAGCAAACATGTTTGCATCAATATATTGATTCCATTTTGTATTGGCATTTTGGTTGGTTTATGAGTTGAAACTCATTTGTTATCTCATCTGTAGCATGTGTATATGTCTATTTCTATTCAGATATGTTTTATGCTGATTTTGGAATTGTTCATGCTTGGTCATGTTGCTAAGTAGTAGTTGGGATGCCATTTCCCACCTCAATATGTTTTGGACCCTTCTTGGTGTTTAGACACCCTTGATATTATGTATGTATGATGTGTATGAGGTTACTTGGCCCAATTTTTGCATTCATTTTGACTTGACATACCAACTGCATCATATCATGTTTTAATTGTCATCAAAATGCCAGTGTCTATATTATCTTATTTCTAGTATCCATGTCTGTTTGAATCATTTCCATAACACACTTACAGTATGTGCACATGTTTGGTTTGGCCTAAAACTATTTGGAACTCTAGTTTGATGTCACACTGCATTTCACAAATTACACTCATAATTGCATTTCTACACCAAAATCACGATGAGAATACCAAATTCTTGGTGGCTTACAAGATGCATGTTTTCTAAGTTGCAACTCACTCTTTTCCATATTTATGATGTGTATGAGATGTGCAGTTCATGTTGAAATACCAAAGTTTTGACTGTCATCTCTTGTAGCTTGTTAACTGCTGTTTTATCAGAGATTTCATGGCCAGTTTGTGGTAGCCTTGTTGTGTTGTGATTTGTGTTATGTAGTGGCCTAACTTGAACTGGAACTGTTCTTATTCTGTACATAGTATACCTTGCTGTTCATGTTTGTTTTTGAAGTTGAATTCATTAATGCACATTGCTTAAGTTACCCAAAGTTGGACTGTTAGTGCTTGCAATGTAGGGTTTGTGATCTGTTATCCTACTTTATTTTCTCTTAACAAAAGCTTGATCTGTGTCAAGTCCAAAACATGTTGCCTATGCCTCATCAGTACTTCTACTGTTTGGTTCATTGTTTGATTGAAAGTATGTGTTTATAACCTTGGCTGTTAAAAATCTGTTGGTGTATCTAATTTCTAGCAGTATCTCATTTACTATTATTCACAATGCCTTTTGTGTTGGTATATCTGATTGTTGATAAGGATTGGTCTGTGATTTAACAAGTTTTCTAACCATATCATACTTGGTCAGTGCTTAACAAGTGGTTGTTACCATGACCTTTTTGTTTAAAATCCAAAATCTATTTCTAGCCAATTCACTAATTTGGCAACTTGAAGGCCACCTTTTCATCCACATCCCACTCTAAGATTGAACTTGCTTTTTTTCTGTCAAAAACTGTTTTTTTAGATTGATTGCCAAATCTGTTTCTCATGACCAAGGCCTGTTTTAAAACAAATCTTGGATATGTGCTTGACTCAATGTGTTAATTTTGTTTGATTCTTTCTTGATTTATGATCCCATGTGTGCTTTGAGTAGTCTTGAGTGTGGATTCAGTTTTAAGATTATGGCTTATTTGCTTTTAAAGTTAAGTTTGCTCAATTGGGGGGGGGGGGTTTCACTCACTTTTTGATCCTTTTTCAACTGTCATGGAGACTACACACTAATGTATGCTTGCATTGTATTGCAAAAACAAAACTGTCTGCTACCTGTTCTTAAACAAGGCTTATGTTTTATCATTTTTGAAAGAAGGTTTGGTTTTTGGTTAGTATTCACTAGGCATACTGTTGAAACATGACCTGGGGGGGGGGGGTATTTTGATTTTTCTGACCAACCTATTTGCACATGGTCAAGTTTGTCAACAGGAAGATGTGTTTGGTTTGTTGTTAGATTGATTTCATCTACTCCAATTTTGCGTGAGACACTTAGAGCTGGTAGTCCATTATTGTTTTAGAGTGTGATGCTAACAGGTTTTGGGGATGATCAAGGCTTACATTTTGTAAGGGTTTGACAACTGGCCTGTTTACTGCTATAGGGCTAGCAGTTGGCCAGGTTTTGGTTTTAGGATTAGTTGTGGAGTTTTCTTGTTTTAAAATGATGTTGTGGGCTGGTGAAGACTTATTGGCATAAGATGAAAGTATGGAGAGGGTTGTCACCACAGTCTTGCTTGAGCTTTCAACAGACTATTGTTGGACTTTTGTTGTGACAAGAGAGTCCTTGGGTGATGTAAGTTGGTGCTGAACTTTGCTATAGTTAGTCTGTCAAGTCTTTTGGCAGCTGTATGTGTATACATCTTGTTGTATGGAGATATGATTAGGTGAGTTGGGATTGGGAGTCCATTGATGTTAAGATCATGTTGTGCTTGAGATTCACTTCCAGGGCTGATGTTCAGTTCGATCAAGAGGTGTTGAATGCTACCAGCTGCCTTGTGTGTCTGTGTTGCACCCTAATTTTTGACCATGAGATCCTCACCTCTTTTTGCGCTCTCATATTGTTTTTTGTTTTGTTTTTTCTTTTATATTTTTAATATTTTATTACGTATTCATCATAAAATCTATACTACTAAATTGTCGCATGCTACGAAATGGGAATCTCATAAGAACCAGATTTACGTATTCACAGGAATATTCCAAATGCTTGTTTTTAAGACCCGTCCTCATTTTCATCAAGAGTTTAAAGAGGCATGGCTCAGACTTTTGAAATTCAGCAGAGAACTCTTTGCATTTATTGTTGTTCAAATTACAACGGAGATCCAAGGAAGCATTAATGTCTTAAAGCCTTTTGGTGTATGTTATATCATAGTCACTACAAACAGAGTTTAACTCGAGGAATTGGAATAATATGCAAGACATAAGCCCGTCACGAATTTGAAGATTTATTTGATTATTGAATCTTTGATCCAATATTAATTATGTCTTCACTACACCACGGACAACAAATCATTGTGAAAAGACCTGCTAGCTCTAAAAGTCTGGGAACTCATTGGCTCTCTACACGAATGATTATATGCTGATATAATTAAAGGACCCTTTACAACAACCGAATTGAAGGTTCACAAGGTGTCTCCGAGATTTCAATACAAGAATACATCTGGGATTTCGAGTACAATAAGAAGTAATATCATCTTAGAGGGTAAACCTAAGCTAAGTTGGTGAAAAATTAGATATTTTCCAAACAAATACATATGCAATTGGCATTAGCTTTATGCCAGATAGTTTTGAAGGCATAGCTGCCACAACACGGACCTCGCTGCAAATTACGTTACATAATTCCTAAGTCTTTTGTACATCACTTTTCGAATCCAAACAATCTCTGTTCGAATGTGTCAAAGTAGGTTGATTGGTTATTGCTGCGCATTCAGGACGGTAGCATCTTTTCAATAGGTCTCGGCACGCTGCAACCGCAAGTTTCTTTCGCAATGAGTTTCTCCATCACATTATATGCCTGCAAAACAGAAGAAAAAACACACAGTTTAATAGACTCGATTCAGTATTATAAAAGCTACAGGCAATCAACTATTACCACATGCTGCCTCTATTGTACATTTAGTTACGAAGTTACTCCAAGACATGTCAGCTGCCAGAAATAAGGATTAAGGTCCATTCAGTGGCAAAAATCCTGCTTATAGCCACGGGCGTTGGAATGGTGCAGGAAGTCGTCAATGATGCCATTGCCGATGTGAGTACCCTAGGGAAGAACGAAAGCATGCCAACGGTTCTAATACTGACGTCCCCCCCCCCCCCCCGCAACACTGCAACCAGCAAGTAATAACAACAGGTTCAAGCACAACTTTCTGAAGTTACAGTATCAGGATTTGTGAGCAGGATTTCTGCTCTTAGCAACTGCTTAACATAAAGGAAGTCGAGATTTCTACCTCTCAGTTGAAGTTGTAAATTCTGACAGAAATGACGTTATCCGCAACAACGAAGCCTCCAGTCGCTCACGCGAAACCATTTGTTGTTCAGTGAATCCATTTGAGTTGTCCAGGCTACCATCCAGATCTTCACTAGCACCGCGCTTCGTGTTGGTAAAACTGTACCGCATCTCCAGTAAATTCCTGTTCAGCCTTAGCCTGCACAAAACAACATCAGAAGCTCACTTATTTGACGTTTAGCAGTATCATTTTGCGAATTCAACTGTCTAACTGATATACCCTGCCACCAGTTTATGCATCGCCGACAATTTAACTTGTCAAAGCAATAGAATCCAAAAGATAGGTGGAAGTGAGGACATCACAGAGTTAAGATGAATATTTTAGCCCTCAGAATTTAGTTCATCACTGGGCGGAAGTTCGAGCAGCTGGGAGAGCAACAACCGAAGCTGTCACCGACTCCCTACTGAGCATCAAACAACTTAAAGACAAAGCTTTCACAAGCAACAAATATCGGGAAGAAAACAACAACATCTTCACTTCTCTCAAGGCTCAGACGCGAGGTAATCATTGCCGCTTTTAAACTTCCCTCGGCAACGGCATAACAGCAAGCAAGCATCAACCACATGCACCAACAACAAGCACTTTGTTCCTATATGCAAACGCGCTAGTTCAACAAGCCTCAGACAGTTCAGCAAGCAACTAAAGCAGCTCAAACTTCAGCCTCACAACTCGAGCACTCAGATCGAAACAATGGCAACCATAGTCCAGTCAGGCTCAGACTAAATGTCATCATTGCCAATTCATAACCTTTCTCAGCAGGCTCAAGACAAGTCAACTTCCGAACTATTAGCGGCATCATGAAAGAAGAAGAGAAGTATCAGCATCAAAACAATATCAGTTCACCATCTGCGACAACAACAATGCAAATATTGACCATCACAAAACAATTTGAGGTCTAAGCTTAAGGATGAAAACGGGTTATATTCTCCGCCCTCAGCTCCATCCATCACTGGGCAAAAGCTCGAATAGCCGGAAGGACAACAAAAGGATTTGCTGTCAACTCCCTACCAACTCGAAAGCATCAACGTGTAACAACAGCCTCAGACACGCGGTTCAGACTCCTGAGGTCATCATCACCGTCGAACCTTTCCTGGCAACGGCCCAAAACCGGCAGCCTCCGGACTTGAAATCTGCGCCTGAAAGAGGAAGAAGAACGTCAACATAATAGATAATTCAAACAAGCAGCCATAACAGGTAGTTCATCAAACAATCACAACAGGCAAGCAAGTGAGGCCACAACAATACAGGACTACCACAGCCACTAGTTCATCACCAGCAATTTCACGTGAGCCCTCACCAAAGAGTACCCAGCGCGATTGAAGTCCATCACAAAACACATTGGTTGAAGCCCATGGCAAAGTGTATCATGTGTCAAAGAATCAAATTATTGTTACTCTGGATCACCAATCTCCCTCGGCCCAAAATTGTGGCTATCTGCACCTGCCAAATTGCCAATTCAAAGTTAGTAAAACCATCAGGGAATATGCCTATTTGGGAAAAGATTCAAGATAGCTAAGCAATCTTCAGAACAACGAATCTAGACAGACAAATGTTGAACGAAATCAATACAACATCAGAGATTGAATTTTCATTAAACGAAATCAGATGAAAAAGGGAATGTTTCAATTTGATCTAGACAAAAACGGAAGGTCCAAATCAGGCATTTAAGGCAGTTTAATCAGAGCTTAAACACAGAGATTCTTAGCTCGCCTATATAAGAGGATCGAGAAGACAGAAAAATACCACCGAGAACTCTCACAAAAAAACCCTAAATTCGTGACCTGAAGTTTTCGAGTAAAAACACTTATCTTTCGCCGCGAAGTCACCTCCAACCGTTGCGAATCCCACCGGCGAGACGTCCGTCATCGCCACGAATCCCCTTCGCCGCCGCCATTACCCAAACCTTCGGTAAACCACTAACCTTTATTTATGCCATTGCATGATTGATATTTTGTTTGTGGTTTCAGGTGCAAACACGAAGGAAAACGATGAATGATCGAGAGAATCAGCAAGAGAGATTAGCGATCGGAGATGAGAGAGAGAGAGAGGTGCGATCGCGGACGAATTTGGGAATTGGGGTGGGGGATTTAGGGTTCTGTTTCTATTTTATGTTGTTTACTGATTAATAATGATAATCACACTAATCACTACACACACTAATCACTACACACACCCTAATCATCCGTTAACCACCCTTAGACCTCTAATTTGATTTGTTTAATAATTAACCTAATTAATTAGTTAGTTAATTAGCCCCCTTTTATTCTAATTAATCCTAAAAAGAACCTATTTAATTTATCCCTTTAGATAATAAGATAATTAATTTATAGGATTATAATTTATTCTCTTTTAAAATAATATGAGGACAATATTTTCATATAATTTAAATGATTGGTTTGTTTTTTTTAATAATCCAACCTAGTTAATATTTATTTATTTATCTTAAATTTCAACTTAATCAACCTTACCTTTTTTATCTTAAAATCAACTAAGAATCCTATTTATTTTCTATTAATATATTTTGCCAATCTTCTCAATTTAACAATTCTTAAAAAAATAATAATAAGTATTTTATCTACTAAAAACCTTTTTTTCTCTATAAACAATTACGCCTTTTTTGTCAAAAAATCATTTAATCAATAACAAAATCATTAGTATTTAATTAACTTTTAGAGGTAATAATAATGAACACCTTTTTTATTTATTAGGCCATAACCAATAATAATCTAATTCAGCCTTAATCCAACTCCCCTAAAAAATCAATCCAACTTTTAAAATCAATTCGACTAAAATTAATCAATTACCCTTAAAATCAATTTTAAACCTCCAGTTAAAAACAACCAACAGCGTAAAATACCACTTAATCGTGCACCCCACGACACATTCACTCTCACACACTTCAGCGCTTTCATGCGTATGTGTATGTCTTACTCTTCCGCAATTTATTTCATTGCATTTACTTATATCGCATTTATATTCACGCATCGCATTCCGTCCAAAGGAAAACCCTACACATGATTCAACAATCGTGTGTAATGAATTCACATTTGCATCATTCTCCCCATAAGATCCTTGATCCCATTCAAGTTGATCGCTTAAGATAGATCCTACCCCATAGGAAGGACCTTGTCTTCTCTCTTACAGCTTAGACAATCAACAATTAAACACAATACAAACAACTCAAATCAATATAAAATTCAAACACATTAGAGAAAGATGTCAATCATCTTAAGTGAGATAGAATCTCCACCCCACAATAATACAATCAAGCCGTAGGGACTTTGCCTTAAGAGAAATAAAGGCATACTTGTCAAACAATCAGAGTACTTAAGCCCTTTTCTTAAGACGATGCAAAGACTATTTTCCTACACCTTGTGGCGGTTAAATCTCTCTTAAAATGAAGACACGTCTCTTCTCCTGAAATCAATCAATCAACTACCCTAAACCCGTAGGAACTTTGACCACAGTCAAAGATCTCCTCTAACCCTTTAGGGGAACTACAAAATACTCTGATTCCACTCCCGTAAGGATATGTAGGCATAAGATGCGACATCTTATCAAGTATACTCAGAAACAAACCCCCTAGGTCTTTCAACCTTAAGCAGATAAACACTTAGCAATAAACAATATAAAACAAGAGGTTCCTGTAGAGTACTACAGAAACTTAGGATGCTAGTACCTTCCCTAAGTTTAACCAACCCCCGAACCTAAAACTCTGTAAACCTTGCATTTGCATTGCATTGTGGGAATTTCGATCTTTATCCCTTCCTTTGGACAAATCAAAGTTCGGTTGCAAAATGAATTAAAGATTCAAACTAATCAATAGTTTGGTATCCGATTTTCACCGCGGCAGAAATGGCGACTTCACTGGGGATACCTTTCTAGTGGGTTTCCCTATCTTATTTTATTTGTTTACTGCTTTATATATATCTGTTTACCTGCTTAAATGTTTATTTTCTCTTGTGTTTATTCTTTTAGGATTATTATCCTTGAGTGGTGAGATAAAGTTCTACACCCGAACTTGAGAGAAATTAAGATAGGATGGTGATATATTCGAGGAGGCTTATAGGGAGTTGAATCCCGACTAAGTTAAATCGAGAATCTCGCTCAATTGAGGCCCTCTCGAGATAGTACTGTTGAACGAGTAATCGTGAAGACACTTGCTATTTTCGACCTTGGAGCCTATGATATTGAGAACCGTAGTTACCTTAACCCAACTTTGGCCTTTATTAGGATGTAGTGCGAGACTATGAGGGAGTACTTCCGAAATATTTCTACGCGAAACTACACTCAAAAGAAGTTCTCTTGAGAATATTATTAATCCTCAAGTAATTGGGAAATTGATAATATCCGAAAGATGGGCTGATGATTTCGAGTCCCTTTAGAACCTTGTCCTACAGGTACAATCAAACCTTTAGTTCACGTCCTTTGGGGATGGGTATACCCTATGCTCCATGCTCGTTACAAACCTAGGGTGCCTTTTGTTTGTTTATCTTTGTGTCCTTATGTGAATACTTGTGTTTGCTGCATTCATGTAACATCATTCTGCATTGGACTTTATGGGATTTACTTTCGTTTATGAACATTGTAGGTCACCATGACTTCAAATGAAAGACGTACTGTGAAATATACTTTTAAAAGTCCCAAATTGGACGACCTAAAGAAGTTGTGGGGATTTATCAAGGATCAAGAAGAATTCAAGAACAAATATGGGAAGCTGATATCTTTGTTGGGCCGTTCAGTGAATGAAGGACTTCTCGCCACTCTACTACAGTTCTATGATCCTCTTTACCATTGTTTCACCTTTCCGGATTTTCAGTTGCTACCTACGTTGGAAGAGTATTCTTTTTTAGTTGGTCTACCTGTCCTAGAAGAATCTCCTTTTCCCTTCTTGGAAAGGGACCCTGATGAGAAAGATATTGCTAAAGCCCTCCGTTTGAAGGTATCTGACGTCAAAGCCAACCTAGTTACTAAGGATGGAATTCTTGGTTTAAAGACAGGTTTCCTAGTCGAGAAGGCTTCATTCTATGCTGATTATTCTAATAAGGCTCCGTTTGAGGCAATTTTTGCTTTGCTTGTTTATGGGTTGTTTTTATTTCCAAGTTTTGAAGGTTTCATCGATCTCAAAGCATTCAAGATCTTTATGAAGAAAAACCCAGTGCCAACTCTGTTGGGTAATACATATCACTCAACACATCTCCGAAACCTTCGTGGTGGAGGGATGATTACTTGTTGTGTACCCTTACTTTACAAGTGGTTTATTTCGCACTTGCCAAAGACTAGCTCTTTTACAAACATTGGCAAAGAGCTTTGGTCTCCGAGGGTTATGGCATTGACCCATTCTGACATTGATTGGTACAACCAGGTGTATGATGGGGTATTAATCATTGATTGTTGTGGTAACTTTGCTAATGTACCATTGCTCAGTTTCGATGGAGGAATCAGCTACAATCCCGTTTTAGCTCGTCGACAGTTGGGATACCCATTGAAGGAACCTCCTAAGAGTGCCCATGTCGAGAGTATTTTCTTCAACAATGATGTAGAGCTTCAAGGAAGGATTCTGGATGCATGGCGTAATGTGTACAAGAAGGGGAAGAAAAGTCTAGGAAGGCCTAATTGTGTGTCTCTAGAACCGTATCTCCAGTGGGTAAGAGACAGGGCAATCAAGCTAAGGATGCCTTATTCTCGTCAAGACCCTATACCTCCAAGAAGGGAGCCCACTTATGTCTTTATGTCCGAAACTGAGAAGTCAGAGGTTGCTATGAAGAAGTTGCGACAAGAGTTAGAGTCATGGAAGAACAAGTACCAAGTGTCTGTTGCAGAGATCGACAAACTCCAGAAAGAGAAAGAGGAACTCCATAAGCAGTTACAGTTAAAGGATGAAGAGTTACTCCCCTATAAGAAGAGGAAGGTCATGGAGGATTTATTTTTCTCCAACCCGCAATGCACTATTTGGAAACTGATTGTGGACAACCTTATCTGTGAGAAGACGCAACTAGAAGAGCAGCTCAAGCAGCAGAATTCGAAACTTCTTTAGTGTCTTCATTAGCTCTTATTTAGCTTTTATTTGGAACTTTTAAAAGCAATTATTTGTATTCCGTTTCGAAATTAATAAAAAACGTTTTCTTTTACTACAATGTTTATAAATAGTTAGGATCCCATGAAGTCCTACTCATCTTGCATTGCATTCTTTCTTTACTCAAGAAACTCAATTTTATTTCTCAGGTATTGTAACCATGGATTTCAAAAGAGAAGTATTGGAGTACACTTTCCCGAGCCCTAACATTGAAAGCTTGAGAGAACTAGCAGACCTCATCAAGAACCGTTACACCTTCACAGCAGAATATGGAGAAGTCTTCCGTTTTCTCGAACTCAAGATGAAAGGAGGGCTATTGGAGACCCTTGTTCAATTTTATGATCCGGTGTACCACTGCTTCACTTTCCCGGATTACCAGTTGATGCCGACACTGGAAGAGTATTCTGATTTCCTGAGGATGCCTGTAACGGCCCGTCCCATATTCACCGGCCAGGAAGACACACCCAGTCATCAAGAAATTGCCAATGCCACTCATCTCAGTTTGGCAGATGTGCAAGCGCACCTAATCACCAAGGAAGGAGTCCTTGGATTCCCTGCTGACTTTTTGATTGAAAAAGTCCGCTACCATGCTGAAAGAAAGGAAGTCCTTATCGTGGAAGCCACCTTTGCTCTGTTGGTCTATGGGATTTTCTGATTCCCAAAGATCGATGATTTCGTTGACATGGATGCAATTAAATTATTCATACTCAAGAATCCCGTTCCCACCTTGCTCGCTGACACATACTATTCTATCCACTCGAAGAATGCTGAAGGAGGAGGACATATCGTTTGTTGTACCGCTCTGTTGTATTCCTGGTTCATTGCTCGCCTAACTCGGCACCCGTCTATTTGGGAAGAGGAGGAGCCACCTCATTGGTCCGAGATAGTTATGGCCCTTACCCATTCTAACATTGTGTGGTACGATCCTACCTATGGCGGTACATGTATGATCCATAGCATCGGAGGATTTACTAACATACCGCTCATTGCGAGAGAAGGATGCATAAGTTACAATCCTGCTCTGGCCCGTCTCCAATTTGGACATCCCATGATTAAAGTACCTGACCAGACTCTGCTAGAAGGAATCTTTCTCAAGGAAGGAGAAGACCCAGACCTGAAGACCGTCATAATCTATGCATGGAGATACATCAATAAGGAAGGAAAAGTTGCTTTAGGATACCCCAATTGTGTTGTCTCTGAAGAATACCTACATTGGGTGCGAGCAAGAGATCTTGACCTCAAGATGCCGTTCCCTTTCCATGAACCTATGGTATTGGCTTTTCACGATCCGGATTGGTTTGACGTGAGCGAAGTAGATCAGCTAAAGACCACCTTGGACAAGGCTCGGAAACTGAAGGCCGCTTGGAGGAACAAGTTTTTCACACTCAAGGTAGAGAAGGAGAAATCCCAGAGGCTTCCAGAAGTAGAACTTGCAAGGAAAAGAAAGGCGCGAGAGGATTTATTTTCCTCTCACACCTCTTCAAGAGCTATCACCAGTGACGATCTTCCCCCAGATACTGTGGCTTAGAAGGAATGTGTCGACCGACTCATCAGAGAGAATGCCGAATTGCAAGAACGCATCAGTCAGCTAGAAGGAGAACTTCGCACACAGAAGGAGCATAAGGAGTAGATCTCCGAGTTTCTCTTTTTGCTTTTGATTCAATGTAATAAACTCTTAAAAGAGTACTCTGTTTTGTAATGCTTCGATCATCAAAATAAAATAAGTTTTTCTCCAACGTTACAATACCGAAATAATCTGAGTTTCTTGAAAGTTTCATACTCATTTTCATTTTGCATAAGCATAGCATCGTTTGCATTCCAGGGTCTCACTCTTGCTTCATCTCCGCAGAACAAGCTGAATCATCGATACAACACTCTGTTGCACCCTAATTTTTGACCGTAGGATCCCACCTCGTTTCGCGCGTTTTTTGTCGTTACTTGACTTTATTTCTATATTTAATCTTTATGCGACTAACCAATTTGTGCAGTCGCAGTAATTCCAAATGGAGATGGTTTTATGTTCGCTAATAAAAGTATTAAGAGGATTTTTAGGACAATTGAAATCTTACATCTTTCTCAATGGTACCTCGGGATTAGGTTACTATAACATTTGATTATTGAGGATATTCGGAAGCAAGTTATGACAAAGTATGGAGTCGTGATCAAAGGCTTCTGATTCTGAGGACCCCAAGGTTCTCCACTAGTTGGAACTTAAAGAGGATTAGGCCTTAAAGGGCGGTCATAGTTTTGCGGCAACATATTATGAATTTATATCCCCCTGGATGTGCCCGTCTCTCTATTATCAGAATCTTCGAGTACACAGATTTGGTTCCAAGGAAATTAAAATCTGTCAAGGCATGCCAGATAAGATTGCAAGGCCCAAGTTTTTTTTTACAGTTCAGATTACATATGATAGCGAAGTGGAAATTAACATCAAGGATTGAATTCTTCATTATCGGGGCTACCCAACTCGATGTTGGCTTTGGTTTATCATTAAGATTGTCGCATGTTTCACTCGTGTCATCAACTTGACATTTGATTGGATTTCAGATTCATGCAGTTAAAGACAAGTTGTAAGCCTGTTGCAAATTAAATAGGAAAATGAATGATTCATGTTACAACTATGATTGCCAAGTTATCACTACAGTATCTGCCTCAAGAGTTCACACGAAAAGAGGAATTCAACCAGTATTACAGTGTGTCCCTCCTATTTCACAGGGTACTTGTTTACAAACATACCCTTTACAAAATCCAAACTTCCTACAAATAAATTCCTACAAGTTATTGATTGAACTATTCCTAGTAACAATTTCCAGACACACCATCCACCAGGGCAACAGCGGTTGTGGTGATAGAGAACTTCAGAAGCAACGGGACATGTATCTGAAGCTATCCAACTCTTTTGAATCCATGGGCGCACCCAAGGTAGACAGTTTGTGATGGCCTCGCAAGGTTCATCAAAACCGTACGACAAATCCTCATATTATCCTCTCTAAGCTCACGTTCCAAACCTGCCGCCAGAATTTGTAAAGTTAGTAATGCAGTATTACAATCTACAAAGATGTGGTTCAAGTGTATCAAGGCCAGGAGTATAAAATTTCGGACTCGCAAGTTACAAGCTTCCTTTAGTTTGCTCGCCGCTGAATACAAGGAATTAATGTTGTACGCAACCTTATTTTGATCAGTCCGCTGTCGTGTAGTCTGAACTTGTTCGGGTACCATTGTCTCCTTTTTGTCTCGCTATTTCAACACCGGAAGTGTACTAGCCCTGCACATAACAAGCTCTATCAAATTGTGACATCATTGATAAGCAGATGTATAAGCCTTATCAAATTTCACCTACGTAATTCACTTTCAGCTATAGCATATAGATTGAACGGTCTGGTGACTTGGAGGAATACGACAACTTTACCGCTCCAGTCGACGAGTACATCCAATCTGCACAAATGGACACAAGGAATTAATAAGAAGGTTCTCACTTCAAAAGAGGAAAATATTAAGGCCTTCCACCAACTGCTGAAACACCTGCAAATAATAACAAGCTGTAATCCAACAGCCACTCCAACCGGACATGGGAGCAGTTCCTGCACACAACACAATTGATGTGTTAATACGATTTGAATATGCTACTATCCTCTCAGCTATGCTTGATTTTGATCCAGATGTGCAAACAATAAAAGGATGTCATTTTGTCAGTATTCAGTACTCTTTAAGAGCAGCTTTCTTGAGTTTTCTAGGATGCACTTTTTCTCCAATAATAGAGTCGAGAGGAAGACTGATAAGGAGCCTGCAAGGGATGCTGCTGATCAGGAGATTCGGCAAGTAGACAAAATGATTAAAAGAGGTGATCACTTGGCCCGTAATGCTCGAGTTGGCAAGGATAACCAACCATCAACTCAGATCAGTTCCTCATGATAATGAACAATTGGCCAATGGTCACGAGGCCATTGCCAAGCGGATCCGTTACGGTCCTGACTATGACTTTACTTCACCTGCACAAATTAAAATCTATTATTAATTCTTAAAACCAGGATGGGGATCAAATTTGAAATGAAATAATGCTCATCTCTTGATGGATTAGAGTCCCTCATGAAATGAACCCTGAGTGTGAAACCTGCAATCAACAGATTAAAATCAAACAACCTCGTAAATGGCAGCAAGATTCCATCAGAAAGACAACAGCCAACAGAAGACCGAAGACAGGCAAGCACAAGAATCATACCATCACCTTCGTACGGTTGAACCTCCTCCCAAAGCAGTCACATGAGGAATGTCGATGCATCAATTGACCACCGCCCTTGTAGCGGCCGCTGCACCTAAGCGTAGAGAAGATAATACCACCACCTGCCATTTAAATTAGAAGAAGTACATTACGATGAGGTCATAAACAGGATGTTGTTCCTTAATTGCACCTAAACAAGCAGTTCAAACCAAGAATTTAAGAAAAAAGAAGAGACCGTCATTACCAATGTCAGATACATGCCAAGCTGCTCCTTACACCAGACGTAGCCACGTTCTTCTCATGTATTGTTGCAGCTGCCACCTCAACAACTAGAAAGTGCACTCAACAAGCACGCTAATCTCAGAGTGCCCCTTGCTTCGCATGCCAACCAATTAACCGTGAAATCCTCAATTAGTAGATCAACTTTAGTTGTTCTTGGTCCTGCAAATGAAGCACATGTGCAGCAACATTTATCAGCATCATCATTGCTCCATTCTGAGAAGGGTGCCTCAGCTAATAGGGCAACCCTGACATGACAATCAATGACTGACAGAAATTTAGCCCATGACAGGATACAATGAAATGTGATCGATGACATCAACCAATTTTCGGGGTCTTACAAACCAAAGAGACAAATCACTTCATGAAGTGTGAGCCTCAACAGATTGTTTGAACCAACCAAATGCAGCTTGTTGAGTGTTCATATAACCCAATCGAACCAACTGTGTGCATATTTAAAATTACATCAGCAAGTTCCCTTTTCATGATTGGAACTCCATCCCACGATACCCTCAGAATCCCTGTGAGAATAACCAGAGTCATCAGATTACAAAGAGCCTACATACCTTCCTTTAGTTGACCGATTAATGAAAACCATAAAACTCTTACCGAGAAATGCATACTCAGCAACGCAAGCTGAAGCGAAAAATGCTTTACAACCCAAATACCCTTCACACCTGGCGCGATTGAAGCTGCAAATTAAACAAATACGGTTAGTAGCCCTGGTTCGATACTAGTAAAGAATTTGGGAAGGTTTCGGAACCAAATCTTACCACCATAATCCACTCAGAGTTTGGCTGCAAGAGATCCAAAGTGCTCTGCTAAGGATACTGAAGCCAGAGCACTTGCTCGTTGGTGACAATGCAGATGACTCTAGAGATGATGGTCTGGTGGAGTAGCTTGCGCATTGGAAACCAGATATAACAGTTAACTTAATTGCCGACTTCAACCTTCCTTGAGTGCCCCAGTTGCGACTTCTGTTCCTGGCATTAAAGACACTTCACGGTCAGTACAGAATGAGGAATTCATGAGCATATTGGACTAAGAAAAGAAACATTCAAAGGAGTTATTTCGAACTAGAGGTATTCCAAAACAGGAGGAAGACACGTTTCCTTGGAAATGGAAAGTAATTCAAGATCATTCCCAACATATTTTCGACACTTTCAAACCAGAAAGGAAAGATTTGATTATCCTTAACGTCATGACTCGCCTCAACCATCTATAAAAGAAGGAGAGGGTGATTCAGAAAGAACATTCACAAAAGACAACAAGTCATCAGAATAACTCAGAAATCCCAAATTCGAATATTCCACAAACTCAAAAATCGCCAAAATCCCAAACCCTAAACATAAAATTCGCACAAAGGGAAACTTATCTGCCGTGAAACCGCTGTCGTCGTGAAATCCCGCCACTGAACCTCTCCGCGCATCAGACCACATTCACGTCATCGCCCAGCAAACCTCCGGCCACCACGAATCAACATCCTCAAACATCCGACGCCACCGTCGCCGTCGCAACCTCGAGACGCCGGCCATAACTCGCGGTAATCTCTCTGTTTGAGCCAAATCCGTTGAAGCTTTTGATGTGTTTGTCTGTGTTTCAGGTTTGAACGCGAGGAAAAGAAAGAAGATAGCGATCGAAGGAGAGAAGCAGATGAGAATTTGAGGGAGAGACGGGAGTGAATCGCGACAAGGGGGAGAACGACAGGGGAGGGGTTTGATTTGGGGATTAGGGTTTGCTTTTCGTGTTGTTTTGTTTATCTTATTTTCTTGTTGTATTAATCACACACACTCCACTAAACACAAACACCCAATATTACTCACCATACACTTTAACCTTCAACTAACCAGTAATTAACACACGTAATCAACTCTTTTTAATTTAAACTAAACCTTTTATTTGATTAATTAACCAACTATTTAATTAGATTTTCACCAGATATCCTTTTATAACTAAACAATTTCTTTTCTAAATAATATTTTTATACCTAAATAACTTTTAAATAATAATAAACCTCTTTTGTATCTAAATTAACTTTTATAATAACTAAAAATCCAAAAAAAAAACCTTTATAATATAATAAAAACTATTTCACAATTGATAATAGCAAAACTGTTTTATTTCAAAATTCACCTCTTGACATTCTATTTAATTTATTTAATAATAACAATCTTTTATAATAACTTAAATAAAATAAAAAGCAATTTTATATAACAAGAAAATCTTTTTCATAGTTTAAATAGCTTATATCACTTGTTAACAATAATTCCGTTTTATTAATTTTCACATTAATAATTAAAAAACCCATTTATTTAATAATAAACGTCCCTCTAAAGAACCCTCTTTTTATTCAAAAGCTTTTCTCTTTAGAAATCAATTCACCCAAATCAACATTTTCCTTATAATTCAGAATAAAATCAATCGATCTAAAATTAATCAACAGCGTAAAACATAACCTAATCGTGCACTTCACGACACTTGCACCTACACCTCAGCGCTTTCATGCGTATGTGTATGGTTTACATTTCCGCAACTTATTTCTGCAATTTACTTTCCGCAATTTTACATTATCAATTTATATTCATGCATCGCATTTCGTCCAAAGGAAAAACCTACACATAAGTCAACACTTGTGTGTAGTGCACATCATTCGCATCATTCTCCCTTCGATCCTTGATTCCATTCAAGTTGATCGCTTAAGATAGATCCTACCCCATAGGAAGGACCATTATCTCTACAACTTAGACAAACAAACAATACAATACAAACTTCTCAAACACTAGAGAATAGATGTTAATCATCTTAAGTGAGATATAATCTCCACCCCCACAACAATACAATCAAACATGTAGGAACTTTGCCTTAAGAGTGATAAAGGCATACTCGTCAAACAATCCGAGTACTTAAGCCCTTTTCTTAAGACGATGCAAAGACTATTTTCCTACAACCCCCTTTACACTTGTGGTGGTTACATCTCCCTTAACATGAAGACTCATCTCTTCTCCTAAACCCAATCAAAACAACTACCCTAAACCCATAGGAACTTTGACCACAGTCAAAGAGCTCCTCTAACCCTTTAGGGGAACTACAAGTACTCTGATTCCACTCCCGTAAGGATATGTAGGCATAAAATGCGACATCTTATCGAGTATACTTAGAAATAAACCACTAGGGTCTTTTAACCATTAAGCAGATAAACACATAGCAGTAAACAAACATAAACAAGAGGTTCCTGTAGAGTACTACAGAAACTTAGGATGCTAGCACCTTCCCTAAGTTTAACCAACCCCCGAACTTAAACTCTCTAAACCTTGCACTTGCATTGCATTGTGGGAATTTCGATCTTTATCCCTTCCTTTGGACAAATCAAAGTTCGGTTGCAAAATGAATTAAAGATTCAAACTAATCAATAGTTTGGTATCCAAATTTCACCGTGACACACTCGAGCTAGTCAACGCCAGAAGATGGATCAACTAGAACAAGAGAACAGAGTGCTCCGTGATGAAGTTACAAGTATGAAAGAAAGTTTGGAGAGGTTGAATGGTCTAGTGGAAGCCTTGTCTACTCAAATCTCGATCAACAACCAAGAAGTTCCAAGGACTGTCGTGCCCGAAGTGACGCCAACACCGATCCCAGTGGTGTCTTCTGTTGCTGAAATATCCTACAGTATGCCTCAAGGTTTCCCGTGGGGATTGTCTCCTAATTTCTTTTCGGCCGGTTACCGTCCGTCTGTGTCTGAGATCCCTTTCGTGACCACTGTTCAAGCCGCTCTTGTAGTTTCTACTGTGATGACTACCACGTCTCCGCATGTGAACGTTGTCCCGTATATTCTGGATGAACCAATTTTACATGGGTCGCCAACTAAAATTGTGGGTTTAGAAGAGAAGATAGACGGATTTCAAGACCAGTTTTCTGAAATACAAAAGGAGTTGAGAGCCCTTCGTGGAAAGGACTTATTCGGTAAGAGTGCTTCTGAGCTGTGCTTGGTTCCAAATGTTAAGGTCCCACCGAAGTTCAAAGTCCCTGATTTTGAAAAGTACAGGGGGAATACTTGCCCTCAGAGTCATCTCATTATGTATGCCAGGAAGATGTCTGCCCAAACAGATAATGACCAATTACTTATTCACTACTTTCAAGACAGTTTGACAGGCGCCGCGCTCAAGTGGTATATGGGGTTAGATAATACGAAGATTTGAACTTTCAATGATCTGGGAGGAGCCTTTGTCAAGAAGTATAAGTACAATGTGGACATGGCGCCCGACCGAGACCAGTTGAGAGCAATGGCACAGAAAGATAAGGAGAATTTCAAAGAATATGCCCAGCGTTGGCGCGAGTTGGCCGCGCAAGTCACACCACCATTAGAAGAAAAAGAGATGACCAAGATTTTTCTGAAGACCCTTGGTCCTTTCTTTTACAAGAAGATGGTAGCCAGCGCGCCCAGTGACTTTACTGAAATGGTCAATATGGGAATGCGTTTAGAAGAAGGTGTCTGCGAAGGAAGATTGACCAAAGAAGAGAGCGCTCCTAAAAGGTATGGGAGCGGTTTTGTGAAGAAAAAGGAGCAAGGTGTAAATGCTATTCAAAAGGGACAATTCAGAAAGAGGTACGTGCCACCATACCAAGTTGCAGCGGTATCGCCAGTGTTTAATGCTCCGGCTTATCAGCTACAGTCTCCGCAACCCTATCAGCAACCTCAGTCTCCCGCTGCTCAACAACCACAACCTCAGCAAAGTCTACAGTACCCTCAGCAGAATCGGCCATCCAGCAATCAGGGTCGTGTGTATAGAAAGATAAATTTTGATCTGATCCCAATGACATATGCTGATTTATTCCCCGCTTTGATTAAAAAGGGTCACATTCAGACGAGAGCTCCACCTCTGGCTCCCGCGAATCCTCCTCCTTCTTATAGAGCTGACAAGTTTTGTCCTTACCATCAGGGGGCTCTAGGACATGATATTGAGAGTTGTTTTGGTTTGAAGATGGATGTCCAGAGGCTCATTAAAAATGGAATCCTGTCTTTTAGGGATTCCGACCCTAATGTACAGAAGAATCCATTACCACCACATGGTTCGCCCTCTGTCAATATGATTGAAGATTGTTTGGAAAGTGATGATCAAGAAGTTTCAAATGAAGAGGTTGAAGAAGTCTGTGTCATAGTACCCCACTTTAAGGAAGTGGAACGTATAGAGATCGTTTACAATAGCCAAAAACCAACTGTCACCCCTTTAGTAATCAATGTGCCTGGACCTGTCCCTTATACTTCTAGTAAGGCTATCCCATACAGGTACAATGCTACTATGTCGGAGGATGGGAAAGAAGTTCCTTTGCCCACTGTACCCTCAATAGTTAATATTGCAGATGTCAGTAGAGTGACAAGAAGCGGTCGAGTCTACCCGACCGTGCCACCGAAAGAAAAAGAAGTTTTGTTCGAACCATCAAGCTCAAAAGACCCAACCGTGGGGCAATCTGGTGGATCTAATTTATCCAACTCAGATGAATGTTTGAAGGTAATCAAAAGAAGCGAGTATAAGGTTGCAGCTCAGCTTCTGCAAACCCCGTCGAAGATTTTTGTGCTACAATTGTTGATGAGTTTTGAGGCTCATAGAGAAGCACTTCAGAAGATTTTGGAACAAGCTTATGTCGAGCAGGATGTGACTATGGAACAATTTGATAACATCATTGGCAGTATTACTTCAAGTGACAATCTGGGTTTTAATGAAGACGATCTCCCAGAGGAAGGAAAGAAACATAACATGGCTCTACATATTTCTGTGAACTGTGGAAACGACTCTCTGTCCAGTGTGCTGGTTGATACTGGATCGTCTCTAAATGTAATGCCTAGAACTACTCTATCTAAGCTGTCATACCAAGGACCGCCGATGAGGCCAAGTCGCGTTATTGTCAAAGCTTTTGATGGGTCAAGGAAAATGGTAATTGGTGAGGTATATTTGCCCATGACTATCGGATTACAGACTTTTATGATCCCGTTTCATGTCATGGACATTCGTGCCGCCTATAGCTGTTTGCTAGGGAGGCCATGGATACATGAAGCTGGAGCAGTTACTTCTACCCTGCATCAGAAGTTGAAATATGTTTTTGAAGAGAAAATAGTTACAGTTTGTGGAGAAAGAGCTTTGGTGGTAAGTCACTTGTCATCATTCTCATACGTCGAGGCTGAGGAAGAGGTTGGCACACAATTCCAAGCTTTGTCCATTGTGGGTGAGGGTGCCCAGAAGTCTCAAGCATCCATGTCATCATTCAAAGACGCACAACGAGTAGTGAACAGTGGTCATCAAACAATGTGGGGAAAGGTGTTGTCTTTGCCAGAGAACAAAAACAAGGAAGGTCTCGGTTTCACCAGTAGTTCTGCCCAACAAACTACCAAAAGTCAAGGGTTCCCGCTGATCAATGAAGTGTTCCGTAGTGGAGGAGTCGTCCATCATCCTCAGATTAATGTTGTGTTAAAAGATGAACTCGAGGGCTACATATCAGACGGTTCTGCCAGGTCCTCCATTCCTTATGAAGACTATGATCCCTATATGGAAGATCTGGGCTATGTTTCGGATGAATTCGACTATACCTTTGGTGTTTATCCCGCCACCGAGGAAGATCCAGATGAGTACATCCCAGACTTTGTGACCCCAGGTGTTGTGGTCGAGAATTGGAGTGCGGTCGAAGCCCCTACTGCCATTCATATATCTAAGTAAAGCATTTGTTTTAAATTTTTTCGCTCTGCCCAAGGCGAAACTGCATTTTTAAGGGCTTACTCTTAATAATTCCCTTTGCTCTGCCCAAGGCAAAGGTGACTTTGTCGGGCGCGTTTTTTTGGTTTTGCTATCATCAATAAACTACTTTCATTTACATTTGTGTTTTATACTTATTCACGATGTTGGAAAATAATAAGTAGCATCTCGCATACACACACTTTCCACTTTACAAAAACTTATTGAAAATCACATCACTTGCGCAGATTGCTACATAAAATACATCCTGGGAATAATGATCCGCTGCCTTCTCCAAATTTCGAGTTTCCTGTGTACGAAGCCGGGGACGAAGAAGATGATATCCCAGAAGAAATTCCAGACTGCTTGAGAAAGAAGAGAAAGCTATCCAACCTCATCAAGAGCCGATGGAAGTAATCAACTTGGGATCAGAAGAAAGCCGTAGAGAAGTGAAAATTGGAGCTCTGCTTAAACCTGATGTGAAGAAACAGCTGATTGATCTGCTTGGAGAGTTTGTCGATGTGTTCGCTTGGTCATATCAAGACATACCTGGATTAGATACAGCTATAGTCGAACATCATTTACCGTTAAAGCCAGAATGCCCGCCAGTAAAACAGAAGCTCAGAAGGACTCGACCTGACATGGCTCTAAAGATTAAGGAAGAGGTACAAAAACAAATTGATGCAGGTTTCCTTGTCACTGCCGAGTATCCACTATGGTTAGCTAACATTGTACCCGTTCCGAAGAAGGATGGTAAGGTTCGCATGTGTGTAGACTACAGGGATTTGAATAAAGCCAATCCGAAAGATGATTTTCCATTACCTCACATTGACATTTTGGTGGACAATACTGCAAGATATGAGGTTTTCTCCTTCATGGATGGTTTTTCAGGTTACAACCAGATTAGAATGGCTCCCGAGGACAGAGAGAAGACGCCATTCATAACGCTCTAGGGCACCTTTTGTTACAAAGTTATGCCGTTTGGATTAAAGAAAGCAGGGCAACATATCAGAGAGCTATGACTACTTTGTTCCATGATATGATGCACAAAGAGATCGAGGTATATGTGGATGACATGATAGCTAAGTCGAAGACCGAAGATGATCATGTTAAACACCTGGCTAAGCTATTTGGTCGTTTAAGGGAATACAAGCTTCATTTGAACCCCAACAAGTGCACGTTTGGAGTAAGATCAGGGAAACTATTGGGTTTTATTGTCAGCCAAAGAGGGATTGAAGTGGACCTTGACAAAGTGAAAGCTATCCGGGAAATGCCAGCTCCCGCCACCGAGAAACAAGTTAGAGGATTCTTGGGACGTTTGAACTACATCTCCAGGTTTATATCTAACATGACTGCTACATGCAAACCTATTTTTAAGCTTCTGAGGAAAGAACAAAGGTATGTTTGGACCGAAGATTGTCAAAGGGCTTTTGACAATATCAAAGAGTATTTACTTGAACCACCTATCCTGATACCGCCAGTTGAAGGACGACCTTTGATTATGTATTTGACTATTTTAGAAGATTCAATGGGTTGTGTACTCGGTCAGCGAGATGAAACAGGAAAGCAAGATCATGTCGTTTATTACTTGAGCAAGAAATTTACTGATTGTGAAACGAGGTACACTATGTTAGAGAAGACTTGTTGCGCTCTAGCGTGGGCCGCCAAACGTTTGCGCCAGTATATGTTGAACCACACTACTTGGTTAGTTTCAAAGATGGATCCTATCAAGTATATTTTCGAAAAGCCCGCTTTGACTGGGAGAATTGCTAGATGGCAGATGTTGTTGTCTGAATATGATATCGAGTACCATACTCAGAAAGCTGTTAGAGGAAGTGTTTTGGCTGATCATCTGGCTCACCAACCCATTTTGGATCATCAACCCTCAAACGACGACTTTCCCGATGAAGATGTTATGTTCTTAAAGATGAAAGATTGCGAAGAACCCGTACATGGTGAAGGGCCAGAGCCAGGTTCTCAATGGGGTTTAGTTTTTGATGGAGCTGTCAACGCTCATGGAAAAGGGATAGGTGCGGTTATTGTGACTCCTCAAGGGACCCACTTCCCATTTACCTCCAGATTAACATTCCAGTGTACTAATAATAAAGCTGTGTACGAGGCATGCATTATGGGTCTCGAAGAAGCGATCGATTTGAGAATTAAGAATTTAGATGTGTTTGGTGATTCTGCAGTGGTAATCAACCAAATTACTGGAGAATGGATAACTCGACATGATAATTTGGTCCCATACAGGGATTATGCTAGAAGACTGTTACCGTTCTTTGATAGGGTTGAGTTTCATCATATCCCTCGTGATGAGAACCGAATGGCAGACGCGTTGGCAACTTTGGCCTCGATGATTGTGGTAAACTTTTGGAATGAGTGTCCTCGGATTGAAGTAAAATGTCTTGATAGACCTGCCTACATCTTTGCTGTCGAAGAAGTTGAAGATGGCAAACCCTGGTACCATGACATCGAAGTGTTTCTTAGAACTCAAGAATATCCTTTGGGAGCTTCCAACAAAGACAAGAAAACTTTGAGAAGGTTGGCTGGAAATTTTCTTCTGAGTAACAATGTTTTATACAAACGGAATTTTGACATGGTCTTGCTGAGATGTGTTGACAAGCAAGAAGCAGATATGTTAATGACGGAAATCCACGAAGGATCTTTTGGCACTCATGCCAACGGACATGCTATGGCTAAGAAGATTTTAAGGGCTGGTTATTATTGGATCACAATGGAATCAGATTGTTACAAGTTTGCTAGAAAGTGTCACAAGTGTCAAATTTACGCAGATAAGATTCACGTACCTCCGACTTTGTTGAATGTTATCTCATCCCCGTGGCCGTTCTCTATGTGGGGAATTGATATGATCGGAATGATAGAGCCAAAAGCGTCTAATGGACACCGATTTATCTTAGTAGCCATTGATTATTTTACCAAGTGGGTCGAGGCGGCTTCCTATGCTAATGTAACTCGACATGTGGTTGTCAAATTTATTAAGAATCAGCTCATTTGCCGATATGGTGTGCCAAGCAGAATTATTACAGACAACGGTTCCAATTTAAACAACAAGATGATGAAAGAGTTGTGTGAAGAATTCAAGATTGAGCATCATAATTCTTCCCCTTACAGACCAAAGATGAATGGGGCTGTTGAAGCCGCCAACAAAAACATTAAGAAGATCATTCAGAAAATGGTTGTTACTTACAAAGATTGACACGAAATGCTCCCTTTCGCCTTGCATGGATATCGTACGATGGTACGCACCTCGACTGGGGCAACCCCATTTTCACTTGTCTACGGTATGGAAGCAGTACTCCCGATAGAAGTTGAGATTCCTTCTATGAGGATCTTGGTGGAGGCAAAGTTGTCAGAAGCTGAATGGTTTCAGAACAGATATGATCAGCTGAACTTAATTGAAGAAAAGAGGATGGCCGTGCTATGCCATGGGCAGTTGTATCAGCAAAAGATGAAGAAGGCATTTGACAAGAAAGTTCGACCCCGTGAATTCAAAGAAGGTGACCTCGTGCTTAAGAAGATTCAGTCTTTCCTCATCGACGTTAGAGGAAAGTGGGCCCCGAACTATGATGGACCATGTGTAGTAAAAAAGGCTTTGACAGGAGGCGCTTTGATGTTAGCAACAATGGACGAAGAAGAGATCACTCGCCCTGTTAACACAGATGCTGTTAAAAATATTTTGTTTAAGAGAAGCAAGTCATTATTCCCTTTATGTAATCGCTATTACTTTCCAACACTGTAACATCGGGGTCACGCCTTTTCTGCTGACCACCGTTCAATAAAAAAGGGTTTTTCATTTATCACACATCTGTATTCTTGATAGCAAAATCCCAAATTGATTTAAACCTTTTTCAAAAACCTTATGTTCTACTTGATATATGAATAACAAGTGGATGACCGGGGGCGTTTATTTCGTCCGAGGAAAAACAACAATATTATGTGCTTCACCAGGGCAAGAGGATATTTATCCAGACACGAAGGTTGCCTCTGTTCGAAGACCTTCTTCGCAGGCGATAAGGGATCTATGGAGATTTTGCTTGAGTACCCCTTTGTTTGAGGCGTTTATTTCATTTCTCCCAAATCCGTCGGCATACGCATAACATATAAGTAGACAGCAGGGCATGTGCATTTTTGCATTCTTTGTATTTGTTTTATTCTATCGCTTTAGCTATAATTATCCCTAGGTGTCTGGGTGCGTCTTATCCCTCCACGTAGATTCGCCTACCCTAGGCAGAAAGAGCACAATGTTTCATTTTCCCCATGAAGTTCAGCCCTCATGGAAGATGGTTATTTTAGCACAATCCCATTTGAGTTCGTACCTCAATGGATGAGTCTCGCTTGACAGTCTCTCTTCAGTTATTTCCTGAATTGAACTTCGGTCTTTGGCAACCGCATCATGGACATCTCCAACTTTCAAGCATGGATGCATTTATTTTGCACCCTAGTCCCCAGGAAGAGTATTCATGAAGACAGATACTCCTTCAACAATTTTTTCTCAAACCTCTACAACAATCTCTTTATTTGAGCAACTCGTTTTGATCAGGAGCTTTGTTCAAAATGACAAACGACAGTTTTCACAGGACAGATCATTTACCCTCAGTGGGTCCTTCAACATTATTGACTCAACAGAGAAGACAGTTACAAACATTTCTCTTCATTTGAGAATTCACAACAACAAAGTTACTCCCCAGGAATTTATTCCCCAGCGAGTTCATCACACAAGTTTACTTCCGTCAAGTGACATCTCCCCAAAAAAGTCGAAGAAGTTTAGTCTCTCTTTATTCGAGAAGACATACATTACAATTCAACCGACTCACAACTCCCCGAAGATCCCCGGTGAAGCTTTACAATTACATCCACAGATCACATCAACAACAATTGCATTTACAAATTACATCTACAGATTACATCAACAACATTTACAACCTACAAGTTCTACAACGAACTACATCTACAAGTTCTACAACGAACTACAGTTTACAATGACATCTATAATCTACAAAATTTACAACCCCCTGTGAAGATGCTCTCACGAGTTTTCATCATTTCGGGAGGAGACTAAGACCAGCTCATAGCATCCAGACTATGACGCTCGGGGAAGTTCTACATCAGAGACTGAGACCAGCTCATAGCATCCAGACTATGACGCTCGGGGAAGTTCTACATCAGAGACTGAGACCAGTTCGTGGTTCCCATACCATGATGCTCGGGGAAGTTCTACAACCACAACAACATCTACAACAACATTTACATCTACATCTACAAACTACAGCGATTTTACCATCTACAAAATTTTGACATTTCAGGCAGAGACTGAGACCAGCTCGTGGTACCCTTATCATGACGCTCGGGGAAGTTATACATTTTACTATTTCAAGTTGAGTTCCAAAAGAAAAGATATACAAAAACAAGAAAAAGAAGGAAAGAGAACAAAATAATATATGAAGAAAAAGAAGGAAGAAAATACAAGGTGAAACTGAATTATGAACTCGATCAAGAAGTCCATTTGGATTGTCACCGACCACCACATTATGGTGATAAGCATATCTTTCGGCTACAAGTTCCTCTCCCACCGCCATATCCCTGGTGTGTGAGATACTGTTACACTTCTGGAGATTCCCAAGTAGTGTTTGTTCCTTGTCCCCGTAAGGGTTACCTGTCATCGGTCTTGTTCTTCCCTTTATGTCGTGCCTGGTTCTTTCCCTGTGACACCTTTCCCTCATAGGACCGTCCGTCTAGCATTTTCATATCATTACATATCATACGCATTCGGTGGTATATTAGGGCCAAAAATTTGCGCTATGTTTGTATTTAAGTCCCTCCTATCTCGTCGAGACGAAGACTTCAATCTTCATATCTTTGGATAGAAGTAACTTAAATAGGGGCATCTGTTGCACCCTAATTTTTGACCATGAGATCCTCACCTCTTTTTGCGCTCTCATATTGTTTTTTGTTTTGTTTTTTCTTTTATATTTTTAATATTTTATTACGACTAACAAGGGTGTGCAGGCGCATTAATTTCAAATAGAGATGGCACTCATAATCCTATCCTTCCCGACATGGTCGTCCGATTCTGATCCAAGTTATGTTTATGGTGATTGCATCGTTTAAGTAGCTGGTGACGGGTTCAGAAAGATCTTCACATAATTCATCAGACATTGAGTCCAAATTTCTATCAAAATTCCCAAGCCGTGTGAATTCAAATTATTGTATTTGGCCCCAAAGATCAAGAGGAAGTCTAGATCGATATTCTACCACAGGGAGTTCATCATATTTAAGCTCATCATATAATCTATACTACTAAATTGCCGCATGCTACGAAATGGGAATCTCATAAGAACCAGATTTACGTATTCACAGGAATATTCCAAATGCTTGTTTTTAAGACCCGTCCTCATTTTCATCAAGAGTTTAAAGAGGCATGGCTCATACTTTTGAAATTCAGCAGAGAACTCTTTGCATTTATTGTTGTTCAAATTACAACGGAGATCCAAGGAAGCATTAATGTCTTAAAGCCTTTTGGTGTATGCTATATCATAGTCACTACAAACAGAGTTTAACTCGAGGAATTGGAATAATATGCAAGACATAAGCCCGTCACGAATTTGAAGAGTTATTAGATTATTGAATCTTTGATCCAATATTAATTATGTCTTCACTACACCACGGACAACAAATCATTGTGAAAAGACCTGCTAGCTCTAAAAGTCTGGGAACTCATTGGCTCTCTACACGAATGATTATATGCTGATATAATTAAAGGACCCTTTACAACAACCGAATTGAAGGTTCACAAGGTGTCTCCGAGGTTTCAATACAAGAATACATCTGGGATTTCGAGTACAATAAGAAGTAATATCATCTTACAGGCTAAACCTAAGCTAAGTTGGTGAAAAATTAGATATTTGCCAAACAAATACATATGCATTTGGCATTAGCTTTACGCCAGATAGTTTTGAAGGCATAGCTGCCACAACACGGACCTCGCCGCAAATTACGTTACATAATTCCTAAGTCTTTTGTACATCACTTTTCGAATCCAAACAATCTCTGTTCGAATGTGTCAAAGTAGGTTGATTGGTCATTGCTGCGCATTCAGGACGGTAGCATCTTTTCAATAGGTCTCGGCACACTGCAACCGCAAGTTTCTTTCGCAATGAGTTTCTCCATCACATTATATGCCTGCAAAACAGAAGAAGAAACACACAGTTTAATAGACTCGATTCAGTATTATAAAAGCTACAGGCAATCAACTATTACCACATGCTGCCTCTATTGTACTTTTAGTTACGAAGTTACTCCAAGACATGTCAGCTGCCAGAAATAAGGATTAAGGTTCATTCAGTGGCAAAAATCCTGCTCATAGCCACAGGCGTTGGAATGGCGCAGGAAGTCGTCAATGATGCCATTGCTGATGTGATTACCCTAGGGAAGAACGAAAGCATGCCAACGGTTCTAATACTGACATCCCCCCCCCCCCCCCCGCAGCACTGCAACCAGCAAGTAATAACAACAGGTTCAAGCACAACTTTCTGAAGTTACAGTATCAGGATTTGTGAGCAGGATTTCTGCTCTTAGCAACTGTTTAATGTAAAGGAAGTCGAGATTTCTACCTCTCAATTGAAGTTGTAAATTCTGAAAGAAATGACGTTATCCGCAACAACGAAGCCTCCAGTCGCTCACGCGAAACCATTTGTTGTTCAGTGAATCCATTTGAGTTGTCCAGGCTACCATCCAGATCTTCACTAGCACCGCGCTTCGTGCTCGTAAAACTGTACCACATCTCCAGTAAATTCCCGTTCAGCCTTAGCCTGCACAAAACAACATCAGAAGCTCACTTATTTGACGTTTAGCAGTATCATTTTGCGAATTCAACTGTCTAACTGATATACCCTGCCGCCAGTTTACGCATCGCCGACAATTTAACTTGTCAAAGCAATAGAATCCAAAAGATAGGTGGAAGTGAGGACATCAGAGAGTTAAGATGAATATTTCAGCCCTCAGAATTTAGTTCATCACTGGGCGGAAGTTCGAGCAGCCGGGAGAGAAACAACCGAAGCTGTCACCGACTTCCTACTGAGCATCAAACAACTTGAAGACAAAGCTTTCACAAGCAACAAATATCGGGAAGACAACAACAACATCTTCACTTCTCTCAAGGCTCAGACGCGAGGTAATCATTGCCACTTTTAAACTTCCCTCGGCAACGGCATAACAGCAAGCAAGCATCAACCACAGGCACCAACAACAAGCACTTTGTTCCTATATGCAAACACGCTAGTTCAACAAGCCTCAGACAGTTCAGCAAGCAACTAAAGCAGCTCAAACTTCAGCCTCACAACTCGAGCACTCAGATCGAAACAATGGCAACCATAGTCCAGTCAGGCTCAGACTAAATGTCATCATTGCCAATTCATAACCTTTCTCAGCAGGCTCAAGACAAGTCAACTTCTGAACTATTAGCGGCATCATGAAAGAAGAAGAGAAGTATCAGCATCAAAACAATATCAGTTCACCATCTGCGACAACAACAGCGCAAATATTGACCATCACAAAACAATTTGAGGTCTAAGCTTAAGGATGAAAATGGGTTATATTCTCCGCCCTCAGCTCCATCCATCACTGGGCAAAAGCTCGAATAGCCGGGAGGACAACAAAAGGATTTGCTGTCAACTCCCTACCAACTCGAAAGCATCAACGTGTAACAACAGCCTCAGACACGCGGTTCAGACTCCTGAGGTCATCATCACCGTCGAACCTTTCCCGGCAACGGCCCAAAACCGGCAGCCTCTGGACTTGAAATCTGCGCCTGAAAGAGGAAGAAGAACGTCAACATAATAGATAATTCAAATAAGCAGCCATAACAGGTAGTTCATCAAACAATCACAACAGGCAAGAAAGTGAGGCCACAACAATACAGGACTACCACAACCACTAGTTCATCACCAGCAACTTCGCGTGAGCCCTCACCAAAGAGTACCCAGCGCGATTGAAGTCCATCACAAAACACATTGGCTGAAGCCCATGGCAAAGTGTATCATGTGTCAAAGAATCAAACTATTGTTACTCTGGACCACCAATCTCCCTCGGCCCAAAATTGTGGCTATCTGCACCTGCCAAATTGCCAATTCAAAGTTAGTAAAACCATTAGGGAATATGCCTATTTGGGAAAAGATTTAAGACAGCTAAGCAATCTTCAGAACAACGAATCTAGACAGACAAATGTTGAACGAAATCAATACAACATCAGAGATTGAATTTTCATTAAACGAAATCAGATGAAAATGGGAATGTTTCAATTTGATCTAGACAAAAACGGAAGGTCCAAATCAGGCATTTAAGGCAGTTTAATCAGAGCTTAAACACAGAGATTCTTAGCTCGCCTATATAAGAGGATCGAGAAGACAGAAAAGACCACCGAGAACTCTCACAAAAAAACCCTAAATTCGTGACCTGAAGTTTTCGAGTAAAAACACTTATCTTTCGCCGCGAAGTCACCTCCAACCGTTGCGAATCCCACCAGCGAGACGTCCGTCATCGCCACGAATCCCCTTCGCCGCCACCATCACCCAAACCTTCGGTAAACCACTAACCTTTATCTATGCCATTGCATGATTGATGTTTTGTTTGTGGTTTCACGTGCAAACGCGAAGGAAAACGATGAATGATCGAGAGAAACAGCAAGAGAGATTAGCGATCGGAGATGAGAGAGAGAGAGAGGCGCGATCGCGGACAGATTTGGGAATTGGGGGGGGGGGATTTAGGGTTCTGTTTCTATTTTATGTTGTTTACTGATTAATAATGATAATCACACTAATCACCACACACACTAATCACTACACACACCCTAATCATCCGTTAACCACCCTTAGACCTCTAATTTGATTTGATTAATAGTTAACCTAATTAATTAGTTAGTTAATTAGCCCCCTTTTATTCTAATTAATCCTAAAAAGAACCTGTTTAATTTATCCCTTTAATCAACTTTTCATTGTGTTTGTTAATAACTTTGATTTAAAATAATATGTTTCTAACTAATTAACTTGCTCATCTTACTTAATCAACTTTTTTAATAAAACCAACTTATTTATATTTCACTCAATTTATTTAATATCATTTTATTAGATTTAATAATACTTTTTATCATAAAACCTTCTCTAGATAATAAGATAATTAATTTATAGGATTATAATTTATTCTCTTTTAAAATAATATGAGGACAATATTTTCATATAATTTAAATAATTGGTTTGTTTTTTTTAATAATCCAACCTAGTTAATATTTATTTATTTATCTTAAATTTCAACTTAATCAACCTTACCTTTTTTATCTTAAAATCAACTAAGAATCATATTTATTTTCTATTAATATGTTTTGCCAATCTTCTCAACTTAACAATTCTTAAAAAAAATAATAAGTATTTTATCTACTAAAAACCTTTTTTTCTCTATAAACAATTACGCCTTTTTTGTCAAAAAATCATTTAATCAATAACAAAATCATTAGTATTTAAATTAACTTTTAGAGGTAATAATAATGAACACCTTTTTTATTTATTAGGCCATAACCAATAATAATCTAATTCAGCCTTAATCCAACTCCCCTAAAAAATCAATCCAACTTTTAAAATCAATTAGACTAAAATTAATCAATTACCGTTAAAATCAATTTCAAACCTCCGCTTAAAAACAACCAACAGCGTAAAATACCACTTAATCGTGCACCCCACGACACATTCACTCTCACACACTTCAGCGCTTTCATGCGTATGTGTATGTCTTACTCTTCCGCAATTTATTTTATTGCATTTACTTATATCGCATTTATATTCACGCATCGCATTCCGTCCAAAGGAAAACCCTACACATGATTCAACAATCGTGTGTAGTGAATTCACATTTGCATCATTCTCCCCATAAGATCCTTGATCCCATTCAAGTTGATCGCTTAAGATAGATCCTACCCCATAGGAAGGACCTTGTCTTCTCTCTTACAACTTAGACAATCAACAATTAAACACAATACAAACAACTCAAATCAATATAAAATTCAAACACATTAGAGAAAGATGCCAATCATCTTAAGTGAGATAGAATCTCCACCCCACAACAATACAATCAAGCCGTAGGGACTTTGCCTTAAGAGAAATAAAGGCATACTCGTCAAACAATCCGAGTACTTAAGCCCTTTTCTTAAGACGATGCAAAGACTATTTTCCTACACCTTGTGGCGGTTAAATCTCTCTTAAAATGAAGACACATCTCTTCTCCTGAAATCAATCAATCAACTACCCTAAACCCGTAGGAACTTTGACCACAGTCAAAGATCTCCTCTAACCCTTTAGGGGAACTACAAAACACTCTGATTCCACTCCCGTAAGGATATGTAGGCATAAGATGCGACATCTTATCGAGTATACTTAGAAACAAACCCCCTAGGTCTTTCAACCTTAAGCAGATAAACACTTAGCAATAAACAATATAAAACAAGAGGTTCCTGTAGAGTACTACAGAAACTTAGGATGCTAGTACCTTCCCTAAGTTTAACCAACCCCCGAACCTAAAACTCTCTAAACCTTGCATTTGCATTGCATTGTGGGAATTTCGATCTTTATCCCTTCCTTTGGACAAATCAAAGTTCGGTTGCAAAATGAATTAAAGATTCAAACTAATCAATAGTTTGGTATTCGATTTTCACCGCGACAGTCTGTTGTTGCCAACTCTTTATGACAGTTACCCTTGGCCTTTTGATAGCAGTTCCTTAGTTACCATTTAGTATTAGATTGATGTCCTTAAATTTGTGACTTTAGGCTGTTAATTGATTGGTAATTTGGATTTTAGGCATTTTCGTGTTACAAGCTAATTGCTGTTAATATTTGAGTTTGTTAGCTCAAAAGCATTCTTTGCCAGGATTAGATACTCAGGCCTGCTGTAGGAGTATGGTCAGTCTGCATCCATTACTTGTTTTGGTCTGGTTTTTTTTTCTCTTCATACTACTGTTCAGCTGTCCCTTGAGTCACTTTGTTGCAATTTGGATTTACATGATCATGGCTGCTAAGATTTGGACTGCATGCTTAAGGTAGTAATTATCATTTTTGTGGAGTTTGGTTTTAAGGAGATATCATTATTGGAACTTGGTAATTTGTTATGATAAGCATGGAAATCCTCACTGTAGGATTGATTTGACTTTTGGATGCAATTACCTGAATTTTTGAGTTGGTAACATTATCTAAGGGGGGCGGTTTTATCTGTTGGTATAGGTTGTATTTCAAATTATTTGATTTGGTTATCATGTGACAAATCTGTCATTGCCCAGCAGCCTTGCATACCAGTTAGCCATTGTTTACAACAACATATCATCCCATTGGTGTTGTGTGGATTTGGAGGCAGCTAGTCATTCACTTGTGGTTTCATTGATTAACTGAGTTCTTCTTTTGAATTTAATCATTGAGAAATGCATTTAAAATTTGAACAGACCCTCACTTGTATCAAGTTGCATTTGGTTTGATCTAAGTTTTCTCATTTGCATCTCCAAATGACAAGATGCATAAACTTTCAATTTTTACCGTGTGAGCATGATCTCAAAATTTGGTTGTTACCATCTTAATCCTCATCAAAAGTTAATCAGTTTTGACTAAAATATCGTGAAAAATGGTTAAGATTTGAATAAGTTGACATCAAAATGCATTTCTTGTAATTTTCCTTATTCTTGCTCTTTCATGCTTGCCCAGAAATCTTGCCAAGCGCACCATATATACTTATGGGGGTGGCTACATCAACGGATGTATAGCCACCCCAGTGGTAGAAGCATGCGCCTTAAGTCACCCATCTTGTCCTTGGTCCCTGGTTCGATCCCTGGTTGGGACACCTTTTTTGGCATTTTATTTAAATAACAAGCTCCATTCTTTTTTCTTCTTGCTATTCATTTCCTTATCACATGCGCGCTATTGGCCTAGTGGTTGGTGCCATGAGTTTGCAAACTAAAGGGCCTGGGTTCAATTCCCAGTGTGGCCCCTTTCCTTTTATTTTATATTTGCTTGTTCTAATTGTTTGTTTTATTGTCATAATTCATCAAATCTTAAAGTATTCATATTTTCCTCATTTTTCACTCTTTTTGATCCATTCTTTTTGCAATATGTTCGTTATAATGTCTATTTTTATATGATATGGGAATATTACATGTTTTTAAATTGTGATGCCCTTTGGCTATGTGGAAATGTGTTCATTTACTAAGATCGTTATCTTACTTGTTGATAATTTCCTTTGAGCATGATTGAACTTCTTGTAAGATGTTTATCCCCCTTGTTAGTTAACATGTTAGGGTACCCCTTTTGATCTCACCATAATCTTGTTTCATAAATCCCTCCTAAATTATGAGGTTTAAACTGATTTAGCGGTGTTTGATTATCGTCTATGCATTGTTGTTATATTTGCTATGTTTTGAATTTGTGACTTGCCCATCTTAAAATTGTGATTTGTTTATGTGGTAATAACCTTCATCATGTTGCAATCTTTGTCAAGATGAGCCCTCAATCTTTGTTAAGATGATTTATTGGTTGTAACCCTTGGTATCATTTAAAGTATCTGCTTATTGTAATATGCATGCTTACTTGTCTTAATCTTATTTCATCTTGCTTTATTAAGTACTTCATCCCCCAAGTGATGGAACTTTCTAGTTCTCATCCAAGTTGTCTTCCCCTCTCTCCTTCCAAAGGAAAAGTTTCTCCCTTGACCCTTGTGTCATTGGATATCTCATTTACCCTTCTTGACTTTGTGAATTCATCCTAACCCTAGCTTAGTTAAGTTAGAACATTCAAACCATTAGACTTTTCCGTAAGTCTAGAAAACCTACCTATACTAGGAGTGCTCCATCAATTAGGACCCTAGGATAGAGTTTGTAAACTCTATGTAAGAATCATAGCAATGATTACTTACTTCCCCTTTGAGTGTTCAACATAGATTTAGAGAGTTGTCTTAAACTCTACACAAGCATGGATATGGTTGTTCCCCTCTGAACCTTGATCATAATCAAGTGTTCTTCATCCCTTGTGAGGTGAACTACGATTGCTCTGATTCTATCCTAGTTAGGATATGTAGGCAGAGGACGCGACGTCTTTGCGAGCAAACTTAGAAACTATCTTTAGGTCTTAACCTACACCCTTTACCCAACCCAAACCTTAGCAAACATTTACCAACTTAGCATGCAAACAAACAAAAGGTTTCTGTAGAGTACTACAGATGTCTAGGATGTGAAATACCTACCCTATGCATAACCAACCCCCGATCCCCGAATCTCTTAGCGTTGTTGTTACGTCGCGAAAAGGGTTTTTCTTTCTTTAGACCTTTCCTTTGGATAAATTAAAGTCCGGTTGTGAGTTTAAGAATTAAAGATTCAAGTTAACCAATAGCTTGGTATCACGATTCTCACCGCAACAGAAATGGCGACTTCACTGGGGAAGAATACTTAACTTGAGGGTTTAGCCTATTTTGTTTAATTGTATGCTATATTTGTAAATATTTGCTTAACATGTATATTTGTCAATATATTTGTCTGATTGTTGGGTATTGGGTGCTTTGAGTGGTGAGACGGTCCTATACCTGGACTCGAGTGCACTTATGATAGGATGGTGGTATATTCAAGAAGGCTTATAGGGAGTTGATTCCCGACCAAGCTAACTTGAGAAACCACCGCTCAGTGTAGGCCCTCTTGAAAGTTTAGTATTGTTGATCGAGTATTCGTGAAAATAATGCTACTTTCGATGAAGGAGCCCATGACACTGTGGACTTTTAGAATACATTTTACCCCACTTTTGCCTTATTAGGACGTAGTGCGATGGCTATAAGGAAGTATTTCCGAAGTAGTTGATACGCGATACTACACTCGGACGAGATTCCCTTGAGAATATTATCGATTACCAAGTGATTTGGGAAGTTGATAATATCCGAAAGATGGGTTGATGACTCTGGGGACTTTGTAGAACCCGTTCGGCAGGTACAATAAATCCATAGTACAAATCTTTGGGGATGGGTAGACCCTTGGACTCATGCTTGTTTTTAACCTTAAGCTTGTGTTGTGTTCATATGCATTTGCTTGTGTTTGTGCATTCATATCATCATGTCATCATATCATCATATGGTTTCATGGAACTCAGACTTTGTTGTTTGTAAACATCAGAGGTCGTCATGAACAGTGAAAGAAAGAAAACTTTGAAGTACACTTACAAGGGTTTTAACCTAGATGATTTGAAAAGGTTGAGCACCTTAGTGACAGATCCAGAGGGATTTCAAAGCCGATATGGGAAGTTGTTGCTACTCTTGAAGATAAAGATGGATAATGGACTTCTTTCTACTCTCCTCCAGTTTTATAACCCGCTCTACCACTGTTTCAAATTTCCTGATTATCAGCTAGTGCCCATGCTAGAAGAGTATTCTCAGTTAATTGGATTGCCCATTCTTGAAGTTTCTCCTTTTTCGATTGTGGAGAAGGACCCTAAAGAGCAGGATATTGCCAAAGCTACACGTTTGGGAGTGGTTGATATAAAAAAGAATCTGATTACAAAAGGAGGAGTCTTTGGGTTAAAGGCAGAATTCTTGGTTGAGAAAACTCAGTACTATGCAGATCATTTAAGCATGGATGCATTCGAGGCTATTCTTGCCTTACTCATCTATGGTATATTCTTGTTTCTGAGCTTTGAGAATTTTGTGGACCTCAATGCCATCAAAATTTTCTTGAAGAAGAATCCTGTGCCTACCTTATTAGCAGACACGTACCATTCTGTTCATCTGAGGAACTTTCACAATGGAGGAATGATCACTTGTTGCACTCCTTTATTGTATAAATGGTTCACTTCACACTTGCCCAAAGCCAACGCTTTTTGGGATCCAAAGAAAGGATGGTGGTCACAAAAGATCATGGCTCTTACCCATTCCGATATTTATTGGTATAGTCGTGATTATGATGAGACAATGATTATTGATAATTGTGGGGAATTTGGCAATGCACCTCTTCTCAGCATTAATGGAGGGATCAACTACAATCCAATACTCGCCCGCCGACAATTGGGATACCCTCTAAAGGACAAACCCAAAAGTGTTCAAGTGGAAAGTATCTTCTTCAAAGAATGGGAAGATAGTCAAGGACTAAAGGAGAAAATTCTAGAAGCTTGGAAGCATCTACACAAGAAAGGGAAGAAAGATCTTGGAAGACTCAACTGTGTCTCTTTGGAACCTTACCTCCAATGGGTTCGAAAAAGAGCCGTCACACTAAGGATGCCATAACCTAAGCAAGAGCCTATGGCCTTGAAGGAAGAACGCCCGTTGGTCTTCATGTCTGAAGAAGAAAAGTTGAAAATTGCTTTGGTCAAAGCACAACAAACTGAAGAAGCTTGAAAGCACAAGTATCAAATAGTCGTCAAAGAAAATGCGGAGCTCCAGAGACAACTCCAGTTGAAAGATGAAGAAATCCTCTCTTATAAGAAGAGGAAAGCACTAGAAGAACCTTACGAGCCTCAGTCTAATCCATGGAAGATAATTGTGGACAGACTCATCTTTGAGAAGACTCAGATGGAAAGAAAGATCGAGAAGCTCAACCTAAGGCTGCTAGGAGAACCTTGATAGGGTTCATGTAGTTGTTATTTAAAACTCTTGTAAGGGGAAACAATGTTTTGTAATTCGTTTTGTTAATCAATGAAATGGCGACTGCTGATGTTCGAAAATATCTGAGTTCCATGACAACCATTTGCATTTGCATTTGCACTTCTTCTAACCATTCAAGGAAATTCATTTTTTTCTTTGCAGACAACAACATGGTAAGAAGAGACATGCTTCGGGTTCCAGATCTGAGATTGGGCTGTCTAAGGATGTTAACGAGACTTGTCCGAAACCCTTCTGCTTTCATAGTCAAATATGGAGACCTATTGCCATTGATAAGCGCTTCGATCAACGAGCCCATGTTGCAAGCCTTGGTTGAATTCTATCATACAACTTACCACTGCTTTGTGTTTCCAGACTTTCAGTTACTCCCGACCCTCGAGGAGTATAATGCTTACTTAAAGATTCCATGGACTTTTACGCTCCCTTATGGAAAACCAAAGAAAAGGGACTTAGCTAAAGCCCTGCATATCAAGCTGGAAGAATTACCACCGATGAGAGCGAAAGGAGGGTGGTATGGAATGGATGCCATGCCTCTAATGGAGATGGCTGAGTATCATTATGAAAGCAGAAACCTGGGCATTTTTGAGGCGATTCTGGCACTACAAATATATGGACTGTATCTGTTCCCAAGCAGTTACGACTTCATCAGCGAAGAGGTGATCCGCCTCTTCATCCTCAAAAATCCGGTCAACACAATACTGGCTGACACTTATGTAGTCATCCACCGTTTCGTCTTGTATGATTGTGGGCAATTCTCATGCTGTCTTGCACTACTCGACCGATGGTTTACTTCTCATCTGCAAAGGACCCATATCCTTTGAAGGCTTCCTACCAAAAGCGCATGGATTTCTAAACTCGCCACTCTCAGACACCATGATATCACATGGTATGACACCAGCATCGGTGACCAAGTCATGATTCCTAGCTACGGAGATTTCCCCAATGTGCCTCTCATTGGGATAGAAGGGGTGATCACCTATAATCCTATTCTCGCTCGGTGTCAACATGGGTATCCTACCAGACCAGAGCCCGAACCAGAATTGTTGAGGCCTTGCTTCTGTGAGACAGGTCGCAACCAAGAACTAGAAGCAAATGCTCAATACGCTCAAAGAGATCCACACCTCTTAGGCCTAACTCCAATGGAGAATGCAAGCTGTTTAACCACCAGGGGGTACCTGCTATGGTCAAAAGAAATTGCCTTAAACATGTTCTACACTCATGACTATGAGATAACCATGGAGCCTGAGGTCCCCGCGACTAGGGAAGAGCTAAGATACGCTTTGGTCAAAGCGCAAAGAGAAAACGAATACCTGTGGGAGATTATCCGCCATGATCAAGTTCATGTCAGAGTCCAAGAAGGAGAAGGATCGTCTCGTTAGATTGATTTTTGTTTCACCATTTCCCTGCTTTCCCTAAAAAAGGATTGAAATCCTGTTTGTTGCATTTATTTTCATTTTCCTTGTAAGAAAGGTCTTTAGCAAAGGCCACTCTATTGTAATAGATTTCCAGCTATCAAATGAAAAACGCTTTTTAAGCATGTCGTTACATGTTGGTCTAACTTTTTGTTTGTAAACAAAAATTGAGTTTCCTTGAATGGTTTATGCATCCACATTTGCATTTGCATGTCATCCTGCATCAGTCCTGCATTTGGGTTCCGCAGCTCATCCTTTGTTCTTGTCCAGAGGGAGATAAGGAGTCATGCTGAGTACCCACAGATACAACACACGGTCCCAAGCTCAAAAGAAGATGGCAGATAACGACCAAAGGTTCGATCAAATGGATAATGACATTGAAGGGATCAAAGGGGACGTCAGCCAAATCATGGAAGTCCTCAACATAATCAAAGCAAAAATGGATACGCAACCTACAGTGATCTCCGAAGTTGCCACAGCAGCAACCAATGTCACAATAGCTCCTGTTACTTCAGCAGAGTTTCCCTATGGCATGTCCCGGGATTTTGTGCCACCTTTCAACAACATGCAGTCTTCAAGTCTCAATCCCTTGTTCGACTCAACAATCAGAAACCCTATTTTCACTCAAGCAGGTGGGCCTACCACAGTACGACCAGTTTTCACCAATCAACAGCCAATCTTTGATATACCCGATGGATCTGAAGCTGAGGACGAAAAACACGAAAAATTAAGAGTGGAGATGGACATCATGGCCAAAAGGATGAGGGCCATTGAAGGAAATCATGTCTTTGGATCTGATGCCAAGGATCTATGTCTGGTATCTATATTGGTGTTTCCTCAGAAATTTAAAATGCCAATCTTCGACAAATATGAGGGGACCACTTGTCCTAAAGAGCACCTAATCATGTACTGTAGGCGGATGGCTCCGCATATTGAAAATGATAAACTGTTAGTACACTGTTTCCAAGATAGTCTTAAAGGGGCTTCGACTAAGTGGTATCTCGGTTTAGATCAAGCTAAAATCCACAGTTTCCAAGACCTTTCAGATGCTTTTATTCAACAGTATAAGTACAACGTGGACCTAGCTCCCGACCGCCGTCAGCTTCTCAGCATGACGCAGAAAAATATTGAAACCTTTAAGGAGTATGCGCAAAGATGGCGCGGAACTCCAGCACAAGTAGAGCCTCCCCTTACTGAGAAGGAGTTGGCAGACTGGTTTGTGGATACAATTTGACCAGAATTCTATGAACGTTTGATCAGCAGTGTTACAACAAATTTCTCTGATATTGTGGCAGTGGGAGTCAAGGTGGAAGCAAGTTTAAAGAGTGGAAAAGTGACCACTCCAAATATTACCTCAAGCGCTAGCACGGCAAAGAAGCCAGTCAGCACTTTCCACAAAAAGAAAGAGGGAGAGGTGAGTGCAATCACATATGGAAAGAAAGCACAGAGCTCACGAAGCCACCACCAACAGTACCAACCATCATATGTGGCGGCAGTGACCCCGGTTTTTCAACCTTCTTCACAACATGGTCCCTAACCTGGGGCATTCAGCAATCAGCACCAGTATCAGCCTGGCAATCAGCAACATTACCACACCAATAATCAGCAACAATACCAACAGCCGCAGGGTCAACAACCTCAGAACAGGGCCCCGAGGGAAAATTATCAAGCAAATAGGCCAAAGATACAGCCTATTCCAATGAGTTACACCGACATGTTCCCCATGCTAATAGAAAGAGGGCTGGTTAAAACAAGAAAATTAGATGCTCCACCTAATCCACTCCCGTTCTATTACAATGCGAATGCTCGCTGCCTATTTCATGAGAATTCTCCAGGCCATGATCTCGAAGGTTGCTTCGCCCTTCAGCATCTAGTTCGTGAACTAATTGAAAAAAGAATTTTATCCTTCGAAGATAATCCCCCCAACGTTAAAAGCAACCCTCTTCCAAATCATGGTGGAGTCAACACCATTACTGAAGAAGGGGAGGGGTCAGAAGACAAGAAAGTTACTACTGTTGGTGAGATCAAAGTGCCACTAGCAGACCTACACAAATGCCTCGCTCAGGCGTGGTCTCTCAAGACATCTCACGAAGATTGAAAATAATGTATGCTGAATCCTGAGGGTTGTGACGCTGTGAAAAAGGACATTCGGGCTATGATTGAACAGGGAATGATAGAATTCGCCCACCGGAAAAAGGAAGAAGATGTGGCAGTCATTGAACCTATGTTTAACATACCAGGAGAGCCCAACAAAGGAGCCGTATTCAGAGATGATAACAGTAACAAAAACTACAAGAACGTTTGGCCAGTATTTCGCGATGATGCACCCCCAAAATTCGGGAGGGGACAAATTAGGTTTGAGCCGAGGGGAGGATCCAAGCCTCACCCAAGAGCCGTGACACCAAAGCAAGACTATTCATGGTGTGAGGGGATTTTCAAAGAAAAGAAACCAGTAAGTGTGGCCAACATTGCCAGTGGAAGCTAAATGACCCGGAGTGGTCGCGTCTATCAACCTCGAACATATAATGAGGCTCCTCCACCAGCAGTTTCTGTTCAAAAAACTCCTGTTCCCCAGAAGCCTGTTCCAGAGGCACCCACCGCCAAAGAAACTTTAGTTAGAGGAAAAGAAAGTCTCAAGAACGATGAAGAAGAATTCTTGAGAATCATTCGACGAAGTGATTATAGGGTGGTGGACCAATTAAACCAAACACCCTCCAAGATCTCGGTCATGGCTTTTCTTTTAAGCTCTCCAGCGCACCGTCAGGCATTGCTCAAAATCCTGACACAGGCCCACGTCACTAAAGATATTACAGTGGGGCAGTTTGACTCTGTTGTAGCAAATATCACTGCCTGCAACACTTTGAGCTTTGATGATAACGACCTGACAGCTGAGAAGCGTAAGCACAATCGTGCTTTACATGTGTCAGTCAAATGTGAAGATTATACAATGTCCCGAGTTCTTGTCAACATGGGATCAACATTCAACGTAATGCCTAAAAGGACTTTAGCCAAGCTGGCATATCAAGGTGCTACCATGAGACCAACTTCTCTTATAGTAAAGGCATTTGACGGATCTAGGAGAACCGTGATAGGAGAAGTTGATCTTCCAATCCTAATTGGACCACAAATCTTCGAAGTCACCTTCCAGGTGATGGACATAAATCCGATCTACAGTTGTCTATTGGGAAGACCGTGGATTCACACAGCTGGCGCTGTCACTTCCACTCTCCACCAAAAAATGAAGTTTGTTGTGAATGACCAGCTGGTCATTGTCCGTGGAGAAGAAGATTTAATGGTGAGCAACTTGTCATCATTCCGGTATATTGAGGCTGATGAAGATTCCCTCGAGACGGCCTTCCAAGCACTAGAAATAGCTCACGTTGTTCTAGTTGATGAATCAAACATAACCTGTGGGCCATCATTTACCTCTGCTCAAAGTATTAAGGCAGCACTGAAAGCTGGAGTTCCATTAGGATGGGGAAAAGTTATCGAAGTCAATGCTAGAGCCAAGAATGATCGACAAGGGTTGGGTTACAAACCAACTCCAGAAGGCGATCCAGAAGAAAGCACCATGAAGAAGAAGTCTTTAAAAGAGATATTCACCAGTGGCGGCGTGCAAGTCAATGCCATTATTGCTGAAGATGAAGATGGTAATTTGGATCATCTAATAACTAGAGGAGGAGCAGCGTTACGCAATTGGGAGGCTGTGGAAGTTCCCATCTTTTTACCTTTAGAGTAATTCACTCTGCTTGTTAGCTTTGTGTTTTTCTTTAAAAGTTCCTGGTCTTGCCCAAGGCCTGCGAATTATTTTGTATTGGGCCACTTTGCAAATTTGAAAATCATTAATGAAAAAGTGTTTTTGTTAAAACTCTTGTTATTTGTTTTGCGCATCATTTTCACTCTTTTTGTTAAAAGAAAAAATGGTAATCTTTTTGAAAAAACAATAATAATAACAACCCCTCATCTGCATGTCTGTGTGTGTGTGCCTAATTGTTCCAAAATAAAACATGCAAAATACCTCCATCCACCACAGAATCCTCTGATCCTTCGACTCCTTCTACTAGCAATTCATTTGTCTTTCAAGCTGAAGAAGAGAATGACGAAGAGTTAGAAGTCCCAGAAGAGTTAAAGAGAATGGCTGAATACGAAGACGTTTTTCTCCAACACCACAAAGAGCAGACTGAAGTCATCAACTTGGGGTCAGAGGAAGACAAAAGAGAAGTAAAGATCGGGGCATCATTAAGGCCAGAAATAAAAAACAAGCTGATAAAAATCCTCAGAGATTTTGTTGACGTATTTGCTTGGTCCTACCAAGATATGCCAGGGTTGGATACCGACATTGTCATGCACAAGCTCCCCCTGAAGCCAGAATGTCCTCCGGTCAAACAAAAGCTTCGCAGGTCGAGACCAGACATGGCGCTTAAAATCCGAGATGAGGTCAAAAAGCAAATTGATGCCGACTTTTTAGCAGTATCCAAGTATCCAGAATGGGTCGCAAACATTGTACCAGTCCCGAAGAAGGATGGCAAGGTCAGGATGTGCGTCGACTACAGGGATCTAAATAAAGCAAGTCCAAAGGATGACTTCCCTCTACCGCACATTGATACTTTGGTGGATAACACAGCAAGCTTTGCAGTTTTCTCATTCATGAACAGATTTTCTGGTTATAACCAGATAAAAATGGATCCAGATGACATGGAGAAAACAACCTTCATCACACCGTGGGGCACCTATTGTTATAAGGTAATGCCTTTTGGTTTGAAGAACGCAGGGGCGACGTATCAAAGAGCTATGGTCACACTCTTTCACGATATGATGCACAAAGAAATCAAAGTGTACATGGACGATATGATTGCGAAATCCCAAAGTGAAGAAGACCACTTGGATCATCTACTGAAGTTATTCAAGAGACTCCGAAAGTATCAATTGAGATTAAATCCAGCAAAATGCACCTTCGGAGTTCGCTCAGGCAAGTTACTTGGTTTCATCGTTAGTCAGCGAGGAATTAAAGTAGACTCTGACAAGGTTAAAGCAATCCAGGAGATGCCTGCTCCCAAAACTGAGAAACAAGTCAGAGGCTTCCTCGGACGTTTGAATTACATCTCCAGGTTCATCTCCAATCTGACCCCTACCTGCACACCGATCTTCAAGTTGTTACGAAAAGATCAAACAGTGGTATGGAATGAAAACTGTCAGGCCGCATTCGAGAAAATCAAGCAGTACTTCCAAGAACCTCCAGTGTTGATTCCTCCGGTACCTGGAAGGCCCTTATTCATGTATATGACGGTATTAGAGGATTCAATGGGCTGTGTCTTGGGCCAGACTGATGAGTCAGGGAAGAAAGAACACACAATCTATTATCTAAGCAAGAAGTTCACTGATTGCGAGAGTCGTTACTCTCCCCTGGAAAAAGCTTGTTGTGCATTAGCATGGGCCGCCAAGCGTCTGAGGCAATACATGATTTGTCACACTACAATGTTGATTTCTAAGATGGACCCCATCAAGTACATCTTTTAAAAGCCAACTCAAACAGGAAGATTAGCCCGATGGCATATGCTCTTATCTGAGTACGATATCCAATATGTTGCTCAAAAATCTATCAAAGGAAGTGTCTTGTCGGAACACCTTGCAGAGCATCCTATGGAGGATTATCAACCACTCAAGTTTGATTTTCCTGATGAAGATGTGATGTATATTCAGCGCACGAAACCAGAGCCTAGTCCGGAAGAAGGTCCCGAGCCGGGATCCCGCTGGGAGATGATGTTCGATGGAGCGTCAAACAAAAATGGACATGGCATCGGAGCTGTTCTAAAAAATCCAACTGGAGGGTACACTGCGGTCACAGCCCGACTTTGTTTCTCATGTACAAACAACATAACAGAGTATGAAGCCTGCATCCTAGGGTTGGAAGCTGCCATTGATCTCCGCATCAAAATCTTGGAAGTAATTGGTGATTCTGCTTTGGTGATATACCAACTCAAAGGAGAATGGGAAACTAGGGATGAAAAATTGATCCCTTATAAGACCCACATCTTAGAGATGGTTGAATATTTCGATGAAATTATCTTCAAGCACGTACCAAGGGCAGAAAATCACATTGTCGATGCGCTAGCCATGATGGCATCAATGTGGAAGGTCTAGTTTGTCAACGAGGCACCTCTGATCCGCATCGAAAGAAGGACAGTACCCGCATACGTCATGGAAATAGACGAAAAATCTGATGAGAAGCCATGGTTTCATGATATCAAGAATTTCCTCCAAAATTAAGAGTATCCCACTAACGCGTCCACAATTGACAAAAGGGCAATACGAAGGTTGTCATCTAAATTCTTCATCAGTAATGGTACCTTGTACAAGAGAAATCATGACATGGTCTTACTCCGATACGTCGATGAAAACGAGGCGAATCTCATAATGACCGAAGCACATGAAGGAACCTTCGGCACTCATGCAAATGGCCACGCCATGGCTAAGAAAATCTTAAGAGCAGGTTACTTCTGGTTAACTTTGGAGACAGACTGCATACTCTTCGCTCGAAAGTGTCATAAATGTCAAGTTTATGCTGATAAAGTGCATGTCCCTCCACATTCTCTCAATGTGATGACATCACCGTGACCTTTTGCAATGTGGGGCATATATATGATTGGGGCCATAGAGCCAAAAGCTTCCAACGACCATTGCTTCATCCTTGTCGCAATCGATTATTTCACCAAATGGGTGGAAGCAGCGTCGTATGCAAACGTGACAAAGCAAGTGGTTGCACGCTTCATTAAGAAGGAGATCGTCTGCCGATATGGTATCCCTAACCAGATCATCACTGACAATGGGTCGAATCTGAACAACAAAACAATGAAGGAACTTTGTGACGATTTTAAGATCAAACATCACAACTCGTCCCCTTACAGACCTAAGATGAATGGTGCAGTTGAAGCTGCAAACAAAAACATCAAAAAGATAATACAAAAAATGGTTGTAACTTACAAAGATTGGCACGAAATGCTACCTTTTGCTTTGCACGGATACCGAACATCGGTGCGCACTTCGACAGGGGAAACTCCATTTTCCTTAATGTATGGGATGGACGATGTGCTACCCATTGAAGTCAAAATACCCTTCTTGAAGATCTTGGCGGAAGCAAAGCTGGATGAAGACGAGTGGATAAAAGAAAGATTCGATTCGTTGAACCTCATTGACGAGAAACGAATGACGGCCATGTGTCACAGTCAAATCTATCAACAAAGGATGACCAGAGCGTTCAATAAGAAGGTTTGTCCCAAAGAGTATAATAGGGAAGGAGAGCTTGTGCTTAGAAAATTCCTGCCAACTCAAAAAGATATGCGTGGCAAGTGGATGCCCAACTATGACGGCCCTTTCGTTGTAAAGACTGTTTTTTCCGAAGGATCTCTGATTCTCGAAACTATGGATGGCGAACAACTCAAGTATCCCATCAACTCAAACACAGTGAGAAAATACTACGCCTGAAACGAAATACCTAGAAAGGGGATTCCAGTGCTTTATTAAGATGAAAGCCCAATGTTTGAAAGCTGGTAGACGCTGGGGCAGAGTCCTGTGCAGAATATTAGAAGAAAGGTCAACGCCTGTTGTTCTCGTCAGAAGCAGCAAAGCAAGTGAACTGGAAGTCGGAAGGACCATATTATTATGGGATTCTGTAACCTTTTATGTTGCCATTTTTTCAAACTTATAAAATTCCCAAGGCTTTGCCTTTTGTAAAGCTCTTGTCTATCAATAAAATCAGATTTTTTGGCCAAATCATTGTTATGATCCGCTATTTTTGTTATGCAATTTCACTTATTTGTTAATGAGAATTTTCATGAAAGCAAAGTATTTTGAAAAGCTTAAAGTCTTGTTTTGTAAAAAAGGAAAACATGATTTGACAAAATGTTTGAAAAATTCTAGAGGTAATATGATGATATTACACAGTTCTCGAAGTTGTGGAAGTTGTTGTTACCTTTGACCAAGCTAGAGGTGTCTGACAGCAATTCTAGCGCTTAAGCTAAGACTTCTTCTCTGCAGAATTACGAAGATATTATTGAGAAAAGATCGTTATCTACACCAAAGAAGGAAGCGTCACCTGACTTAAGGCATTTTGAAAACTCAGCATGATGAGTTCTCTCTTTATTTTGTTTTCCTTTGTTCCTACGGGTCGGTCTGCGTCTTACATACATCGTCATACCAGCATACGCATTTGTTTGCATTCCTGCCTTTGAGATCCTTCGATCATTACCTTTATCTTTGACTTGTTATTACAAAGTTCGCTTCAAAGTCAACATCCTGGAGTTCCTTATTTTCGCGGGGAAGCTAGTGGTGACTAGCAATATCCAATTTACACAAACAAGGGATTGTTACCAATTTTCATCTTCGGTTTAAGGTGGTCACCAACAAACTTTGAAAAACTAGTGGTCACTAGCACACGTTTAGAACTAATCATGATCGGTATCTTGATTTAGTCGTTACCAACTATTTTCCAAACCCAGTTGTTACTGATTCTGTTATAAAGCAAACCAATTGTTATTGGAGTCCCTTTGATTCGGTTTTCACCAATCTGGCTAAAAATCTGGTGGTTACTAGTATTGCCTTCTAAAAAACAATGGTCATTGACATTGGAGTTGGTCGTCACCAAAAATCCCTAAAAAGTACAATGATTATCAGCATCACCTTCGAATCCAATTGTTATTGGTACCCGTTTGATTCGGTTATTACCAGTCTTTATGAACCTAGTCGTTACTAGTCTTACCCTCAGACCCCAATTGTTACTGGTACCCTTTGATTCGGTTATTACCAATCTGTGTAAGTCTAGTGGTCACTAGCCTTGTTTGGAAAATCTAGTGGTTACTAGCATTATCAAGAACCAACTGTTATTGGTATACCTAGTCCGGTCGTCACCAATTAGCCCAAGTCCAGTAGTTATTGGCATCGCTTAAAGCAGATTGTTATCATCTGGTCGTTACCAAACTCTTTGAAAATCCAATGGTCATTGGACTCCCTAGACTCGGTCGTCACCAAAATTCCCAGTTAAGTCTAGTTGCTACTAGCATCATCTAGAACCAATTGTTATTGGTATATCCTAAATTGGTTATCACCAGTCCCCTCTAGATCCAGTGGTTACTGGCATTGTTTGAAAACTAATCGTTATTAGTGCCGGAAATTGATTGTTACCAACTTCCCCCAGCCAGAGTCCCGTTGTTTTAACAACATTGTTGGAATTCCCAATTGTAGCTGGAACTTTGATTTGGTCGTCACCATATCCCCAGGAAGTCTGGTAATGTTTAGCACTTCTTGGAAACCGTTATTGATTTGGTCGTCACCATATCCCCAGTAAGTCTAGTGGAAACTAGCACTGTTTGAGGCTATTTGTTATTCTGGTCATCACCAGTCTCCCCAGTTGAAGCTTTTGCTTTTCCAAGTCGATTCTCGGAGAACTAGTGGATACTAGTTTCCCCGGCACGTCCGGTCTTGTTTCTAACCTTTTCTTGAAGATCCCATTTGAACTCTTCGGTATAGGGAATTTCTCATCTGGTTATCCCCAATGAGATTCGTGTCTCCATTCCGTCTCTTCCCCGGTGAAGATTTGCTTCCTCAGTGGATTGGTTCCCCAGAAAGGTTTTCCCCAGTGAGGTTTGCGTTTCTTTTCTTTCGTTTCCCCAGTGAAGAATTGCCTTCTTCCCCTGTGGGTTTCCTCATCTGGTTATCCCCAGTGAGGTTTGTGTCTCCTTTCCTCAATGAAGATGTGTCTGCCCTGGTGGAATTTGTGTCCCCTGTGTGAAAGATTCCCTTGAACAACATCTTTAGTCATGTTTGAACTATCTTGTTTACTTTGCCTTGAATCTTTCCCCAATGTGTTGGGTCCCTCGTGAGTGGTTACTCATTGTATTGCCGTTCTTTTATATTTCCTCGTGTGTCTGCATCTGTCTTGCAGTCAAGCATCATAAAGCACCATTTAGAACTCATTACATTTCAGCATTTGTCCTTTTGCATACCATCGGATCTAAGGGACAAAATTTCTGGTTTGCTATATTTAAATACCTTTCATTACGATTCTATGAGGATTGTCATCTCTCATTGCCATCTAGTGAAGATATTTAAATAGGGGCATCTGTTGCACCCCAAATTTTGACCCCTTAGATCCTCATCATTATTGTAGGATCATATTTGCTTGATTAACTAACCTTAACCCATTTTCAGTTTATCTTTGTTAAGATGCAGATGAATCAGGGTTCCGTACCGTCAAAATCGAGGCTTTGATGGTTTGATCAATCAATGTTTTGGATTGATTAAACTTCAAACAAGATCAAGGATACTACATTGGGTCAAGTATGAATTCAATTTGAGGTGGTTACCCAAGAATTGAGAACTGTGCAATTTGAGATACCCGATTAGGGTTTTCGATTAGAAAAAGTTAACTGTAGCTTGACTTTTGATTCAAAGAGTATTTCAATGGTGGGATCAAGGTCCATTAAGCTCTTATGTCTTAGTAAAGTCCATCCAAAGAGTTTCAAGTCCTCAGGATGTCCGGATCACCAACGGGCGACTTGGTAGACACCGATCGATCGAAACGTTGGCCGAAAAGTCAACTCTCCAAAAATAAGGAATTTGACTTCAAGGTGTGAACGAAAAATGTTCCTTATATCATATTACACCTCCCCATAAAATTTCATGACCATTGGATCAAGGGTTGAGGAGTAATCGAAAAGTCGGGAAATTAGGGTTTTGAAAGGGGCTAAACCCTAACTCCCTAACCACACATCTGATTGAAGTGGTTCTAAGCTTGTTTGAAATGTCTTGACAAACCCTACAAAAGTCCCACAGTGGTCCACATTCAAAAAATGCATGGAATTGGAGTTATAGCAAAAATCATATTTCAAGAGTAAAGGACTTAGTGAAATTTCACAAGTTCTGGCCATACAAACCATTTTTTCAGTCAACTTCAAGGGGTTTTCAACCAAGATGCACATAGAATTAGAAGTTTCAATAAACATGAAAGTTGTAGAGCTACATGAAGGCTTTCTAAAAAGTACAAGAACTCCTCAAGAGGATTTTTGAGCTAAGAGTTATGGTACATGGAAGTTAGGCCTGTCACACTTGAAATCACTTTGGCCAAACTTCTCAAAATCAACTTTTCACAACATTAACCATTCTCAACCCTTGGATCATGTTGCAAGCTGATAATGAGAGGCTTAGATGAAGAGAAAACCAGAAGAGAGGTTGAAATGAGGAGCCAAACAAGTTGATAGCAAGTTGCAAATAAAATAATCATTTTAAAGGAGGAAAGAGAAATTTTTCTCCAACATTGTGGCAACAACAACTCCCTATCAGTATAGACCTTCTCTAATCACCTCAGCCCATCTTTCCAACTGCTATCGGCTTGCATAGAGCCTTGGAGCTGATGTGAAAATGGCTGCCACAAGATTTGGAAGGATTTTCTTCCAAAACTCCCTCCAAAGTTGGAAATAATCAAGGCATGCCCTCACTCTTCCTTGCACTATAAATAGAGGCCTCACCTTCATCTTCAAACACACCAGAGCAATATCATAACACCACAGCTCTCACTCTCCTCTCACTCATCAAGAAATCTCCAAATCTTCAAAACTTCCATTTTTTACAAAAAAAAACTGTCTTGAGCAAAACTCTGCTCAAGACCAGTTCCATCCCTTCCAAACCTCTAAAAATCACCCATGAAATCTTTAAATGTCATATAGAAGGTGTCCATACACTCAAACCTCTCAAAAATCTCATTTTCACAAAAGTCAACTCTCATGCTAAGCTACTTTGACCATATTGCATAAAACTGGCCAAAACTTGTTCCAGCCATTTTCTTGAGTTCCTAAACACTCAAACACCTTGCAAATATCCTCCCTCAACTGTTCAAAGCCCTAAGAATCAGTCGTAACACTTGTTTCTCAAACTGTCTTAAGATTAGCACCTTGCTTCAAGAAGAAGGCAAGTCCAAGGCTTGGTGGTGTGGAAGCATTCTCTGGTTTTCTTTGACATTTTAGCTTGCTTACAAGTTTGTCTACAAGAGGTAAGTCATCTCTAATTCAACTCATGTCATTATCATGATTTTTGCTTTGATTGTCACCAAATTTGCAATGTCACTGTTTTTATCATGATCCATATGTTGAGTTTTAGCATTTGTGAAAGTGTGTTTGGTTGTTGCCTTAAAAGCTTGTCCCTTATCATGCCTCTAATGTGTGTGTATGTTTTGATTTGCTTAGAACATCACCCTTGCCAAAATTGCTCTGCTGCTACAGCATGAGCAAACATGTTTACATCAATATATTGATTCCATTTTGTATTGGCATTTTGGTTGGTTTATGAGTTGAAACTCATTTGTTATCTCATCTGTAGCATGTGTATATGTCTATTTCTATTCAGATATGTTTTATGCTGATTTTGGAATTGTTCATGCTTGGTCATGTTGCTAAGTAGCAGTTGGGATGCCATTTCCCACCTCAATCTGTTTTGGACCCTTCTTGGTGTTTAGACACCCTTGATATTATGTATGTATGATGTGTATGAGGTTACCTGACCCAATTTTTGCATTCATTCTGACTTGACATACCAACTGCATCATATCATGTTTTAATTGTCATCAAAATGCCAGTGTCCATATTATCTTATTTCTAGCATCCATGTTTGTTTGAATCATTTCCATAACACACTTACAGTATGTGCACATGTTTGGTTTGACCTAAAACTATTTGGAACTCTAGTTTGATGTCACACTGCATTTCACAAATTACACTCATAATTGCATTTCTAAACCAAAATCACCATGAGCATACCTGTTGCACCCCAAAATTTGCCCTCACAATACAAGACTTTGTGTTCTAAGAAGGTTCACAAGGTTCACAAGTTCTCCAACAACTTGCATAACCTTTCATGAAGTTCATAAAGTCCACAAGCTACTTTATGAAGGTTCACAAGGTTCACAAGTCCCACAGTGCTTTCAATACCTTTCATGAGGTTCATGAAGTCCATAGGTTGCTTCTTGAAGGTTCACAAGGTTCACAAATTTCTCAACATCTACAAGACCTTTCATGAGGATCATGAAGTCCATAGGTTGCTTCTTGAAGGTTCACAAGGTTCACAAGCTTCACAATACCTCCCATGAGTATCGCAAGATATCTTATGAAGATTCACAAGGTTCACAAAGTTCACAATTGGTCAGAAGAGTTGACAATTCCCTCAGACAATGCACCTCCTAAGCAGTGCATCCAAAACTAGGGTTTTGACTTTAATCAGGCTAAATGGACTTCCAAGACTTCAAGTGAGCTTCATAACATCTTATATGTGTATAAGAACCCCCATGTCAAGTTTCAAGACTTTTCTCAAAAGTTTGCTCAGTCAGATGATCAGATAAGTCAAAAGCAGTCAACGCAGTTAAAGAGTCAAACTGAGGTCAACTGTGGTCAAACCAAAGTCAAACTTCATGATTTTTTGCCAACATCAAAGAGAGATTTGGTCCCAGGGGTATTTTGGTCATTTTACACAAATTCTACCGATTCCTTGAAGACGGGCTGTTATTAAAATTCTGAGGCATTTGATGCGTTATGGTTTTGAGGCATTTATCAATCACCAGTTCTGATCATATTGAGATTTGGCATTTGGTCAGTGGAGTTTAATTACGATTAGTTTTGCTGTTGACGCTGAAAATGTTGTGACCATGGTGCCCATATGAGTTTGGTTATGAAACAATTGGTTAACATTTTAATCGGATGATGAGATTAGGATCACAAATACCACTTGGAAATGTTTATGTTTTATGCCTATGTTAATGAATTAAATACTTGTGGATTTATTCACATTTGTTTATATTTTTTTTTTAACTAAGAATAGAATATAAATAAATTCAAAACTTTGAGAATTTTATTTCATAAATAATGCTATCATACAAGAATGGGGATGTTGCTTCATATTTTACAAAGTATTGTTACAAGGAAGTACATTAAAATTCTCAAATCCTAAGGGATTACATTAAAGCATCTATCCTAAATCCTAAAAGTATCTAAAGGTCTTCATGTTCGTATTTGAACTTCTCCATGAATCCTCAGCTAACCTGCACATCAAAAGAGAACAGACAGTACAGAAGATGTTAGAAGTTGTTCGACACTCTCAGAACAATTGTCATCATCGAGTGCCGGGAGTGGCACAACCGAAGCCGCATCCTACTCCCGTTACCGATCCGTGTCGTTGGCGTCAGATCAGGTGGTTATTATTGTTCTTATCATACGGGACAGCCGAGAAAGATGAAGAGATAAAAGAAGTTCGGGCCGATAAATGATTAACTGAAAAAAGGGTCATATACCGAAATTGGGGTCGTAAAGCATAACCGATTACAAATTTGGATTTTCTATCAAGTAAATACCGGATGTACGAGCCAGATGCCGTTAGCTCTAAACCCACTCCGAATAATCCAACTTTGCTCATCAGTTCACCAGAAACTGAAACTGAGTTCAAGTTCTGCGACCAGATAACCAAACAGACCACAACTGAATATCAGCAGCAGAACCATCAAAAACGAAGAGGATCCGAACTGCATCGAAAATCAGACATCAAAGATCAAAACTGCATCATCATCAATAACCCAGTTCGTGTCAGAAATGACAAGGGGCTCCAAATCAGAAAATCAGTTCATCAGTATCCAAATGGAATAGAGTTCCAATGACAGAAAACCGGTATCCAAATCCATGACAGATTCAAGCTACATCACAAAAAAAAAACAGTCCATATCAGTACCAGAAATCAGATACCTATATCTAAAAAAATCCAAATGAATCCATATCCAATGAAAATCCGTATCAAGCATAACCAAGAAACCAAATCGAGTGAAAAACCCGGTGAATCCAAACAAGTGAACAAATCAGACGAAATTGGTTTCAAGCAAGTCCAGAAAAGGAAAGAAATTCCAAATCAGAGTGAATCAAATCATATCCAACAAGTCAATCAGAATCAATCAATATCGTCAGCAAAAATCAAATCTCAGAGAAAGATAACGTCAAAATTCAGTATCCAAGCCCACCAAAATTATGTATAAAACGGACAAACCCTAACACCAGAAGAGAGGGGGAAAAACAGATAACAGTGAAAAATCGTAAAAACCCTAACCATCACAACAGCGCCGTAAAACATAGAACAAACTCACCACGAGCACAAAGCTGGGCAAGACCATCATCAAGACGCCGAAGCCGTCAGACTCAGACACAAGGACAATCTCTGTGTCGTCATCGTCCCCACAGTCATCCAACAAATCTCGTCGCGAATCAAATCAACCGAGACCGCCTTCATCGTTCGTCACAAACGCGGGCAATCAGTGGTGCTAGCCTCAGAATCATCTCATCATAGGCCTCTTGGCGCGATCTTCATCGGCGAAAACTTTCAAAACGTAAGACGGATATCCTCGTTTCCATATTTAACCATGTGTGTGTTTTTCAGGGAACGACGCAAGAATATGGTGGGGATTTGAAGACGGTAGCCATTAGAGATGAGAAAGCGAGAGAAAAGTGGCCAAACGAAGATGAAGCACGAACGGCGCCGCAGAAAATAGGGTTTTTGAAATCCTGAAGCACATCGTTAGATTGTTATCCCGTTTTGCTAATCCGGGTTGGGTCCGGAGGTAATGACCGGCCCAACCCTTTTATTTTTTTTACTTTCTTTATCAAATTTTTAAAAATATTTAAGTTGGTTCATTTTTTATAATATAAAAATTAAAAACATTTTCTTATAATATTAAAATAAATAAAAAAAACATTTTTTAAAATATTAAAATTAAAAAACATTTTAAAATATTAAAATTAAAACATTTTTTTTTATAATTAGAATCAATTATTCTTTTAAAACAAAGAGAAAATATTTTTTTAGAAATCATAATCTTCCCTTTTTTTCTTGTTTATTTATTATCAAGTTAAAACACTTAAGCTTAGGGTCATAAAGTAAAAAAAAAATATAAAAAATGTCCCTTAACATCCAAAGTAAGGACTACCTACTCCATTATAGTAGGGATAGTCTTACTAAGGAAAGGATAAGGAATAAGAAAGACCTTAAAACATTAGGGTAGGCTACTCCTAGATACTTGCTCACTTCAAAACTTTTTCACACTTAAACAAATTTCCAACAAAATTTTCAAACAAGTTTTTTTTCACATCCATACACGGATTATTATTAAACTATTCTGAAATTTTTTGCTATTCACACACTACACTTTCAAAACAATTCAAAAGTGAGCTTAAGTACCTAAGAGCCCATGGATAACCATGGATGAAAAGGGTGCTAGCACCTTCCCTTTTCATAACCTACCCCCCGGACCCAAAATATTCTCTAAGGTCTTTCCTGTTCTTTTATAACCTTTCCTTATGGATAAAATAAAAGTCGGTGGCGACTCTTGCTATCCACAACATTGTTTAAAGTCAGTTCTCCCACCGTGTTACAGAACTGGCGACTTTGCTGGGGACCTATTTAAGAGGGGTACCCTTAAGAATTAAGATCACTTTAAATTGTTTGCCTTGTTTGCTTTATTATTATATTGTTGGGGTGCTCTTATGTGTGAAAGGTCCTAACCCGGATCTAGTGTACCTTAGGTAAATGGCAATAGACCAAGGAAACTGTACGACGTATATCGATACGGTTGATCTGGTGGCCATAGTTAGTGCGACTTCTTGGTTGGTGCTTATATTCCTTAAGTCAAGTTGAGGATAATATTGAGGCTGCCATATGTTGTCAATGCACTAACTGACTTTTAGAACCCTAGTTAACTCATCTTGGCCTTTAGAAAGTAGTGAGGTAACCGGCTTTGGTGCAGACTGAAGTTGGTTGACACTCGATACTACGCTCATTGAGATCTTAAACTTGGAGGGTTTTGGTTGGCAAGTAAGTTGCCTTCTGAACAACCACCCTTGTGAAGGATCAATGATATTGAGATCCCTTAGAACCTGGTTACTTTTGTAGGACAGGATGAACCATCTAACTTCAGGGGAGGGTACTTGCCTTTGAACCTCATGCAAGCCTTTAAACCTAGGGCTATGGTGTGACTTGTTTGTGTGTGCCACATGTTTGGGATTGAGCATGACATCATGACATCATCATGCATCATAAGCATATCATTTTCCCTAACCATTTCAAGGACCAAAGGATTTATCTTTGTTCTTTGTTGCAGGTCATGGCTTCTGCTCGTAGAAACACCATCAGGATCAACTTTGTAGGGATACCTGCTAAGCTCAAGGAGTTGGTTTCCCTAGTGCCTGATCATTCCCAGTTCAACAAGAGACATGGTCACTTATTGGATCTAGTTACTTCAGGGTTCAGTGAAGACATGATGAGTGTGCTGTTTCAGTTCTTTGACCCTAAGCACCATTGCTTTACATTCCCTGATTATCAGCTGGTTCCAACCATGGAGGAGTTCTCTAAACTTCTGGGTATACCTGTTCTTGATCAGAAGCCATTCACAGGCTTAGAGAAGGAGCTTAAACCAGAAGTTATTGCTGCAGCTCTACATCTGAAGAAGTCTGACATTGTTCTAGAGACGAGAAGTGGAGTTAAAGGTATTCTTGCCAAGGTATTAGTGGATAAAGCTCAAATGTTCTTGAAGGCTATGAGCTACGATGCTTTTGAGGAGATCTTAGCCTTATTGATTTATGGATTAGTGTTGTTCCCCAATCCTGATCAGTTCATAGACGTTCATGCCATCAACATATTCCTGAGTCACAATCCAGTGCCTACCTTACTTGGAGACATCCTACATTCTCTTCACACCCGTACTACAAGGGCAAGAGGAACTTTGATGTGCTGCATACCTTTACTTTCTAGGTGGTTTATTTCTCACCTTCCTCGCTCAGTAATGAAGAATGAGCAAGGGTTCAGATGGTCCAAGAGGATCATGTCACTTTCTCACTCAGACATCCATTGGTGCTCCAGATCTATGGAGAATGTCACCATCAATGACCGTTGTGGGGAGTTTCCTAATGTGCCACTTCTAGGCATAAGAGGAGGCATCACCTACAACCCATCTCTAGCTTTACGACAGTTTGGTTACGCCCGGAGCGATGGTCCACATGACATGTTGATTCAGGGCATTGTGTTTGACTACGACAACGATCTTCAGGGTTACCGTCAGAGATTCATACGAGCTTGGGAAAAGGTAAACAGGATTGACAGCAAGACACTGGAGCCTAAGTACACCATTCCTATGGAGGCTTATCTCAGATGGGTACGATTTCGTGCTCAGACACTCATGATGCCATATCCTGCCATCCTACCAGTTACCATGGAACCTGTTGCTGAAGGGGACACAGCTTATACCATCCTTCACCCAGACATGCCTACTGATATGGAAGACTTGCAGAGATCATGGATCCAACTGAAAGAGCAAAGGGATACTTTCGAGGCTCATTACAAAGCAAGCCAAGCAAGGATCCTAGAGCTAACAAAGCTACTTCATGAGGAACGAAACCTCAACTCATACCTCAACACAAAGAGGAAACGTCCATGGGAGACTTAAAACCCCATCTTTTGTACTTATTTCGTTTTCATTTTTTGTAAAGCCTAAAAGGCAAAACAAGTTATTACTAATAAAAAGTTACTTTCTTGTTTGTTTAAGCAAATTTAAATCCTGCGGTCCTTGAAAACATTGCATATGCATTCCCATATCATTGCATCACAGGTTTATAATTGTGCACAGGTTTCTCATCTTCTCGCTGTTTATTTCAGCAATGGCTCTTGAACAATCAGTTAAGGATCTCCAGGCACAGAATGCACAGTTCCAAGAGCTGATCCTGAACCTATCCAAGGGGCAGGATGAATTGAAGACACTGCTGGCCAAGAAGACTAAGAAGGCTAGAAGGTCTGCTGGGTTGCTCAACATGGGAATAAGGTTCAAAGGTCCTGTCAAGACCAAGGAACATGTTGAAGACTATGAATCTGAAGAATCTGAGCAGGAGAGAGGCAGTCTCCACAACACTATGGGGGACTCTGATTCTGAGGCTAACTACTACCATGAGCCTAACGAAGACAAATTCAAGATGCTGGTGGATAGAATGGATGCTATGGAATTACAGAAATCATCTGGGCTGGATTTTGAGGATTTGAGCTTGATATCTGGGGTGTTCATACCCATTGGGTTCAAAGTTCCTACATTTGTTGTCTATGATGGGGTCTCTTGTCCCAAATTGCATCTGAGGTCTTATGTCAGAAGAATGCAACCCCACACTGCTGATAAAAAGTTATGGATCCATTTCTTTCAAGAGAGTTTATCTGGAGCTCAGCTAGAGTGGTATTATCAGTTGGAGAGTGTCAACATCAGAGATTGGAATGACCTTGCTGAAGCTTTCTACAAGCAGTATCAATACAATGCTGACTTAGCCCCCACTCGCATGCAGCTTCAAAGCATGTCTATGGGTGCCAAAGAAAGCTTTAAGGAGTATGCTCAGAAGTGGAGAGACTTAGCTGGAAGAGTTCAACCTCCTTTGACTGATAGGGAGTTGGTTGATATGTTCATGTGTACGCTGAATGGTCCGTTTTACAGTCATCTCATTGGAAGCTCATCATCTGGCTTCACTGAGTTGATCATGACAGGAGAGCGAGTAGAGAATGGTATCAAGAGTGGTAAGATCCAAGTGGGCACTTCTTCATCAGGTGCTGCAAAGAAGCCTCCCACTGGGAAGAAAGAATCTAATGCTGTGTATGGTCAGCCTGATCGTAACAGAAGGCATCAGTCTGTTAGTGCAGTTCATATTTCAAATCCAACTCCTGCAACAACAGAGCAGCCTCAAGGCAACCAACAGAGGGCTAGAAGACAGTTCACGAAGATCAACATGTCAATGGCTCAGGCATTGCAACACTTGTTGAAAGCTGAACTTATTACCCTGAGGGAGGCCCCTCAGAATCCCAATGTTACCTCTCCCAAGTACAATCCCAATGCACGATGTGCATATCATTCAAACTGTCCAGGACATGATACTAATAACTGCTGGGTCTTGAAGAACAAAATTCAGGATATGATTGATGCTGGAGAAATTGAGTTTGATCCACCAGGTACTCCAAATGTGATTACAGCTCCAATGCCAAATCACGAGAAGACTGTCAACGCCATTGATGAAGATATTGATGAAGATCTGCATGTCTATTCAGTTATGGAGTTGAGCACACCATTGTCTGTTATCAAAAAGAGGTTAGTACAAGCTGGGATCTTTCCAGGTTGTCATGAAGATTGTCTATATTGTACCTATAAGCCGGATAGTTGCTTCATTTTGAGAGATGGGATTCAACGTCTCATGGATAAATATACTATAGTGTTTGAAAGAAGACCAGCATTTGTAGAAAGTATGGTGGATCATCTGACTCAGGGTAAGAAGATTGAAGAGGTTGACATGGTTGACAAGGTACCACTAAGAATCACTTCAAAGGGTCCCATTAAAATCACTCATCAGGGCCCAATCAAGATTACTGCTGAAGGTCCTGTGAAAGTTGTTGCTGAAGCCAGAGTAGCTCCTCTGATCATTACCACTCCTGGTCCTATTCCTTATACATCTGACAAAGCTGTGCCTTGGCACTATGGATCTGATGTTTACATCCATGGTGTCAAGCAGGAGCCTTTACCTGATATGCCTGTTGACATTGATAATATTGCTGGATCTAGCAAGATCACTCGTAGTGGAAGAGTCTTCTCTCCTCCAGTTGCTTCTAAGAGTGCAGTTACTCCTGCTGTTACTTCCACCACTGATGCTCGGGGCAAGGGTCCTGTTATTGAGCCTGTATCTACTGATGTGCCAGCTGCTGATGACCTCTCTAAGCAGATGGAAGAAGTATTGAAAATCATTCGCAAGAGTGATTATGATATTGTTGATCAGCTGGGGCATACTCCCTCAAAGATTTCTATGCTCTCCCTGTTATTATGTTCTGAGGCTCATGCCAAGTCATTGATCAAGTTTCTAAAGATGGCTCATGTACCCAGTGCAATTTCTGTGGACCAGTTTGAGAATTGTGTTGCTCACCTGACCTATGACAACGGGTTAGGATTTTCTGATGCTGACTTGACCCCTGCCAAGAGGGATCATAACAGGGCCTTGCATATTTCAATTGAATGCAGGGGCACTACCCTGTCTCATGTGCTGATAGACAATGGTTCCTCTCTGAATGTGTTGCCTAAGGAAGTCCTGAACAAGCTGAGTCCTGAAGATACGGTATTGAAGCCCAGTAATATTGTGGTAAAGGCTTTTGATGGTTCTAGAAGAGTAGTGCATGGGGAAATTGATCTTCCGATCAAGGTTGGTTCTCAGGTGTTCACTGCTACATTCTATGTGATGGATATTCGTCCTTCGTACTCATGTCTGCTTGGTCGTCCCTGGATCCATGGGGCAGGTGCTGTGACCTCCACATTACATCAAAAGTTGAGATATCCGGTGAATGGAAAAGTTGTTACTGTCTTTGGAGAGGAAGAATACTTTGTCAGCCATGTAAACACTTTCAAGTATCTGGAAGTAGAAGGTGAATACATTGAAACTCCATGTCAGTCATTTGAAGTGGTTCCCTGGGCTGTTAAGGATTGTGTGACTCCTCCTGCTGTGAAGAAGGTTCCTGTGGTCATCAGAAACCCTCCAACAATGGCAATGACCTCCCTCAATGATGCAAAAGCTGTGGTGGAAGAAGGTGGTTGTACTATTTGGGGTCAGCTTCCTGATGTTCCATACAAGTCTGACAAGTTTGGTTTGGGTTTCACTGCAGAGTCCCAGAAGGCTGTCCGTCGTGCCCGTGCTGTTCGTATCACCAATCAAGGGGTTATCAATGCTGTGGGAGATCAAGATGAAGACTACAACTTGGAGGCATGGATTTTTCCTACTGTGGGTGCTGGACTCAATAATTGGACAGCTGAAGATGTTATCCCTATCTCCTTTAGTCAGGAGTAAATACTATTACTGTGTTATGTTTTTAAATTTATAATTTCTGGAACAATTAAAACTTTCAAGCCCTGTGCCTTACCCGGGGCACAATGGTGTGCTTGTTACGGGTTGTCATTTCATTTGCATACTTCATTCAATAAAATCAGTGGACGTTTCGTTTTCGTAAATATTGCGTTCCTTGTCTTTCTTTTTCTTTTATTTTTGCTTTATCAGCTATGTGTTCTTACACACACCCACGTCACTAAAATGCAGATCCTCATCCACTCTGGATCCAGTTGATAACAGTTCTACTATTGCCAATTACAATTTCGAGAATCCGATCTATCAAACTGAAGACGGAAACGAGGACGATTGTGAAATACCTGTAGAGCTTGCTAGGTTGTTACAACAAGAAGAGAAAGCTATACAGCCACATGAAGAGCCAGTCGAAGTTGTGAATCTGGGAACTGAAGAAAACAGAAAAGAGGTCAAGATAGGGGCTGATTTAGAGGACAGTGTCAAGAGCAGGTTGATTCAGATGCTACGTGACTATGTGGAGATCTTTGCTTGGTCTTATGAATATATGCCAGGGTTGGATACAGACATTGTGGTTCACCGTTTGCCAGTGAAAGAAGATTGTCGTCCAAAGAAGCAGAAGGTTCGTCGTATGCGTCCTAAAATGTCAGAAAAGATCAAAGCAGAGGTAATGAAACAGTTCAATGCAGGGTTCTTGGCCGTAACTTCTTATCCTCAGTGGGTTGCAAATGTGGTACCAGTTCCTAAGAAAGATGGTAAGGTACGTATGTGTGTAGACTACAGAGATCTGAACAAGGCTAGCCCTAAAGATGACTTTCCACTTCCTCATATTGATATTCTGGTAGACAACACTGCTCAGCATAAGGTATTCTCTTTTATGGATGGTTTCTCTGGTTACAATCAAATCAAGATGGCACCTGAAGATATGGAGAAGACTACATTTGTGACACAGTGGGGCACCTTTTGCTATAAGGTAATGCCATTTGGTTTGAAGAATGCAGGGGCAACATATCAGCGTGCTATGGTGGCTTTGTTTCATGATATGATTCATCATGAGATAGAGGTATATGTGGATGATATGATAGCCAGGTCTCAGAATGAAGAACAACATCTTGATCATCTGCACAAGTTGTTTGAGAGGTTGAAGAAATACAGGTTGAGATTAAATCCAAACAAGTGTACTTTTGGAGTTAGATCTGGAAAGCTCCTGGGTTTCATTGTCAGTGGAAAAGGTATTGAAGTGGATCCTGCAAAAGTGAAAGCTATACGAGAGATGCCAGTTCCCCGTACTGAGAAGGAGGTTAGAGGTTTCTTGGGACGATTGAACTACATTGCAAGATTTATTTCCCAATTAACTACCATCTGTGAGCCAATCTTCAAGTTGTTGAAGAAAGATCAGGTGATGGAATGGAATGATGAGTGCCAGACTGCCTTTGATGAAATCAAGAGATATTTGCTAGAACCTCCAATTTTAATGCCACCAGTTGATGGAAGACCCTTGATTATGTATTTAACAGTATTAGACAACTCAATGGGGTGTGTATTGGGGCAACATGACGAGTCTGGTCGAAAAGAGCAGGCAATATACTACCTTAGCAAAAAGTTTACCGACTGTGAAACAAGATACTCATTGCTCGAGAAAACTTGCTGCGCTTTGGCATGGGCTGCTCGCCGACTAAGACAGTATATGTTGACCCATACTACCTTGTTGATTTCGAAGATGGATCCAATCAAGTACATATTTGAGAAACCTGCTCTCTCCGGAAGAATTGCAAGATGGCAAATGATCTTGACGGAATATGATATACAGTATACTACTCAGAAGGCCATTAAGGGGAGTGTTGTTGCTGATCATTTGGCTCATCAAGCAGTAGATGATTACCAGTCAATGAATTTTGAGTTCCCTGATGAAGACATTATGTCTGTTACCAAAGAACCTGGACAATATGACGGACCTGAACAAGGATCCCGATGGACTATGGTTTTTGATGGTGCCTCCAATGCACATGGTAATGGTGTTGGTGTTGTGATTAGTTCCCCTGAAGGTTGTCATACCCCGATTACTGCCAGACTTTGTTTCTATTGTACCAATAACATGGCTGAGTATGAGGCATGTATCATGGGTATGCAAGTTGCTATTGATATGAAGATTCAGTTCCTTGAGGTGTATGGAGATTCAGCTCTGGTAGTAAGTCAGATTAAAGGAGATTGGGATACAAAGCATGATAATCTCATTCCTTACAGAGAACATGTGCTGTCTTTGATCCCACATTTCAAAGAGATTACTTTTGGACATATTCCACGAAGAGAGAATCAGTTGGCAGACGCATTGGCCACCATGGCATCTATGTTTGAGATCAGCTGGGATGATGAAGCTCCCAAGATTACCATTGATAGATTTGAGAAGCCTGCATACTGCAATGAGATTGACACTGAAGGGGCAGAGGAGAAGCCTTGGTTCTATGAAGTGAAAAACTATCTTGAAGCTCAGGAGTTCCCTGAAGGGGCATCTGTCAAAGATAGGAAGTTCCTGAGAAGGTTTTCTGCTAAGTTCTTTCTGAGTAATGGCATTCTGTATAAGCGTAATCATGATTCAACTATGCTTCGTTGTGTGGATAAGAAGGAAGCTACAGAAATTATGGAAGAGATGCATGATGGGACCTTTGGCACTCATTCTAGTGGTCATACCATGGCAAAGAAGATTTTGAGAGCAGGTTACTATTGGTCTACCATGGAAGCTGATTGCTATCAACACTCCAGAACATGTCACAAATGTCAAATCTATGCTGATAAAGTACATGTACCTCCATCTCCATTGAATGTGTTGACTGCTCCTTGGCCCTTTGCCATGTGGGGCATTGATATGATTGGTGAGATCAAGCCTACTGCTTCTAATGGGCATCGTTTCATCCTGGTTGCTATTGATTATTTCACGAAGTGGGTAGAGGCAGCTTCATTTGCATCTGTGACTAAGAATGTTGTGGCTCGGTTCATTAAGAATAATCTCATATGTAGGTATGGTATCCCTGAAAGGATTATCACTGACAATGGCTCTAATCTGAACAACACTATGATTACTGATCTCTGTACGCAGTTCAAGATTAAGCATCACAACTCTTCTCCGTATCGTCCAAAGATGAATGGGGCAGTTGAAGCTGCTAATAAGAACATTAAGAAGATTGTACAGAAGATGACTGTTACTTACAAGGATTGGCACGAGATGTTACCATTTGCTCTGCATGGTTATCGCACTACAATACGTACTTCAACAGGGGCAACCCCATTCTCCTTAGTCTATGGTATGGAAGCAGTTCTGCCTATTGAAGTTCAGATCCCCTCCTTGAGAATTATGAAGGATGCAGGCTTGGATGAAGATGAGTGGATTCAGACTCGACTTGACCAGATAAATTTGATTGATGAGAAAAGGTTAGCAGCAGTTTGTCATGGCCAGATGTACCAGAAACGGATGATCAAAGCTTTTAACAAGAAGGTTAAGCCAAAGGTATATCAGGCTGGTGACTTGGTAATCAAGCGTATCATATTACCACAGGGTGATCCTAGGGGTAAGTGGACTCCAACATATGAGGGACCATTTGTAGTCAAGACAGTGTTCTCAGGAGGTGCCATGATACTGACTACAATGGATGGTGAAGACTTCCCGCAAACTGTAAACGCAGACATAGTTAAAAAATACTACGCATAAAAAGAGACCCGCTAGGTTGACAGGCCTAGGCAAAAATAAGGGCATCCCGGCAAACCAAAAGGGTTTGGGCAAAAATTAGGGATATATATATAAAAAGATGTACACCCGGCAAGTCGAAAACCTGAAAAGGCGGCTTGGGCAAAAAAGGGTATCCCGGTGGATTGAAAACCTGAAAGGGCAATCCAGGAAAAAGTTAGGGATTAAAGCGTATGACTATGTCTCTTTTGGATCACTCATGAAACTGCAACCAGTTGTACTACTTACTCAAGCTCAAACAGATAAAGCTCAATCCAATCGTTTCCGTCTCAACAGCAAGAAGATGAGATACTTGAGTGGCAATAGTAGAATTGAAACTCAATAGGATTATTTCCCACATAGCTGATTCTTTTTGTAAAACTTCATGACAAAATTCTCTTACTAGGGTTTATGTCTCCTTGTACAAACTTACCCGTGTATGGGTCACTTTTGGTATAAATAAATTCCATCTTTTGAATCCAGATTTACTTTTACCCTATTTACATAAGCGAAACGTCCATTGGTTGTGTTTGAATGTATGTATGCCTTTGAATATGATTGATGTTTGCCAGAAATGCATGTATGCTTTTAATATGATTGATGTTTACCAGAAATGCATGAAAATGCAGTAATAGCATTTACTAAGGACGAACGAGGGAAGGATTTCAACGAAGCTTCGCCGGTTCATCTTTACAAGACAGTTACAAACCATCAGTAGGACTAATCCATTTTCACAAAGTCTAATCTCCCCTGGAATTTATATCCATCTCTTTTATCCTCATACGGATATACGGGAAATTACTTTCCAATAAGGGCACGATGAACGAAGACGGGATGTTATACTTATCCTACTATCAAACAAAAACGAAGGTTATCTATACCCTACTATCCCCAACAACGGGAGGTTATCTATACCTTGTTATCCCCAACAACGGGAGGTTATCTATACCTTGTTATTCCCAGCAGACGGAGGGTTATATATTCTTCAACAACGAATCGGGATTTATTTTCCTTGGCCAGCAGTTGTTATACAAGGATATCCAGACACTTCCAGCAGTGTCATATCATACATACATCATTTACATCATACCATAACATATATGTCTATAGTACATTACCTAAGTGCATCATGTCATACATGCATACATAAAGCATAAACTAATGTTGTTATACAGAATGCTACCTTGTTTTCAGGTTAATTATCCAACAAACAAGCTTATGATCTTTGGGACTGCTTTATTGTAACCTCAGGGTTACTTTATCCTCCTGATGAGCTTCTTATTACTTTGGGACTGCTTTATTGTAACCTCAGGGTTATTTTATCCTCCTGATAGCCTCTCATGACTTCAAGACTGCTTTAGAGCTATCCATTGCTCTATCCTCCTGAAATCATTACTTCAAGACTGCTTTAGAGCTATTCATTGCTCTATCCTCATGAGGTCATATTACTACTTCAAGACTGCTTTAGAGCTATTCATTGCTCTATCCTCCTGAAGCCATCTAATTATTTCAAGACTGCTTTAGAGCTATCCATTGCTCTATCCTCCTGAAATCATTACTTCAAGACTGCTTTAGAGCTATTGATTGCTCTATCCTCCTGAAGACATATCACATTATTATTTCAAGACTGCTCTAGAGCCATTCATTGTTCTATCCTCCTGAAATCATATCATTGCTTCAAGACTGCTTTAGGGTTATCACTATTGATTGCTCTATCCTCATGAAGACATGCTGCTACATCATTATTATTCCAGACTCCTGACAGCTTTCATCATACACCCATATTTTGAACTGCTCCCCCCTAGTGGCATCTTTAAGCCCACTCAATCATATTCAACTAGCCATCTGTACCACTCTAGTGCACTGGTGAGTGCAAATTTTTGGGCTTTTGTGTTCAATCCCCTTCAACCTTCCAGGTTACGACTGGCAAATATACCAATCTAACCCCTCAGGTTTCAGAAAATTGAACAGGGGCAGCTGTTGCACCCCAAAATTTGCCCTCACAATACAAGACTTTGTGTTCTAAGAAGGTTCACAAGGTTCACAAGTTCTCCAACAACTTGCATAACCTTTCATGAAGTTCATAAAGTCCACAAGCTACTTTATGAAGGTTCACAAGGTTCACAAGTCCCACAATGCTTTCAATACCTTTCATGAGGTTCATGAAGTCCATAGGTTGCTTCTTGAAGGTTCACAAGGTTCACAAATTTCTCAACATCTACAAGACCTTTCATGAGGATCATGAAGTCTATAGGTTGCTTCTTGAAGGTTCACAAGGTTCACAAGCTTCACAATACCTCCCATGAGTATCGCAAGATATCTTATGAAGATTCACAAGGTTCACAAAGTTCACAATTGGTCAGAAGAGTTGACAATTCCCTCAGACAATGCACCTCCTAAGCAGTGCATCCAAAACTAGGGTTTTGACTTTAATCAGGCTAAATGGACTTCCAAGACTTCAAGTGAGCTTCATAACATCTTATATGTGTATAAGAACCCCCATGTCAAGTTTCAAGACTTTTCTCAAAAGTTTGCTCAGTCAGATGATCAGATAAGTCAAAAGCAGTCAACGCAGTTAAAGAGTCAAACTGAGGTCAACTGTGGTCAAACCAAAGTCAAACTTCATGATTTTTTGCCAACATCAAAGAGAGATTTGGTCCCAGGGGTATTTTGGTCATTTTACACAAATTCTACCGATTCCTTGAAGACGGGCTGTTATTAAAATTCTGAGGCATTTGATGCGTTATGGTTTTGAGGCATTTATCAATCACCAGTTCTGATCATATTGAGATTTGGCATTTGGTCAGTGGAGTTTAATTACGATTAGTTTTGCTGTTGACGCTGAAAATGTTGTGACCATGGTGCCCATATGAGTTTGGTTATGAAACAATTGGTTAACATTTTAATCGGATGATGAGATTAGGATCACAAATACCACTTGGAAATGTTTATGTTTTATGCCTATGTTAATGAATTAAATACTTGTGGATTTATTCACATTTGTTTATATTTTTTTTTTAACTAAGAATAGAATATAAATAAATTCAAAACTTTGAGAATTTTATTTCATAAATAATGCTATCATACAAGAATGGGGATGTTGCTTCATATTTTACAAAGTATTGTTACAAGGAAGTACATTAAAATTCTCAAATCCTAAGGGATTACATTAAAGCATCTATCCTAAATCCTAAAAGTATCTAAAGGTCTTCATGTTCGTATTTGAACTTCTCCATGAATCCTCAGCTAACCTGCACATCAAAAGAGAACAGACAGTACAGAAGATGTTAGAAGTTGTTCGACACTCTCAGAACAATTGTCATCATCGAGTGCCGGGAGTGGCACAACCGAAGCCGCATCCTACTCCCGTTACCGATCCGTGTCGTTGGCGTCAGATCAGGTGGTTATTATTGTTCTTATCATACGGGACAGCCGAGAAAGATGAAGAGATAAAAGAAGTTCGGGCCGATAAATGATTAACTGAAAAAAGGGTCATATACCGAAATTGGGGTCGTAAAGCATAACCGATTACAAATTTGGATTTTCTATCAAGTAAATACCGGATGTACGAGCCAGATGCCGTTAGCTCTAAACCCACTCCGAATAATCCAACTTTGCTCATCAGTTCACCAGAAACTGAAACTGAGTTCAAGTTCTGCGACCAGATAACCAAACAGACCACAACTGAATATCAGCAGCAGAACCATCAAAAACGAAGAGGATCCGAACTGCATCGAAAATCAGACATCAAAGATCAAAACTGCATCATCATCAATAACCCAGTTCGTGTCAGAAATGACAAGGGGCTCCAAATCAGAAAATCAGTTCATCAGTATCCAAATGGAATAGAGTTCCAATGACAGAAAACCGGTATCCAAATCCATGACAGATTCAAGCTACATCACAAAAAAAAAACAGTCCATATCAGTACCAGAAATCAGATACCTATATCTAAAAAAATCCAAATGAATCCATATCCAATGAAAATCCGTATCAAGCATAACCAAGAAACCAAATCGAGTGAAAAACCCGGTGAATCCAAACAAGTGAACAAATCAGATGAAATTGGTTTCAAGCAAGTCCAGAAAAGGAAAGAAATTCCAAATCAGAGTGAATCAAATCATATCCAACAAGTCAATCAGAATCAATCAATATCGTCAGCAAAAATCAAATCTCAGAGAAAGATAACGTCAAAATTCAGTATCCAAGCCCACCAAAATTATGTATAAAACGGACAAACCCTAACACCAGAAGAGAGGGGGAAAAACAGATAACAGTGAAAAATCGTAAAAACCCTAACCATCACAACAGCGCCGTAAAACATAGAACAAACTCACCACGAGCACAAAGCTGGGCAAGACCATCATCAAGACGCCGAAGCCGTCAGACTCAGACACAAGGACAATCTCTGTGTCGTCATCGTCCCCACAGTCATCCAACAAATCTCGTCGCGAATCAAATCAACCGAGACCGCCTTCATCGTTCGTCACAAACGCGGGCAATCAGTGGTGCTAGCCTCAGAATCATCTCATCATAGGCCTCTTGGCGCGATCTTCATCGGCGAAAACTTTCAAAACGTAAGACGGATATCCTCGTTTCCATATTTAACCATGTGTGTGTTTTTCAGGGAACGACGCAAGAATATGGTGGGGATTTGAAGACGGTAGCCATTAGAGATGAGAAAGCGAGAGAAAAGTGGCCAAACGAAGATGAAGCACGAACGGCGCCGCAGAAAATAGGGTTTTTGAAATCCTGAAGCACATCGTTAGATTGTTATCCCGTTTTGCTAATCCGGGTTGGGTCCGGAGGTAATGACCGGCCCAACCCTTTTATTTTTTTTACTTTCTTTATCAAATTTTTAAAAATATTTAAGTTGGTTCATTTTTTATAATATAAAAATTAAAAACATTTTCTTATAATATTAAAATAAATAAAAAAAACATTTTTTAAAATATTAAAATTAAAAAACATTTTAAAATATTAAAATTAAAACATTTTTTTTTATAATTAGAATCAATTATTCTTTTAAAACAAAGAGAAAATATTTTTTTAGAAATCATAATCTTCCCTTTTTTTCTTGTTTATTTATTATCAAGTTAAAACACTTAAGCTTAGGGTCATAAAGTAAAAAAAATATATAAAAAATGTCCCTTAACATCCAAAGTAAGGACTACCTACTCCATTATAGTAGGGATAGTCTTACTAAGGAAAGGATAAGGAATAAGAAAGACCTTAAAACATTAGGGTAGGCTACTCCTAGATACTTGCTCACTTCAAAACTTTTTCACACTTAAACAAATTTCCAACAAAATTTTCAAACAAGTTTTTTTTCACATCCATACACGGATTATTATTAAACTATTCTGAAATTTTTTGCTATTCACACACTACACTTTCAAAACAATTCAAAAGTGAGCTTAAGTACCTAAGAGCCCATGGATAACCATGGATGAAAAGGGTGCTAGCACCTTCCCTTTTCATAACCTACCCCCCGGACCCAAAATATTCTCTAAGGTCTTTCCTGTTCTTTTATAACCTTTCCTTATGGATAAAATAAAAGTCGGTGGCGACTCTTGCTATCCGCAACATTGTTTAAAGTCAGTTCTCCCACCGTGTTACAATACCAAATTCTTGGTGGCTTACAAAATGCATGTTTTCTAAGTTGCAACTCACTCTTTTCCATATTTATGATGTGTATGAGATATGCAGTTCATGTTGAAATACCAAAGTTTTGACTGTCATCTCTTGTAGCTTGTTAACTGCTGTTTTATCAGAGATTTCATGGCCAATTTGTGGTAGCCTTGTTGTGTTATGATTTGTGTTATGTAATGGCCTAACTTAAACTGGAACTGTTCTTATTCTGTACATAGTATACCTTGCTGTTCATGTTTGTTTTTAAAGTTGAATTCATTAATGCACATTGCTTAAGTTACCCAAAGCTGGACTGTTAGTGCTTGCAATGTAGGGTGTGTGATCTGTTATCCTACTCTGTTTTCTCTTAACAAAAGCTTGATCTGTGTCAAGTCCAAAACATGTTGCCTATGCCTCATCAGTACTTCTACTGTTTGGTTCATTGTTTGATTGAAAGTATGTGTTTAAAACCTTGGCTGTTAAAAATTTGTTGGTGTATCTAATTTCTAGCAGTATCTCATTTGCTATTATTCACAATTCCTTTTGTGTTGGTATATCTGATTATTGATAAGGATTGGTCTGTGATTTAACAAGTTTTCTAACCATATCATACTTGGTCAGTGCTTAACAAGTGGTTGTTACCAGGACCTTTTTGTTTTAAATCCAAAATATATTTCTAGCCAATTCACTAATTTGGCAACTTGAAGGCCACCTTTTCATCCACATCCCACTCTAAGATTGAACTTGCTTTTTTTTTTCTGTCAAAAAACTGTTTTTTTAGATTGATTGCCAAATCTGTTTCTCATGACCAAGGCCTGTTTTAAAACAAATCTTGGATATGTGCTTGACTCAATGTGTTAATTTTGTTTGATTCTTTCTTGACTTATGATCCCATGTGTGCTTTGAGCAGTCTTGAGTGTGGATTCAGTTTTAAGATTATGGCTTATTTGCTTTTAAAGTTAAGTTTGCTCAATTGGGGGGGGGGGGGGGTTCACTCACTTTTTGATCCTTTTTCAACTGTCATGGAGACTGCACATTAATGTATGCTTGCATTGTATTGCAAAAACAAAACTGTCTGCTACTTGTTCTTAAACAAGGCTTATGTTTTATCATTTTTGAAAGAAGGTTTGGTTTTGGTTAGCATTCACTAGGCATACTGTTGAAACATGACTTGGGGGGGGGGGTATTTTGATTTTTCTGACCAACCTATTTGCACATGGTCAAGTTTGTCAACAGGAAGTTATGTTTGGTTTGTTGTTAGATTGATTTCATCTACTCCATTTTTGCTTGAGACACTTAGAGCTGGTAGTCCATTATTGTTTTAGAGTGTGATGCTAGCAGGCTTTGGGGATGATCAAGGCTTACATTTTGTAAGGGTTTGACAACTGGCCTGTTTACTGCTATAGGGCTAGCAGTTGGCCAAGGTTTGGTTTTAGGATTAGTTGTGGAGTTTGCTTGTTTTAAAATGATGTTGTGGGCTGGTGAAGACTTATTGGCATAAGATGGAAGTATGGAGAGGGTTGTCACCATAGTCTTGCTTGAGCTTGCAACAGACTATTGTTGGACTTTTGTTGTGACAAGAGAGTCCTTGGCTGATGTAAGTTGGTGCTGAACTTTGCTATAGTTGGTCTGTTAAGTCTTTTGGCAGTTGTATGTGTATACATCTTGTTGTATGGAGATATGATTAGGTGAGTTGGGATTGGGAGTCCATTGATGTTAAGATCATGTTGTGCTTGAGATTCACTTCCAGGGCTGATGTTCAGTTGGATCAAGAGGTGTTGAATGCTACCAGCTGCCTTGTGTGTCTGTTGTTGCCAACTCTTTATGACAGTTACCCTTGGCCTTTTGATAACAGTTCCTTAGTTACCATTTAGTAATAGATTGATGTCCTTAAATTTGTGACTTTAGGCTGTTAATTGATTGGTAATTTGGATTTTAGGCATTTTCATGTTACAAGCTAATTGTTGTTAATATTTGAGTTTGTTAGCTCAAAAGCATTCTTTGCCAGGATTAGATACTCAGGCCTGCTGTAGGAGTATGGTCAGTCTGCATCCATTACTTGTTTTGGTCTGGTTTTTTTCTCTCTTCATACTCCTGTTCAGCTGTCCCTTGAGTCACTTTGTTGCAATTTGGATTTACATGATCATGGCTGCTAAGATTTGGACTGCATGCTTAAGGTAGCAATTATCATTTTTGTGGAGTTTGGTTTTAAGGAGATATCATTATTGGAACTTGGTGATTTGTTATGATAAGCATGGAAATCCTCACTGTAGGATTGATTTGACTTTTAGATGCAATTACCTGAATTTTTGAGTTGGTAACATTATCTAAGGGGGGCTGGTTTTATCTGTTGGTATAGGTTGTATTTCAAATTATTTTATTTGGTTATCATGTGACAAATCTGTCATTGCCCAGCAGCCTTGCATACCAGTTAGCCATTGTTTGCAACAACATATCATCTCATTGGTGTTGTGTGGATTTGGAGGCAGCTAGTCATTCACTTGTGGTTTCATTGATTAACTGAGTTCTTCTTTTGAATTTAATCATTGAGGAATGCATTTAAAATTTGAACAGACCCTCACTTGTATCAAGTTGCATTTGGTTTGATCTAAGTTTTCTCATTTGCATCTCCAAATGAAAAGATGCATAAACTTTTGATTTTTACTGTGTGAGCATGATCTCAAAATTTGGTTGTTACCATCTTAATCCTCATCAAAAGTTAATCAGTTTTGACTAAAATATCATGAAAAATGGTTAAGATTTGAACAAGTTGACATCAAAACACATTTCTTGTAATTTGCCTTGTTCTTGCTCTTTCATGGTTGCCCAGAAATCTTGCCAAGCGCACCATATATACTTATGAGGGTGGCTACATCAACGGATGTATAGCCACCCCAGTGGTAGAAGCATGCGCCTTAAGTCACTCATCTTGTCCTTGGTCCCTGGTTGGGACACCTTTTTTGGCATTTTATTTAAATAACAAGCTCCATTCTCTTTTCTTCTTGCTATTCATTTCCTTGTCACACGCGCGCTATTGGCCTAGTGGTTGGTGCCATGAGTTGGCAAACTAAAGGGCCTGGGTTCAATTCCCAGTGTGTCCCCTTTCCTTTTATTTTATATTTGCTTGTTCTAATAGTTTGTTTTATTGTCATAATTCATCAAATCTTAAAATATTCATATTTTCCTCATTTTTCACTCTTTTTGATCCATTCTTTTTGAAATATGTTCGTTATAATGTCTATTTTTATATGATATGGGAATATTACATGTTTTTAAATTGTGATGCCCTTTGGCTATGTGGAAATGTGTTCATTTACTAAGATCGTTATCTTACTTGTTGATAATTTCCTTTGAGCATGATTGAACTTCTTGTAAGATGTTTATCCCCCTTGTTAGTTAACATGTTAGGGTACCCCTTTTGATCTCACCATAATCTTGTCTCATAAATCCCTCCTAAATTATGAGGTTTAAACTGATTTAGCGGTGTTTGATTATCGCCTATGCATTGTTGTTATATTTGCTATGCTTTGAATTTGTGACTTGCCCATCTTCAAATTGTGATTTGTTTATGTGGTAATAACCTTCATCATGTTCCAATCTTTGTCAAGATGAGCCCTCAATCTTTGTTAAGATGATTTATTGGTTGTAACCCTTGGTATCATTTAAAGTATCTGCTTATTGTAATATGCATGCTTACTTGTCTTAATCTTATTTCATCTTGCTTTATTAAGTACTTCATCCCCCAAGTGATGGAACTTTCTAGTTCTCATCCAAGTTGTCTTCCCCCCTCTCCTTCCAAAGGAAAAGTTTCTCCCTTGACCCTTGTGTCATTGGATAGCTCATTTACCCCTCTTGACTTTGTGAATTCATCCTAACCCTAGCTTAGTTAAGTTAGAACATTCAAACCATTAGAATTTTTCGTAAGTCTAGAAAACCAACCTATACTAGGAGTGCTCCATCAATTAGGACCCTAGGATTGAGTTTGTAAACTCTATGTAAGAATCATAGCAATGATTACTTACTTCCCCTTTGAGTGTTCAACATAGATTTAGAGAGTTGTCTTAAACTCTACACAAGCATGGATATGTTTGTTCCCCTCTGAACCTTGATCATAATCAAGTGTTCTTCATCCCTTGTAAGGTGAACTACGATTGCTCTAATTCTATCCTAGTTATGATATGTAGGCAGAGGACACGACGTCTTTGCGAGCAAACTTAGAAACTATCTTTAGGTCTTAACCTACACCCTTTACCCAACCCAAACCTTAGCAAACATTTACCAACTTAGCATGCAAACAAACAAAAGGTTCCTGTAGAGTACTGCAGATGTCTAGGATGTGAAATACCTACCCTATGCATAACCAACCCCCGATCCCCGAATCTCTTAGCGTTGTTGTTACATCGCGAAAAGGGTTTTTCTTTCTTTAGACCTTTCCTTTGGATAAATTAAAGTCCGGTTGTGAATTTAAGAATTAAAGATTCAAGTTAACCAATAGCTTGGTATCACGATTCTCACCGCAACACATGATACCTTTCGCTCATCCATTCCGCCCGTCCAGACGCGGCGCCTTTTTTCATTATCATCTATCGCCCTTCTTTCCTCCCGGCTATTCACGCATGAAGATCATCGTATGTATGCTCGACTTCGGTTGCCGGTGCGTGTAGGTAGGAGTACATTATGGCAGGATCAGTCACCCGGGAAAACCAACCCTCCTCCAAGAAGAATTGTGCTATGCCCTCCTGATCCTTATAGAGCGAAAGAGCTTCCTGGTGATCCCTAGGTTGCAGCACGTCTGGTCGTTAACTCCTCGCGCCGCTGCCGCCGTTTCTAGGACCGACCGACGCCTCACCTGCACAGGTACCTACGTAGTGTAGTGTCATTCACACATTCAACATAGCGTTCGGACTCATGTGCCTTCCAGAACCAGGGTTATTCGAGCCAGCTGCGTACGATTAGCCAGCCTTGCGGCTGCAAAAGGATTAGACATCCTCCCATGCTACGGTTCCCTGCGGTCCGAACCCGGTGCCGCATTAGGTTAGGGAGCTGGGCTTTTTTCACTCCTCTCACATTCATTCGTTCGAGTTGCTTCGCTCCTCCGCATCCCAAAGTGCGCTACCCTCCTAGGCGCAAAACACTAAGTAATCCAAGCCAACCCACACTACTGACTAATGGTGGATAATCATATTTCTTAGAGGTACTAAATACAACTCTATGAATGAGCAAAATGGAGGTTGCATTAATGATAAAGATCTCAAGGGAAACCACTAAAAAAAGATTGAACATGTGGTGGGAGGATCCAAACGAATTTAGTTTTCATTTTCCCGTATAGAAGCCTATTCGAATTCGATAGAAACTCCTTCTTTTCAGAGTTGGCCTGCAGCCTCTTGGTAAATAGGGCACTCCCCTTTCTTAGCGCAGGAAATCGAGCACAACTTTCGCAACAATCCTTTTTTATTTATTGGAGACTGAAAGAAGGATTTGATTATGGAAAGATGGTTATGGAAAGCCTATCATGACATCGTTTATTGCGGTTCATGTGTGGCTGCTCGCTCTTGCCTTTCCTTGTCCAACTGCTATAAGCGGCATTTCTTAGCTTAGCATAACAGCTAGCATCAAACTACCAATAAATAAAGAAAGCGCCTTCATGGACTGAGAATGGGGAAACCCCTCTTCTTTTCTTGGAGTTGCGCTTTCAAGAGCGCTATAAAGACTATTCATTCCCAGATGTAACGATCTTAATGGCTTTGAAGCCGCTAGGGATGAATCTAGGACAAATATTCTTGGTCAGCTCTCTCGTCTTTCACTGCTAGGTCAGTTAGCCTAGTTCGTAGTTGCAGGTGGGAACGTTAAATACTGCCTTTGATCCGTTGACCCGGGCAACCTCGCCCCTCATTGCTTGTTAGAGAGCTATAACTTCACCGGTGAGATTGCCAACCAGGGGAGATCTATTTAATTGGGAAGTTCTTAGTGGATATCAAAGGTGCAATCCACAAATCGCATGTGTTAAGTATGGCATTTCACCGATGCTTCGATCATTTCCTATAGATACCGCCTAGCTTGAAAGAGAAAGAGATCACAGGCATGTGGTGAAGCATACCGAGAGAAAGAGCAGTGAAATAAACCATATCGAGCACAGGTCTCACTCAACAAGTTCAGTTCGATGAGCTCCTAGCGGACCTGTGCCTACTATCTACTTAGTGTGTGTGCTAGGGCAAGCTGAGCAGTTCTCACTGTTTCCGGTGACCAACAAAGCTTATGGACTACTACTGGGACGAACTCTTCTACATACTGGTGGGACTATTCACTGACTAACAGATTCGGGGAACGAAGAAGGCCCGATATCTACCTACATCTACAGTCGTAGAAGATAGCGACTTGATTGTACTATAGGCAAAGCCATCCCATATGCCCTTCTTCAGTCATATGATTCACAGTTCAGCCTGCTCAGCCTCAATCAATGCTTTCTTCTCCAGGCTTCAAAGCCTATTCGTTAGCAATCCCTTCACACCGCCCTCCTCACTCCTCATCAAGCAATGGATGGTAGTAGTCCTGTCAAGTCAAGAGTTCAGACCGTCGAATGAATTGAGGCCTGGTGGGAGGACTTGTGTTACGATGCAGCTGGCACCTTTTAGGTCTCGTTGCAGAGTAGGCAGACACTCTTGCATGCACTGTACACGGTTGGCGCGGTTGTGATAACTTAATGGAACTTTTGAGTAGAATTCTGAGGTGTGGAAAAGTGGAGTAGTGACTTTGTGGTCCCCGATTGGTACAAGAGTCAGATGGTTAATCTTGTCAGTAAGGGCAAAGTTCGGATTGAGCTTATGGTAACAGGGGGCAAAAGTGTTACTGTAACACTTGGAACTTAAATCTTGGCTGGTCTGTCTATTCAAACCAGTACTCGAGAGAAGGGACTCAAAGCGTTGTTCTCCTAGGGCTGACTCAACTATAATTTTATGGAAGGAAGTACTCGATCACTTATAGCTGGATTTGATCCATCAATGGAAGCTCGATTGTATCGCAGGTTGGTATGTGCCGCTTTGTCCTTCCTTCCAAAGGAACATTGAACGAAGGGCTCATCTATAGAAAGCAAGCTATAGCTATAGGAATAAGTCATGTCCTAAGCCTAAGGTTTTGGGCACCGTAGTCTCATCTATATCGATGGCATTAAAAAGGGGATTTCCTTCTTTGCCACATCTTGATTCTCTTAATAAATTCCATATTCAGGGTTTCCTGCTCCTCAGTGAACCGGATCAACCACGACGGCAGGGTCTACTTCTACTGGTCTTGGATTCTCCTTGCATACATCATCATCAACGACTAAAAAGAAGGCTTATACTTTTATCTCCCCCGAATCTACAATGCTGTAATCTGCATCTCCCTTAGTCTTTTCACTTCCACCGCAACCTCAGCATCAAATAGGTTCTCACTCCCTTCCAACAAAGAAAGTTCAGCTTGATCAGAAACAGACCCAACAAGATCACCTTGGGACTGACCAGACCGAAACGGGTCAGAAGTGGAAACTCTTTACTCGCTGGAAAGAGCGAGTAGTAACAATAGGAGCTTGGAAAAAATCCTCGATGGAAACATTTGGGGATAAAACAGTAGCGTAATACCACCTGACGTACTTGAGCCAGGCTTCAGTCTAATATCTTAGAAGTGTCATATCCTCTAAGTACTCAAAAGTATCAGACTTATAAGTACTCGTTGGAGGCACCATAAGATCCTTAGGTCTGAAAGCTTGTTGAAGCTTTCAGATCAATCTTTTAAATAAGGGTCGACAGGACAGCACTGGCCAAGCCACAACTCGAAAGGTAGCTTAGCCTTTAACCAAATCGCCTTCAGCCGTAAGACTGTAGACGACTTAGTGTGGTTAATTTTACCAAGAAGCCTATAACCAATACCATACAATCGACATAGAGTGGAAAACCTTTGTATCTTATAGAGATGACAAAGGGAATACAATCCATGCATGTATTGTATGGGAATTAGCCAGGTTTCGAAGAGAGGGGATAAATCCACTATTAAATTCTTACACCTAAACTTCTTAGCAAACTCAGCGCCACCCGCATCTGAGACTAAAGACTTAGGAAGTGATATAGTCACACCTAAAACCTTAAGTGTAGATAGGTAGACTTCTGTGACCTTTGAGTCGGTGATACAAATATCGTCGCCAAGGATAGCATACTTATCAAAGCGCTTCCCCGGGTATATCTTCTCTGCACACCACCAAATGGTAGGACAGTGTAAAGAGCGGCCAAGAAGCGAGATATCCAAGAGGTTGCCCTGATCCTTGGGCTGATAGTCAAGTAATTTTCTTTTGAATGACAGGTCTACTCTCGGATACAAAGGTTCTATGTTCAAGCAATTGGGCTAACTTTCATTGGATCCTTCCGAAGTAGGCGAAGGTCAAGTTGCTGACCTAAACGCTTTGGCTCTTTTTGGTAAGTCTTCTCGGAGTAAGAACCTTTCTTTTTGAGCCGGCGCGGAGACCTATGGTCTCCATTCCGCCTTATCTTTGCTCTCTGTCGGTGTGAAGTTGCTAGCATAATATGGTAAGCAGCGGGCTTTCTATCCTCAGATGTTCCGGTCACACTAGTCTAGAACATCTTCCGACCGTTGGCTGCTTGCTCTCTGGACTCCTGGAGCTACTTCCTTTGAGTTGCATCGAAGAGAGTCTCTTATAAGCAAGTTCCTGTCAAAGGGAATCATTATTCGTAAGTTCCCGTGTGTAAAAGTTGCCTATTCAAATAAAAAGGGCGAAAACCTCTTCCTTGCTCTATCTTGCGTCCCTCCATCCCAGATCTCTAGGAACAGGGCTGACATCAACACCATTAATCGAACGAGTCGGGACGAGAATCTCACACGGTGCTGTTCTAACTCGTTACGCACGCAATTGACGTAGCAGACCTCTTGCATGATTGTTTCAATCAATGATGTATTCAATCAAGACAAGAAAGATACGTCGTAATAAGATCAGGTTACATAAAGGGTCTGTGAGGGAACATCAAGAAAGAGGGAGGATCAGACCAAGTGCGAGATTGGATCAAAAATAGCGTATGAAAGGATTATGGTCTTTCTAGTACAGTACGATCGATCAAGTCATTCAGTAAAGTCTCTTCGCGTTGTGTTTATGGAATTCTATTAGAGCGGGTAGTTGATATTGTTCTCGATAAATTCTTTCCTTTTTCGTTTGTGCATCTTTCTCCCTTGCATTTCTGGATCAACCAACCGGCTATTTCCTTTTCGACAAGTCTTTTCTCATTGCTTAAAGTAAAGCAGAATTTTAACTTAACTCACCATGAACTTGTACTTCCAGTTAGACGTATACTTATACAACGACAACAACTTATACTTATACTTAGAGTCGGGGGTGGTGGTTCCTATACCCAGCCCTCTTGAACAATTTGAGATAATCCCTTTTCTTCCTATGAAGATAGGTGACTTATATTTCTCATTCACAAATCCCTCTTTGTTTATGCTGCTCACTCTCAGTTTGGTCTTACTGCTGGTTCATTTTGTTACTAAAAAGGGAGGAGGAAAGTCAGTACCCAATGCTTGGCAATCCTTGGTAGAGCTTATTTATGATTTCATGCCGAACTTGGTAAACAAACAAATAGGTGTTCTTTCCGGAAATGTGAAACAACAGTTTTTCCCTTGCATCTTTGTCACTTTTACTTTTTTGTTATTTTGTAATCTTCAGGTATGATACCTTATAGCTTCACATTTACAAGTCATTTTCTCATTACTTTGGGTCTCTCATTTTCTATTTTTATTGGCATTACTATAGTGGGATTTCAAAGAAATGGGCTTCATTTTTTAAGCTTCTTATTACTCGCAGGAGTCCCACTTCCGTTAGCGCCTTTTTTAGTACTCCTTGAGCTAATCTCTTATTGTTATCGCGCATTAAGCTTAGGAATACGTTTATTTGCTAATATGATGGCCGGTCATAGTTTAGTAAAGATTTTAAGTGGGTTCGCTTGGACTATGCTATGTATGAATGATCTTTTATATTTCATAGGAGATCTTGGTCCTTTATTTATAGTTCTTGCATTAACCGGTCCGGAATTAGGTGTAGCTATATCACAAGCTCATGTTTCTACAATCTCAATCTGTATTTACTTGAATGATGCTGCAAATCTCCATCAAACTTTCTTGTTATTTACTTATAATTGAACAAAGCGGGGATAGAAGTTTCTCGAGCTAGGGTAAGTTCAGCCAATCGCTCCGGGTTCTTTCACTCACAGAAGACCAAGCCTTGCTACTTGAATAACAGGTAATCAGACTTTAGCCTTTCCGTAGTCCCATAATTTTCATTCAGGGGATAACCATGAGGAAGAAGCCAAAGGCATACCCAGAAAAAGGAAGCATGCTATAATTAGGGTATCACCTATCGATGGGAAGTCAGCCAACCCCTCTCCTTTTATAATGTCGAGCTACTTCATACCTTGTTCTATCAACAACACGCTACTTCGTTCCTCTCCTTATCAGTCGAGTATCTCCGCTACTGACTCTAACAAGTATGCTTCTAAACTCCAAGCTCTAAAGAACCTGCAATTAAACATACTTGTCCCTTATTCTATCAAACAAGCTTAAATCCCTCTCCTTATAGAAATGAAACTACGTTCCTTTAGCGGTTAAGTAGGATTTATTCATAATAGAAGGGATAGGTTTTAGTCCTGGTTCAAGGCGTGAAGAGAGAGGCTGTCCCAAAAAAGGACAGGTACAAGACGAAGTGGCAGAAAGATAGAAGTATTGCACCCTTCAATGCCTTTTCATGCTGATTGGGTAGAAGAAGTAAGATAGAAGGACTAGTCCCTTAGGGAATGATCTTATCTGGCTTTAGACTCCTTTCAACGACACAAGGGACATCAGGACGCTAAATTTATTGCGAGCAAAAATAAATATTATATTTTCCCTCTTTTCTATAGGGGAATGACCGTCACAAGTTAAATGAAAGGAATTCCGCTTTCACTTTGCAATCTGGGAACTACATTCATAAGCAGTTGAAGTGACTATAGCAGGAATTAATTCAAAAAATTGAAATAGGCTCCTCCCTGAATATGCCTTAGGAAAGTCAAATGAGGGGTTCAAAGTGAAGAATTGGAGCACTATTATATTCCCCCTCTTCTTACTGAGGAAGAACATATTTAAGGAAGCCGACTCTCGTTCTTTATCTACGGGAATATGAAAAGTAGGCATGTCGCGCTTCGAAGGAAGGTAGTTCCCTGGGGTCTGTCTATCTTACTATATATACGATGCACCTAGGTTTCCAGACGTTTAGACTTCAGTCTGATAAGGCAAGAAGCATTTTCTCTAAAAGTGATCACCTTTTTGTTGTCCCACCAGATTTATAGTGGAAATATTGGAGGCGACATGGGGTTCATTGAGGATTTTGAGTAAGGCATTCCTGTGAGCTTCTGATGCTATCAGGAGACCTAAGATAGACTGGCATCTTATTGAGTTGTTCAACCACACTGAATTCACTGTTCTTGATGATCCTCAAGAATTCCGTTATTTATTTCTTCCTCTGCTGCTTGACAGGTTAAATATCTCCCATTTTATCCTTTCTTTTCTTCTTTCTTAGTTCCAACTCTTCTGGAGTATAACATCTTCCAGAACGAGTCATTCTTCCAATTTCTGCCACCTACCTCGGGCTCTTTTCCCCTTGTTCGGTAGTAGCCTCGATGCCGTAATTCCAAGGCACAACATGATTTCCCGTGTTAGGTTAGGTTCCAGGAGGCTTATAGTGATGGGTCCCTTCGAGGATGGATAGGTGATAACCATCGGTTTTGGGATGGGTCTTAGTGTCAGGATTTTTGCAACCTTTGGTGCGAAAAATGATGCACTTGGAATGGTGATAAGAAGGGGTTGCGGTTGTGATGAAACTGGTACTAGGTAGGTGGATCGAGGGGCTTGGTAGGACATAGGCCAAACTGGTATAAAAGCCTATTGATAGGGATCACCCTTCTTCGCCTGAGTCCTATATTCATTCAACAGAAGCAATAATAAAGAAAGCAAACGAAAGAGGAGACTGGAGGAGCTGGATGCAGCGATTCGGAAGTAGCGAATCGTCTTCTTTGCAGTTTTTCAGGGGAGTGGCTATCAAGCCAAAAATTCCTTTATTTGGCTATTCAGATAATTTGGTATAGAAAGTTTACTTCTTTCTTCATTCAAGTAAGATAGTTAATCGAGAAAGGTCCTCTTCCACTGAGAAACTGAGGAGCGAAAGCGATGTGCTTCGATGAAAGCCTTGCGGGTCTAACGCGGCCCTTTACTCAATGAATAGGAAATATGACCACACACAATAAGAATCCCCGCGATCTGGGGCATGAAGCAGTTGGCTCTCAATGGGAATTCTCCATAGCATGACTAGTTAAAGCAATCAAATTGATTGAGACAAGCAAGCCTCAAGCTAGGGTTGGGTTCCCCATGATGAATCAATTGATTTAATGTAGGCATCGCTCTTTCCTTTGTCCTTCCTCCCTATTTTTGCATACTAATACACATAGCTTATTAGATCGAGCAAATTCAGCAGCTCCTCGCATCCCCAACTATGAGTGCCACATAACAGCACATCATAGTAGGCATCCGTCAGAAAGCCGTGTTGAATAGCTTAATCACCAAACATTGTCCGAACAAGGTTAGGCATGGTCCATTCCGGGGGTAATACCTTCCCGGCTTCATGCGTACACCTGTTGTATTCATTACATATTTTATTAAATAAGAGGTCAAAGTCAAGTGCAGCACTTTGCGCATCCGACTCGAAGAACTAGTGGAATAAGCTGAAGAAGGGAAGGATTATGAGTCTCCATGATAAAATCTATATCGCTAAGTGTTGGATTACCAAAAAGTACGAGTTGATTTTCCATTCTTAGATTTATTTGATTATTGCTCTGGCACTCCTTGCTGGCGGAGCGACATACCGAAAAAAAGAGTGTTTGGAACACCCGAAAGCCCTTTATCGGATTCGAACCGATAACTTAAGCCTCTTTATTAAGGGCGGGAGCTTTACTCTTATTTTGGGCGTGCTTTGTTTATTTAAGTAATTTTTGCGGTTCACTTAACATTTTCTATATATCTTTGTCTTCATTATCAGCTGCATGTTGTCGGCGTTATATCCACTCCACACTGACAAAGCTAGATTCCCGTGAGATCACCATCGGCTTGTTGAAATCGAGAAAGGTCACTCCGTCAAGCTTTTTTCTTATATACGATACCTTTTGCCATGACCCTTTCTTTCTAGTATATCTACGTCATTCTTTTGAAGTGAAGTAGATGGACGCAACAAGTTCACTAAAAGAGCAGTTAGGCCTTTCCATAAGCCTTTACTCAAGCACTTGAGGAAGAAAGCTAAAGCTGACAGACGTAATAAAATTGAAGCAGGTGCGCTAACCGCCACTTCTTAGTTTCATACTCTCAAAGATGGAGTGAAGCTTGCATTCAAAGCTCTTTCTTTTTCTTTCCATCGACCATCCCCTTCTCCTAACATGGCGAATAAACAGATTAGTAAATCTGCTTTCTTACTTCTACTACGATAATACGAATAGTAAGAATGAAAGTCTCATCCGATTTCTTTCTTTTCTATACTATATTAATGAATGAGATTCCATGGGGTTGTAGGAAATCGATTTCCGGGTCGTGTTCGTGAACCTATAAAGAACTTTTTTTATTGTCCTCGGAAATTACTGAAAGACTGGCCCCTCATAGAAAAAGGGTCTCTGCTTAAAGGAAATAAGTCTTTGGGCGGGCGTACTTTTTGACGAGGCTCTTCAAGACCTTCTTTATATTCTATAGAAGTGCCAGTAACCAATAATATAAAATCTTACTATTAAAATAGAGGGTAGTCTAGCGTGTAGTTTCAAAGAATGAAATTAATAGAATCAGCGATTTATGCCTTACTCAACCACCTCTTTAAGGTCTTCAGTAGTTAGGGGGCACGGAGCCACTGTTATCTCCTCTTAGGGAGTCTGGTACCCACTCCTCTTCTCTTATTGGCTGGGGATGTACACAGCAGTCAAAGCAACGTATAATAAGCGTCGATCGCGATACGCCTTTGATCACCCGGATAGATTGAGTCAAGTAATGGCATCCACTGCCTTAACTGGCATGACATCAATGAAAACTACCACTCCACTTTTAAAAGGAAGGCTTGCCTTACGGGCACTTGTTTGCTTTCTTGAAATGAGCTAGCTTAACTCTGATTGGGAAAAGGCAAGAGGCACTGACTCTCAAGCCTCAGAGAAAGCTGAATAAATCCTATAGATTATTAGGGCAGCGGCAAGGAAACTAACCTGCACCCTATTTGTTTGAGACTCGGGATGGAAATGACCTCCTGTCTTTGCTTGTGTTGTGTTGTATGACGTCCACGTCGTCTTTGACTCTTATTCCAACACTAGTCCCTTCGTGGTGCCCACGGTGCGGTTTGTAGGTTAGTAAATCAAGGAAATCCTACTGGCGGTAGCGGTTGTACCTTTGACCTATGTCTAGTCGCTTCTTTGATAATCGCATTAATTATTGGTTCACATTATCTCCTTGGGCAGGAAGTCTCAAAGCTCTTTCCTAAAGAAGTGCATAAATGACGGAAGAAAAGGAATGAATCAAGACGGTTCATCCATGGAGGGAAGCAAAGTCCATACCAGCTCCTGCTGTTGAGGTGCTCCTTTAATGGATAAAATATTCCTCTCAGGAGGGCGATATACGTATTAATAGCAGATAGAGAAGAACAAAAATCAACACTTTCATTTGACCTGGAGGAATACAAGGGGTATTGGTCCAACAACGGAAGTTAGAATTTGACCCCACCCAATAGGCCCAAAGCCTCCCAGATAGGCAGTTTGCTCCCCAGTGTAGGGGTGAACCTGTCAAGAACAATAGTTTGTAACGCGCTTAAGGTAAGGTCGGCTGTTAGCAGTCGATTCGGTAATAGGAAAAGCAAGACCTTTATGAGCAGCTTTCGCTCTCATAGAAAAGAAAGAAGCAAAGAAAAATTCACTTTCAAGTTTCAACTTCGAAGATCGGTTTGGTCCTCAAGGAAGAAAAGGCCAAGGCCTATTTTCCATATCATTAGTTAGGACGGACCTATGGCTTATGCCGTACTGGTTTCACCCGTGAGGTCTCTCTTTTCTCATCTCAGCCTCCTTATTACTCTGTTTCGGGGCTACAACCACAGCACAAATCCGAGCGATGAAGCTTTTCGATAAAAGGCCCTAGAGAGCAATCAACTCACTGATAGGCGCATATAGAGATGGCTCCGTGGAATTTGAGAATGAACGTGACCCCCCAGGCCAATCTTTGTCTAATATCCGACCGACATCCATCAATAAAGAGTGCTTACGATGATCCTGAAAATGGGTGGCAGTTTCCTCCATCTTCACATGTTTACTGTTTCAGACACATTGCACAAAACTTCATGCGTGTGCTCAGAAATAAAGAACTACGGAAAAAAGTTGTCAACATGGGTATGTCTACATCTTCACGAGTTGATGTTTCAATTTTTATTTTTTGACTTAATGATTTTCATATGTTTTACTGATCATTTTGTTTAAATATTTTCATCTACAGGATATGCACTAACAGAGGCAACATTTAACTACTACAGGGGAGAACTACGAAGAACAGATAGAGCAGCTTTGGAGTGGATAGACAATATTCCCAGAGAGAAGTGGTCGAGGGTGTTCGACGGAGGATAGCGGTGGGGACACATGACAACAAATTTGGCCGAATCTATGAACTTGGTACTTAAGCCTACCCGAAACCTTCCTATTACAGCATTGGTCAAGTCAACGTACTATCGTCTGGGATCGCTGTTTGGAAAACGAGGACACGATTGGACAAAACTATTGGCATCCGGTCAAACTTTCACGCAAAACTGTAACAAGGGAATGGCCGATGAAGCGATTAAATCTAGCAGCCATAATGTCATTCAATTTGATCGCGAGAGATTCTGTTTTATGGTTGCCGAAAGCATTAATCAACGTGATGGTCGACCATTAGGTACTTTTAGCGTTGATCTCAGGAGAGGGTGGTGCGATTGTGGGAGGTTTCAGGCATTTCAATTACCTTGCTCCCATGTAATCGCAGCATGTGCCAGTATACGACAGGACCATAACATGCGCATACCAGATGTTTTCAAGGTTCTGAGTGTATTCAAAGTATACAGCGAAAGCTTCCTTGGACTTCCACACCAGCAAAATTGGACAACATATGAAGGATTCACTCTTTGCCATGACGAGACAATGCGAAGGAATAAGAAAGGGCATCCAAATAGTACAAGAATTACAACTAAAATGAGCGATTCTGAGAAAGAAAAGAGAAGATGTGGTATTTGTCGAGAAATTGGTCATATGCGGAGAAAATGTCCGAACGTGGCAGACCCGTCAAATCGGCCCGTCTAATTTTTTTTTTTTCAAATTATTTCTTAAATTGCAATGTGTAATATATAAGTTATGAATATGTTAAATTATGTAGTCAATTTTTAATATTTAAATGACTTTCAAATTATTTTATATAATTTTATTAGTTAAATAATTAATTAGATAACGTGAAAAATATTTAATAATATTAAAAAATTATTTAAATTATTTATTTATTAATATTTTAAATCATATAAAAGAATTTAATATATAAAAAACAATTTAAAACATAAAATAATAATATATATAATATATTTATTTCTGAAATAAAAAAAAAAATACACGTAGTATAGGGTCGGCCAATGGATGGCCGAACCCCAACTACCATTTTCAGTGCTTCATTGGGTCGTCCTTCCAATGGACGAACCCTTAGTATATATGTGGCATTTTTGCAATTTTTTTTCAATGTGTGGCAATATGGTGTTTTTATTTTCAATGTGTGGCATTTCTGTAAAAAAATCGCAAATTTCAACACAAACCATGGTACACCTTCAGCAACATGATTCACGCACGAAATTCACAATCATGACCCCACAATTCCATATCACACAAAGCCAAAACTCCACCAAATTTGTCCTACATAACCTTCACAATAGTCATTTGATACCATAAACCAAAGCAGCACACAATTCTCAAACACACGATCCAACGCGCTGCGGTCCTCACCGTCACAATGAAACTAACCAAGAAAACATGATCTGAAGCAAAGTTCACAAAGAAAAAATGTTACGCAAACCACGCACCTGCAAATGACACAAAAACGGATTGTAAATACAAAATGGAATGAGGAATTTGCAAAAACCAAATATTCACTCCAAAACCAATCGGTCCCCACTCATTATTTCCGTCCTACAAAACAAATACACAAACCAACCGACCCGTAAAACGTTACCTACGCATACACGAGCCATACACATAGTGCACAACATGCGTCAAACAAAACACACAACAAAGTCACTACAAAACGACCCCACATGTCACAATCTTTCCACACAACATTTCTTCCCTAAATGCCCTCAATTTACCCTATAAATCCAATTTATTTCTCCCTCATTAGGGAAGCTTAAAAAGCCAACATAACTCTGCAAAATCTCTCCCTCAACCTCAAGTCAATCTCGAATCTGAAACGAAATTCTTTCCCTTCAACCACCATCTTCAACCTTTTCCCAACCCTCTTCACGCATAACCTTCACCTTCTAACACCTCAACCCAATCTTTAACCAACCCAAAACTAAACAGAAATGAGAAACCAGAGAAAGACTTAGAAGGAGATGAAGAGAGATTTTGAACAAAATAAAAACTGAAACAAAAACCGAACCTGAAACTTGAAATCGAAACAAGACCAAACCTGAGACGAAATCGAGTGAGCATAGCGAGCGAGAAAGGTTGCGCACGAGATTTGCGAAGGTTGATTTTGAACGTTGTGAGTAGAGGTGGCAATTAAATCCATTAAGGCAAAATCCATCCAATCCATCCATCAAAAAATCCATCCAATCCATCCACCACACAAAAAATAAGTTAATGGATTGGATTAAATCCATCCTATGCATGGATGGATTCAATTCATCCAACATATTTTAAGGATCCAATGGATTATTTTTATTTTCGTTAGATTTTTTTTTTAAATTAGATTTTTTAAAAATAATTAAAAAACTATATTTTTTTCTGAAAAAAAAAGTTTAATTTTTTTGAAAAAAATCTGTTTTTTTTTTCAGAACAAAAAACTGATTTGTTTTTCGAAAAAAAAACCGACTTTTTTTTTGGAAAAAAAATCAGTTTTTTTTTTCAGAATAAAAAACTGATTTGTTTTTTGAAAAAACAATAAATTTTTTTCTCGAAAAAAAACCGACTTTTTTTTGGAAAAAAATCGGTTTTTTTTTTTAGAATAAAAAACTGATTTGTTTTTCGAAAAAAAATAAAATTTTTTCTCGAAAAAAAACCCGACTTTTTTTCTTGGAAAAAAAATCAATTTTTTTTCTGAAAAAAATCGGTTTTTTTTTCAGAATAAAAAACTGATTTGTTTTTTGAAAAAAAAAATTCGAAAAAAAAACCGACTTTTTTTTTTCTGAAAAATCGGTTTTTTTTTCAGAATAAAAAACTGATTTGTTTTTCGAAAAAAAATAAAATTTTTTCTCGAAAAAAAGCCGATTTTTTTTTTGGAAAAAAAATCGGTTTTTTTCAGAATAAAAAATCGATTTGTTTTTGAAAAAAAAAATATTTTTACGAAATTAAAAAAAAAGTTGGATGGATGGATATCCATCCATTAAAAATATGTTAATAGATGGATTGGATGGATTTTATTCTTAATGGATGGATCGGATTGGATAATTTTAATAAACTTTTAGTGGATTTTAATGGACTAATGGATTGTTTTAATCCATCCATTAGCAATCCAATCCATATTCATCCAATCCATCCATTTTGTCAGCCCTAGTTATGAATGCTTCGATCTTGTCACCTGTGTTCTATGTTATCATAACTTTGTTTTTGTTTTGAGCTTTTGAAAAGATCTGACTTTGCACTGCTTGTTTTTTTTATTATTCGGTTTATTTTTTGTTTCAAAGGTGAAAGTGTGTTACTGTTTAAACATATTAATCGTGCCTTGGTGTTTGAAACACTGTTTTAGGATCATGGGCCGTGGAATACATATGGTCCATTCCAATTTCTTGTCTCAGCACCCCCCCCCCCCTTTTTCCTTTGAAGCCAGACATGTATTTTGAAAAGATTAACGGGCTTTGGTTAAGCCCATGATGATTCCTACCATATATTCACACCCTCAAATTCAGCGTGCCCTCCTCATGTTTTCTTAATTTAATTTATTTACTATTTTATTTTCTTATCTTGTTTAATTATTTTTTGTAAGTTTTTAATTAATTCTACTTCCTCTTTTGTTTCCCATTTTTTGACTTTAGTTTTATTATTGGTCGATGAACATCTAAAGAGTCGTGGATTATCGATTCATCGATGAAAATCCATGATTAAGATTATACCATTTTCTTTTCTATCTCATTTTGATTTTGATTTTTCTTTTATTTTAGATTCCATTTTCTTTTCAATCTCGATTGGTGAAGTCTTTTTATTCATGAATGTTTGTTGATTGAGGTTGTTTAACCTTCATGATTTCAAATCTGTAGTGAATGATCATCGAGATCATTTTCTATACTTTTGGATCGTGATAGGTCACCTTTGATTAATCGACGAAAGTTTGTGATTTAGACGAGACCGTCACCTTTTCTTTTCGTGTGGCACGATTCCTTTGAGAATAATTCACAATATCATTTCTCCATCGTGTTTTAGCACAAATATTGCTTACATGAACTATTATAGTATGATCTTCATCATAAATCGTGCTACGACGGTTTAGCGCTAAAGTCGACCCGTCTTATCCGATTAATCACTAACCACTAACTTTAATTTCAGTCAATATACTCTTGCTTTAATTTTTGTCCAATATACTCTTGATTTACGTTTGCGTCAATATATCTCGATTATATCATTGTTCATATACTATTGTTAATATTAACTTGAATATATTATTATTGATATTATTCTTGATTATATTATTCATATTCATCATATCATATTCATCTTGTTCATACTTTGTTCATACTATTCAAAACACACTCATAACAATCGAAACCCTAAAAGGCTAAATTGGTGGATTGTGGTTATTTTTCCGAGCAACGGAACTTGGACTCTGTATATAGAAACTCTAGCATGGAGATTTTGTACGACTCTTGCTCGTGGCTTAGTTTAGGACACCTCGCACAGACACGAATTCCTCTTGGGATACCTTACAATGAACCTTTTTATTTTGTTCAATCCCGTGTAACTTGCATGTACCCCACTCCTATTTCGATGTACGCATTCATATTACTTTTATTGTGGTTTATTTACTAGGAGAACCCCTAGGGACTAGCATAGACTAAACCATTTTCAAACTAATTATCGATTCGTCATCGAGTCACTTTCAAACACCCATCGCATGTCGATTGCTCATTAGCACTCTCCATCAACCTAACCCACACACTTGCACATTTCGTTATGGTTTCATTATTAGGAGCACCCCTAGGGACTATTATTGATTCTCACCTCTTTCGCAAACCCTCGATCCAATGTCAAGTGATATTTTATCCAAACTTGTAAGTCGAGCGCCTTTTACCTCGTCGTCAATCTCTTTCTAACCAATCTGATTCTATCCTTTTCAAACTGTTTTCTTAATCAATTTATAAAAGAAGAATATTCTTTGAGTCTGACATTCCTTAGATCTTCGGATGAATGGCTCTTAAGGAGCACACATTGGGTTGTTGTTCATTCTACCATTCGTCTTAAAACACTTAATCTTTATCAAACATTTTCTTAATCAACTTACGAAAGAAGGAGATTCTTGGGATCTAGCATCCCTTGGATCTTCGAATGAATGACTCTCGAGGAACGCCCCTTGGGTTCTTGTTTATTCAATCTTTCAAATTCAAAACATTCAACCTTTCCTCAAACATTTTCAATCAACTCCCAAAAGAACTGAGTTCTTGGAATCTCACATTCCTTGGATTCTTGAGTGACAGCTCTCAAGGCACACCCCTTGGGTTGTATGTCATTCAATCTTTCGTCTCCTAAATTCAAATCTTTCTTTTCGTGGTCGTATCCATGAACTACAGACGCTTTTATTCTTTATTCTCTTCAGAATAAAGCTACGTAGGAACAAGATTGCGATGATCTTGGCGAGCTACCTTTTCTTTTTTCCATCCATTTTCGTCTACCTTTTTCCTTTCCTTCCGTTTGAGTCACACTTCTATCCATCTTCCGTCTACCCTCTATCCTTTTCTCATAGTCGAACTATGATTGCTCTGATTCCTTATTCTCGTCCGAATGAGCATACGTAGGCATAAGAGCTTCAATCCTTGGCGATCACCCTATCCTAAAACCACATATCTCCCCTTAGTATTCGAATCCTTTTACCTTACCGTTTCACATTTATCTTTTAGAAGAAAACAAACAAGCTTAGATAATGCTCATCACAAATCTAACTAAGAGGTTCCCGTTGAGTACAACGGACGTGAGGGATGCTAATACCTTCCCCTTACGTAACCGACTTTCGAACCCAGAATGTGGTTGCAAAGACCATGTTCTTATCTCTCTTTAAAGGTTTTCTCAATATTTTCCTTTCCCTCATTTGGGATAAATAAAGTTCGGTGGCGACTCTGTCGAACCGTATTCTGCACCTTTCGCACGAGGGTCGTATTTTAATTTTTCGAGGTGTGACAACTGACGTATTTGCTGGGGAAAATTTCTCCATGCAAGAGAGGGTCAAGCCTAACTTAGTGCAATTTGAGAAGAGCATTATCTTTGTTTGCTTGTTTTCTTCTCATTTATGTATTTGTTCTCTTATTGCCTTTATTTGATTGTTATCATGCTTGCCTATTGGATCTTAGAATGATATTATGAGTAAAGATCTATGCCCGAGCTTTGGTAAAAGCAAATGGAACACATAGCTTAAATTTGGAAGTCGAGTAGTGTTAGTCCCCAAGGACTCGCTCCTTGTGTGTCTAGCATGAAAGCTCCCCTAGAGGAGACCTATCAGTAGATCTTGTTGTAACACAGCTAGCCTGTTGCACGACTTGATTCATGAAAGGTCTGTGATTCTGGGAACCTTTTAGCACCAGTTCTATATTGGTGGTCGTGTAGTGTTAGTCTCCAAGGACTCGTTCCTTGTGTTCCTAGCATGAGGACACCGCTCAGAAGAGACCTTGTCGTTATTCTTGTCGTAATGCAGCTAGCCTGTTGGGTGATGTTGATACGATTAGTATCCATGATCCTGGGAACCTTATCTATCAATATAGAAACCATCCGTGAGTGGGTTTATGGGTAAAGTATCTAGATCTTCCCGTATAAAGCCTACCTGTAAGGTTTCTTTGGTAAAAAAAATTGGTTATTTACCCGTTATTGTAACCAATTTCAGAATTGATAGAATTCGTGATCATGGATATTGCATCTTACATTGCATACCTACATGTCATTGCATTACATTGCATCAGTTATGCATCTTGCATTTTATTTCAACAGCAGAAACTCATTTCTCCTTCCTTCATCTTCAGTAAATCAAAATGATTCATCAACACCAGTACGCAACTCGAGCCAACTTTCAGATTCAACAAGAACAAGCCACTTTCAGAGAGGAGTTAGACTCCCTCAAAGGAAAGATTGACCAGATTCTTGACGTCATCACTACGGCTAGAAAGGAAGAAGAACTGTGTGAAGCTGCTGTCGTCAACAACATTCATGTGCAAGGATCTACCTCAAGGATCTCAGTTCCTGTTCCTAATCCTATCACCTATGGGATACCGATGTACTTCACTACCGCAGTTGAAGGAGCCGTTTCTCAACCACTCTTAACACCTGAAGTTACTATTGGAGCCATCCCGCAAGCCCAACCTGCTGTCGTCCAGATCCCCGTTCCTCATGCTGAAGGAAATCTGCGAGATGAGTATGATGATGTGAAAAACTATCATTTTGCTATCCCAATCGCCAATCCTGCTGTTGCTCAGGATTCTAAAGCTATCAAGATGTGTTGTGATCTAGCTGAAAAACTCCGAGTCATGGAGGGGCACAACTCAACTTCCTTGAATGCTCTGGAAATATGCTTGGTGCCAGATGTCGTCATTTCTCCCAATTTTAGGGTGCCAAAATTCTCGAATTACAAAGGCCTCAGTTGTCCTAACATTCATCTGAAGATGTACTATCGCAAGATGACTGCCTATGCCAGAGATGAATAGCTGATGATCCATTGCTTCTAAGACAGCTTGTCTGGAGCATCACCCGAGTGGTATATGCAACTGGAGCATAGCAGTGTGCACACTTAGGTATGTAAATGGATATCCATGGGGACAAATACTATGATATATGTATCTGTCTCGTTAGATAAATATGATATCCATATCCGTCATATATCCGTGCAAATATCCGTTAAGCGGTTAATTTGCGGGTTTTGCTATATCCACAGATATTTATAGATATCCATGGATAATATTTTTTTTATAAAAATTATTTTTTGAAAAAAAGAAATTTTTAACTTCCTTTAAAGACTCAAAAAATTATTATCACATAATATCAATACAATTCGCTCTTAATTTAATAATAAAATTTCACCACATTAATTTTCTTCTTATTCACCAAAATATAATTAGATCCAAATATAATATCTATACATTTCATTTTAAACGAAACAAATAAAAGATATTGTGATTGTGAGTTATGATGGAAGATCGAACGAGTTATGATCGAAGATCGGACGATAGAGGAGTAAGAAGGGAGACACTTGTTCGACATAGGAATGACAATATTAGTTGGTTGGACTGTGAAATTGATGAAGTGGGGTATGGAGTATTGAAGAGTTTAAATATGAAATGGCTATTAAAATTTGAATGAAAAGTAAAAGATTTTCTTGAAAGAAAATTTCAAAAAAGAAAGAAAGAAGTATAAGAAGATTAATTGTTTTTAGAAGATGAAAACATAAAGTATAATAAACTAATGATATTTAAATAATTTTTTATAATTTATAAACGGATATGGATATCCGCGGGTATGGATATCATTAAACTCATATCCATATTCATTAACAAACTCATATTTAAATATCCATTTATTTTATCCGTGGATATCCATTAACCTGTCAGTCTAAAGTAAGTCTCTAAGTACTAGTTGATCGAGCGCTAAATCATTCAAGAATTGGTTGATTATAAGCATATAATCTTAGGACTCTATCAACTAGGGGCCAATCACCCAGAGGTTCAGAGTTAATTCTCCTCAACGCTCATATCGGGGAAAACTACCTCAAGAGCACATCAAAGCCAGCCACTTCACGAGTCAGTTAATCAAGAACAAATTCTTTTATGACTCAAAATTATGGGGTAAGTCATCTAAGACTATGTCATGGCAAGTTTCTTCCAATTTCCTTTCAAGAAAGACCCAGACTGGGGAAAGATAAGCCACAGAGGGGCGAATCCTCTCCACACTTTCAAGCTGCTCAAGAAAACTTTTTCGTATGTCAGCAACCTTCGAGTTCAAAACGAGTGCAGGGGAATCATGCTATTACCCCATCCTATAATCATTATCTTTTGACAAAGAGGCTTTGATACAAAATGATCTTTACATCCATTACCCACGTTATGAGCATCTTTAGAAGCCTTCGAGTCATTGCATAAATCATGGTTATGCATCAAACATGTCGTTTCTCTATAGCTTTAAGCCATGTATATCACCTCATTTATCGAGCATATTCCCATAGCATGAAAAATAAAGCAACGAATGCTTCATTATGAGTCGAAGATACATAACCACGAGAAGAGGATTCCTTATAAGCATGAGATGATTCTCCAATAACTCGCATTGATTTAGCTATCTTTTGACACACTAAAGCATGTTGGGACAACCGACATGTATGTATCGTTGTTCTTCGTCAATCATTTTTCTATAATCAAATAAGAAAAGACATATCATAATCAAGAAGTATAAACAATGTATAAACAAGTAGAATTAAGAAACAGACCGACAAATAAAAATTTTTAGATTTTCTTATTTGTATTAAGGGTCTAGAGTTTGAAATCTACGCAAAGAGAAGAAACCACACTATACATCAACTCGAACCCTCGAATGTTCCAAATTCGTACCACATTTATGTAGAAATTGCATTTCATGAAGTTCAGTATCAACCCTATACATGTGCAAACAGTGCCATAGCACAGGGCCTTAGAACTAAAGAGGCCTTATATATACTATTTATAACTTTATTTGATGTGATATGTGTGAGTTATTTCATGTTTTAATTTAAGTGTAAAAGCGAACAACATATAAGTGAGATTATCTATAATCTATATGTCATGAGCTGATACAATACAACATTATGCATAAGCATCTACATGTGTTGGCATATAAAATAAGGTGGCTTTTAGAACTAGTTAAGGTTGTAAAACAAGTCACATGCATGAAGAATAACATCATGGATCATGTAATCACATATAATTGTGTTTTATGTTATACTATTGTTTAAATTTTTATTTATAATCATAATAAGAAAACTTATAACCCTTGCTATACTGAAAATAAATTAAAGGATTTCAGTATAGCTGTATTCTTAACAAATATATTAATGATTATTTTAATAAATTTAAAAATTATTTGTACACGATTTGTGTTATAAAAAGTTATTTTATAAAAAAACGCCATTGTCATCTTGTTAATTCAGACCCGACTCTCAGTAAGTGCAATAAACGGTACAACACGTAACTTCAAAATTTGAAAAGTCTAATTTTTTTTTCCATAAACATTAATAGAAATAAAAAAAATATTATAATAAAAATCTAATAAATCAAAAAAATATTAGGATAAAAACTCAATATATAGAAAAATTAAGATTGGTCAAATTTTAAAATAATTATAATTAAATTTATTTTTGATTAATAATTGTATTTTTATGTGTCTTTTTTAAGTATTATAATTGTATTTTTTTTAAAAAAATTGGGTCCATTTTTAAAATTAGAACAGAGTCTCTGAGATGATTGGTCCGACCTTGAAAGAGTTGCATGCATCAAAAGTTAGAAAAAGTAAGAATATGAGAAACTTATCAAACGTGAGAGATATATTTACTTAGTTTGAAAGATAGAAATAAAAGTTGATGAAGTTCTTTGTTTGAATGAACACGGGTGGATATTGAGAGCAAGGTTGAAAAAAAGGTTGGATTTGGATGAGTGAATGTTTTATTCTATTCTTGAGATAAGTTGAGAAATTATTTTCAAATGTAATGGAATGGGGAGAGAAGAGCTGTCCATGCATATTTAAATGAATGTGTCTGGATTTTAATATTCGAAATTGCAACTGAATTTCAATCAGACTTTTTTATTTGTATTTGGTGTGGTTGTAAAATTGTATTTGTTGTGATTATGGCGAACTCGAATTTCAATCTCCAAATTTATTTTTTTAATTGTATTTGGCGTGGTTTTGAGATTGAGTTTGTTGTGTTTAAAATGCTTATGATTTTCAATTTCCGAATTTTAAAGATATTTTCAAATTCTTTCCGGAGTAAATTAGTAATGTATGAGGTGCAATCAATAATATTTGTCTATAATTAAAAGCTGCCAAAAATTTGAGACTACCCATGGGATCGGCCCTTATAAATGTATGAAGAAAAAACACTTTAGATGTTTCATATTGGGACATTTTGGAAACACACAAAACAAATTTGTGCAGCACTAAGATTCAATTACAAACATACATATCAAAAAGGAGAGAAAAATCCAAAACAGAGTCTCATACTTAAATTGGTAATGACTAAATTAAACTGCAAAGGATGGCTCAACTCTTTTCCATAATAATTTCTTGAAGCTGATTGCAGAAATCATCAATATAAGATGATTCAAGATCTTTATGAAGCAACATCTCTCTAATCTTAGCATGATTATCTCTCACTTTCTTACTAGTTTCATTTTCATCATCCATCACAATTCTAACAGCTTCACAAACATTATCCTTAGTATACATTCCATCTTCACCTTTCTCAACTTCCACACCAACTTTCAAGCTATTTCCCATCATCCTAGCATTCAATATCTGATCGCCAACGTTTGGCAGCAAAACCAATTGACATTTATTCACCAATGCCTCAGACAAAGAACCCGAACCACAATGTGTAATGAAACACCCCACAGAAGGATGATCCAAGATCAGTTGCTGTTGAACCCAACCACCATAAACAACACCTCTTCCTTTTGTTCTTTCTGCAAACCCTTCTGGCAACGCTTCTTCAACTGTTGCAAAACCAAAAGGTGGTTTCAAAGCTGCAAAAAATGGCATGCCAGTTAACTCAAGACCAAGCATAACTTCTTGAAATTGGTTTGGCCTTAAAACACATTCACTTCCAAAACAACAATAAACAACTGAATCTGTTTTGAATCCACCAAGCCAAGAAGACCAGTTTTCATCCAAAACAGAATTTGAGTTTTGAAATGTAACCGGTCCTGAAGCAAGAACCGGTTTATTAAACTGTTTCTGTACGTAATCAAGAAAAGGTCCTTCAATTTCTCTACAAGTTCTGCATCCCAATGCATCAGCTTCATTCAAAGCAATGGCTTGTCGATCATAGAAAAGAACATTGCTACCGAAAAACTCTTTCCTTTTAGCAGCAAAGAGTTTAGCTTCATGAATATAAAGTTTTATAGATGAATCAGGGTAACCAGAAGGAGGTTCCATGAGATCAAATTCAGTTAAATTGTTTCCCTGTGAAAATCTAGCTGGTGTTAGAGTGTAGCCAACCATAACCGAACTACCGGTGCAATAATGAATAGCTTTGATGCCTAACCGTTTGGTTACAGATGGAATCCAATGTGTGAAGTCATAGAAAACAACGTGAGGTTTGAGATTAGTGAGATGAGTTTCGATGTCGGGTTGTGTTAGATCCATGGCTGTCATGATGTGTGGTTGTAAAGGGTATGGAACATCAGCTGTTGTTTGTGCATTAGGAGGAAGGCCTTCAACATGAGGAACTGTTATGGTGACAAATGTGATCAAATGAGGGTGGAGATTGGATGGTTCTAATTTGGATTGTGCTTTTTGAGGTGTGAGAAATGTGATTTTGTGGCCTTTTTTTGCTAACTTGTTAGCTAGGTGAAGGAATGCAGTTTGATGGCCCATGGCAAACCATGGATACATTGCTATGTGTAAAGAAGATGATGAATCCATTATGATATGATTGAGAAGAAAATGATGTAAAAAGAATTAAAGAGAAAAAGAAGAAGAGAGAATAGAGTAATATTTGTTTGGTTAAATATAAATATAGAGAAGAAGCGAGAGTAATGGAGATCCTTTGATTCAGGTGGTGAAGGAACTTGTCTTGAGTTTTATTTAGAAAGAAAGAAACCAAAACAAAAGTTAAACCTATAAACTCATGCCATGTGTGTAACATGCAATATTCAGAATTTAGCATGCATGATTGGACAAGTGATGAATATCTTCACATAACCATTTTCTCTTTCCACATATATCAACACTAGAAAGGTTTCTCAAGTCACACTCATCCAAAAATCTCTCTATAATACCCTTTCTTGCTCCAAAATACTACCCTCACAACAAGGAATCTTTGATCTTAATGCCATATTTCCCAAATTATTCCGCTTCAAACCAAACTATCCTCATAGGTGGCACAAAACCAAGATATAGTCTCCATATAAACTGTTAGATTATATATGATATATGACTGAGAAATATTAAAGTAAGATATATTACATTATTTTCCTCCATGTGATTTATCCAGATCGGTAACCAATGAGATAATGTCGTAGGTTATTTCAACGAAAACATATTCACTGATAGTAATGTTGGTGTGGTATTTCAAGACACAAATATAAAGTTAGTAATATTCATCGAAATTTTGATTTTGCGCATTTGAAGGAATAAATAGAAACAAATTACAAATGTGGATATTTGATATTTTATCGATATCCATTACTAAATGGAGTCAATAAGAGTGTTACATACACAACATCAAAAATTGAATATGATGGTGATGTTAAGCTTATGTTTCAATGCCACATGACATATAATAATTTACATATGATTGAGTTATATGTTTGTTTCATAAAACATCAAGATCCACCACAAGTAGTCTATCCAACTCAATCATCCCAAACACATGGGCTGAAATAAAGTGATAATTGATTATGTCAATAGATTAGTACACCTAAATAATCAACTATTTAAGTTATTATAAATGAAAGATTTTGATACTTAGCCGTTATCAATCATTAAGAGTTTTGTTTCAATTGATTCTGAGCGTTACAAACAAAAATAATTAATTAGAGAATTAGGGATAATCAGTTATTTAGTTGTAAATCAGCTCCTAATTGATCAAATTATTCTCAAATCAATTGAATATGCCTTAAAAGGATTTTCAGGTAATTTTAGCAAATAAAGAAGGGCTCTTTAAAGGTTTTAAGTGTGTGTGTGTGTGTGTGTGTGTGTGTGTGTGTGTGTGTGCGCGCGTGCGTGCATGCGTGCGTGCGTGCGTGTGTGTGTGTGCGTGTGTGTGTGTGTGTGTGTGTGTGTGAGAGAGAGAGAGAGAGAGAGAGATTTGCCTTAGTATAGTATCTTAATAGTTAGTCTCCTACTTTCACAAGACTTTGGTTGCTTAGATAGACATGACTAAGGAAGCTTTCACACTTTCTCTCTTTCACAACTCTAAAGCTTCAAGATCATTTGCCTGATACACCGATCATATAAACACTTTATTGGTATCTTGAGTCTTCTACTCGGTAAGGCTTGAGGTATCTTCAAGTTACTCATCATCATCAAAGATTTGTAAATATATCCCCATCAACTTCAACAAGCATCGTCGGTTTCGCCATCAAAACACCAACACAGTTAACAACATCAGGATTATTGGTTCAACAACAAATGTATTAGCTTTATGCCTAAAAGCACATAAATCCACAATTATCTCTAGTGAGAACTTGTTGTTTGGTTCATTAGCTAAACAATAAAAGCTCTTGTTTGGTTTATGAGATTAGCCAATCAAAATCTTTATTTGGTTCGTGAGCTCAGTCTAGTATGAAAGCTCTCATTTGGTTCATGAGATTGCCTATTAAAATATATGTTTGGTTCCTGAGCTTAATCTGGTGTAAAAGAATTGTTTGTTTTGAGATTTTCTTGGTGTAAAATATCGTATTTTGTTTGGAGGATAGCCATTGTAAAACTCTTGTTTCATTGTAAGGATGTTTGTAGGCATAACATGTGGAAAGCTTACATCTGATATAGTGGAAACACTCAAGAATAAATTTGTGGGGACATGAGTAGGCCAAGTGGTTAGATCAAACTTGTATAAATCCCGATTCTCCCAACCCTTATTTCTTTATATTCCCTCTATTTACTAATTTTCATTTCTTTATTTATTTCACTCCCTATTCTTTGTGTGTTTTACAAAATTATTTTAAACACTTTCATTTATCAAATAACTTTTAATTGGACATCATTTTTCAAACCAACACAATTCACCCCCCCCCCTTGTGTTTGGTTTCACTTGTCCAACACTATTAGCAATGTTTGTTATGTAGTTAATGTATATTCCAAGTGTACTCTAGCTGATAAGAGAACTATGTGGGTTGATATGTGCTCTCGTAAAGTGACTTCTTGAGGTGTTTGTTAGTGTGTTTTGGGTGATTTCAACTCGATTTTCTCTTCTGAAGAAAGGATGGGATTTTGAGCTCCATCCAGCTTCTCTGGGATTGTGGAAAACTTAGATTTCTCAAATTTTATCACTCGAGTGAAACTAATTAATTCACCTCTCTTAGGTATAAATTTCACTTGGTTATAGCTGAATGGTAGGGCAGCTACAAGGTTTGATCAGATTTTTGTATCCAATGGGTGGTGGAACCAATTGGGTGAGGTGTCTCAACAGACCCTTCCTAAGGATGTTTCTGATCATTTTTGTGTTATTCTTAAGTATGCCAACCAGGTGTGAGGTCCTAAGCCTTTTTAATTCAATAATCATTGGTTATTCCACTGTATCCTTTCTGAGCTAGTTCACTCGACTTGGACTGGTATTGTGATCCATGGATGAAAATCTTTTGTTATTTTGGAGAATTTAAAAGCTCTAAAATTGGTTTTATAAGATTGAAATAGACAGTTGTTTGGTAATCTTGACTCTCAGATTGATAATTTAAAAGAGGTAGTGAGTGATTTGGATTTTTGGCCAAATCTTATGACCTTATCTGATGAGAAGATTGGGTTTAGATATGGAGAAATTATGGATATATGCTCCTTATTAAGGATTAAATATTCTCAAATGTTTTAAAGGTCTATGTTTAAGTGGCTTACGAAAGGTGCCACTAATTTTGGCTATTTCCATGCTTCCGTGAAAGTAGAGGTAGACAAAATGTTATCATAGTTGTGAAGGTTGGCTTGAAAAGAGTTTGTGAAGCATTTTTCTGATATTTTCAAATAATTGAATGATGACATTATGAATGTATGTGTTTATAGGTATGATGTCTGCAGCATTCAGATGTTCTCAATGGTTTTGATGATGACAACATTGCGATGTTAAGTCTTCATCTGAAGTTATGATCAAGATAATCAAATTTCTCTAATTGTTATATCAAGATGTCAAAGCCAATATCTCTTAAGGAGAACACCAAATGTCAAATAGTATTTCGTGGAATCCTTACTTATCTCTTTCAAACAATATCTGATAATGGTGTCTATCAAAGGAGCTCTGTCAAGCCTCATCAGATGTGAAGAACACAAGTCCCAAATGAAGTGATATATCAATGGTGAATCTAGTAAGAGATCTTGAAGCTTCAAAGATTGTGAAAGAAAGGGAGTTTGAAAGCTTGCCCAGTCCGTGTCAAAGAGATTAGAGTATTATAAAGGTATCTGAGTAATTCTTACATTACTAAGGCAGTGCACACACTCACCTAACAGTGTTTTAAACCTCTCTATTTTCTAAAAACACCTTAAAACCTTTAGAGGAACCATCAAGGTGCTTGTCAAATTGATCAAGGATGTTCCTAAACATTTAGGATGCTTGTATATATATCTCAATTGATTAAGGCCATTAACTGATTGATTAGATCAAGGCATAAAACTTCTTAAATAATTAAGAACACTCCCAATTCATTAAGACACTGGTTGTTCTAGGTTTTCCTTTTTGAGAATTTGGATTGTCTTATTTTGAAGCTCATAATTGATTAACCTTATGGTATAATCCATTATGAAATTTAAAGGCCCATGGATCCTTTTTCCTTTTTGAGCTATAAAATTTCCTATAAATAGAGGACTTCTTCTTACTTTCAAATCATACCAAAAACGTATTTCTACATACTTTATAACTTTTTATCTCTCTCTGGTTCATTTTTGTCTTTTTCACTAAATTTCTTTAGTATTTTGAGAGTGAAAAATATCAAGTGAGGTTTTTGTTTGTTCTGGTGTTGAGTTTAGTGTTGTAATTTACGCAAGAGGACTTTGTCTTTTGTGTAATATCTCTTGTGAGAAGTTTGTGTTTGGTTTGTGAGCTAAACTAGTAAAATATCTTGTTTGGTTTGTGAGATTAACAATCAAATCTCTGTTTGGTTCATGAGTTAAGCACAATGTAAAATCACTCATTTAAATGATGAGATTGTCCGTCAAAATCTCCATTTGATTTGTGAGGTTAGTCTGGTGTAAAAGTTCTAGCTTGTTCTGAGATAAGCTTGATGTATGATCTCATGTTTGGTTTGGAGGATAGTTAGTGTAAACTCCAGTTTGGTTGTAAGAAGCTTTGTGGGAATAACCTATGAAAAAGGTCATGTCTATATTGGAAACTCTCAAGAAGAAATTCTTGATAAGAAGAGTAGTCCAAGTGGTTAGTTTGAACCTCTATAGATCTCTAGTATGATTCTCTCAACCCTTATCTCTGTATATTTATGTTGTTTATTTATTTTCAATGTGTTTTCATCTTTCCTTTACTTTGATTTCCTTTTATTTACTTATTTCAGTGCCTATTGTTTCTTTGGTTTACAAAATTGTTCTAAAAAGCTATATCTATGGAAAAAAATTAATTGGCCAATATTTTTTCAAAACCACACAATCCATCCCTCCCTCTTTTATGTTTGGAGTCATTATCCAGCAGATATACCTCATATTGATGATGTTGTATTTTTCTCTCTTTTGGAAGATAATAACCTTGCTTTGACATCTTACTTTAGTCTACAAGAGTTAGAATATGTTGTATCCTAGTGTGAGAGTAACAAAAATCCATGTCCGGAAGGGTTTAACTGCTTCTTCCTAAAAAGGTTTTGGAATCTATTTAGAGAAGAATCATGGATCATGTTTAATTAATTCATTATTTTCATTTCTACCTTGTAGTTTTGCATTCTACCTTATGAATTTGATACCCCGAGGTTAAGTCATATTCTTCTTTGGGGGACACTTAGTGTTAGAAAAACTTATTTCCCCTAATCATATAGTCTTTCCTAAAGAGAAAATGATGGAGTGGTGGTTGTCAATGAGGTGATATTATTGGCCAAAATATATGCCTTATTTTTAAGGTAGGTTTTGAGAAAGTATATGATTTAGACAGTTGGAGCTTTCTGGATTATATGTTTTTGTCATATTTAGTTTTAATGAGAAATGGGGAGTGTCATGCCCCAAAATTTGTCTTACCTCTTCACTCAATTCACCTGGCTTATGGTTTTGTTCATCTGCATACATTTGTCTATTTGATCATGCATTTAGGTCATTCGTTGATATTTGCATATTGTAACAAGTTTAGACCAAAGGTTTGACAACAATGAATTTATTTGGTTTAAGTGGATTTTCGAGGTGGATGTTATTTATAATTATTCGGGTTTATTTCCCATATTACTTGTGGTGCATATCATCTTTTTTCATGGTTAGCTGGGATATTAGAATGATTGTTACTCAATTCAAATGATTGCTTGGATTCAAAGAAAAGGGCAAAGTTGGAATAAAAGGAAGATTTCATTCATTTATTGGAAATTCACGGTACAACGCATATTTCTTGAGATACAAATCAAAATAATGGATTACAATCACAAAGGGTAAAAAATTACATCTTTTAGGTACAGTTGACTTTTTGGTCAACTGTTGACTTTTGGTTAATTGTCGACCATCGACTCGGTTTTGACTCCTGAATTTTCCTCAACCTATTCTACAAGCATTTTATTAAGGGGTTCATCATCATTCATCATAAATGACTTGTGGCATGATTATGTCAAGTGCTAATTTCCAACAAATTTTATCTTCCATCAAGCTTCACTTTCATGGCTTGTTTTTCAACATTTTCCAACATTATTTCAAGCTTAAGAATTCAGAATTTGATCCATGAGTTTACACCATTCAAAATTGCTTATTTTAAACACAAAATGACTTCCCAAAATCACTTAAAGTCAAGGGTAAGTCACCCAAAAATTCAAGGCAAAAGTGGTAGAAAAATCAAGACAAAAGCATTCAAATTCAAGTTAATTACTAGTGATCATTTATCTTACACTCTAACTTGATACTTTTGCTAAACTCAAACACCATTTGTCTCTAACTACCTCATTCCTCATAATCATTCAATTTTCAAATTAACCCTTAACTACCATAACTACCAAACTAACACAAATAACTTTCAAACAAACACAAATCCCAACTTCAATTTTTTTTCATTTAAGCCTAATCATTCTTAACAATTAATCCAATGGTTGAAATTGGTGATCCGCAACTAAGGATTAAACTAATTTCTAACCAATGATAAATATATTACTTGGATCACAATCCAAGAGTGTCCATTCACTTGCAAAGTCTATATAAACATGTCATTTTTCACAATTTTGGGGGTTAACTAACCTAACTAGAAAAACCATACAAACTAACCATTTTTTCTTCTCAAATTCTCTGTCAATTCATCTTCTCTCTCACCATCACCAAATTTCATATTCATCACCATCTAAAATTTCACATTGAAGTTCTAAAATGGTGGAACTTAGCCACAATCCAATTTTCACAAATTATCAATCAACAATCATCATCCAAGGTTCATCAATTCAAGCTTATTTATCAATATTCTACATTCAAGATTCATCTTCTACATTCATTCATCATCAAAAATAATCATCAAGCTTGAAATTTAATGGGATTAAAGGAGCTTATTCTTGAAGTTTTTTGTATTTCACTTCGACGCTCTGATTTTCAACACTAATCGGAGCACACATTTGCTCCATCGGTAATCATTCATCTCTTCCACACCCTTGCCATGAATTATTGGATGTTTTCTTGTTGATTAATTTGAGTTACTGTTGTGAATTAGCTTATTGAGATAATCACTTATTTTGGCATGAGACACATAAACTTGAAAATAGTGATTTTTTAATTCCTAACTATTAATAACATGTGAATATATCATTAGAAGCGATTTTTTGTCACGATTCTGAATATGTGATTATTTTTTCACAAATCATTATAAAGAATATGAATCAATTGATTCTTTATACACTTTGTTCTTCACCTTTTTTACCGATTTTTCAAAATTCGTTGGTCATTGGTAATTTTTTATCGTAGATTTGGATTCCTTGCGAAAAACCGAGTATTATGATATATAATTTGCATATCGTTTGTTGGATTTAATAATTTTAGTAGATCAAAGTCATGAATGTATGAATAATTAAATAACAATGTGGAATAAATGCATAATGCACAATTTGAGGACACGTGTCATTGGCCATTTTTTTTCTTTTTTCCTCTCTCTCTCTCTCTCTCTCTCTCTCTCTCTCTCTCTCTCTCTCTCTCTCTCTCTCTCTCTCTCTCTCTCTCTCTCTCTCTCTCTCTCTATCTATCTATCTATCTATCTATCTATCTATCTATCTATCTATCTATCTATCTATCTATCTATCTCTCTATGTGCCACATGACGCATTCTTGTTGGTTCTATAAAACCATATAAGACAAATCTGCCAAATCCCATGTATGCAAGTGTAGTGTGCGTGCTCCTTATCATCCATCAGACCAGTGTCAGTTCCATTTAGCATCCCACTGTTTATCTTGAAAATTGGTAAATAACCGCTGGCCTTCTAAAAATTAGTTTACATGCAGGATCAACTAGTGAATCCTAAGGACATAGCTATTGTTTAATTTCTTTTTGGAAAATCCAAGAACACTTCGACACATTCATATTTGTAAAAGTTTGTTTTAAATTTTTTAGAAAAGATAAACTTTGTAGATATTGATAAAGAAAAAGCAATGAAGAAAACTTCAAATTAAATATGCAGTAAAAGAAACAATTGATAAATGAAAGTAACTTTCTATTGAAATGACATGATTTGGTGTTTCAGACGTACATTCTCAATGATAATTGTTTTCTCACTTGACTTAGATACTTTAAGTGTTTTTTTTTAGTATTGTACAACAATTGAACACAGAGAAATACAAACACTAAGGCTCATATTTATAACATGTCAAAAATAATTGTCTTCAACGAACATTCCTAAAAAAATTGACACGTTTTACTCTGCATGTCTTCATTTCGCCACAGCTCTCCACACGTCTTTTATGAGAAACGGATAAGGACAAAAGACAATTATTATCCATATTTTGAAATTCAAAACTTCTGTCGAAGGAAAGCTTCATACACCCTTCTTCGAAGTTACTTTCCGTACTTAGAAAATATTTCTAAATATTTTCCAGCATGTCCTCCTCATGAAGGCCTTTTCGACCAGAATTCTTGCACAAGCTCCTGTCGAATTCAGCAAAACTCAAGGAACACTTGATTTTCACTTAATGTCTTTACACAAAAGTATGGCGTCGAAAATTCCTGGGTCATTTCGACCATATTGACCCCAAGGTTGGCACCTTCAGTGATGTCCAACTCTTGTAATTTGATTGTAAGGCCTTCCGCAACCTTAGTTTCGTTGTTAATTTGTATGAAACCATCAGCACTCTCGTGTGTTATAACTATTTGGCTGGAACCTCCAGTGATCCCTTTGTCGAAGCCTTCAACAGCTTCCTTGATGAAACCTTCATTGTTTTCCATTTTGAAGTCATCAGTGACTTCCTTGGAGAAGCTTTCAGTAGCTTCCTCGTCAAAGTCACCAGTGACTTCTTGGTTGAAGTTCCCAGCAACCTGGATGAAACCCTCAGTGGTTTCTTTGTTGGAGCCTTCAGTGAATCCTCTGGCGAAGCCATCGGCAACTTCAACCATTACAGCGTCATTGGCGAAGTCCTCAGCAACTTCCACCATGTTGACCATAAATGGTTCAGAGTAATGTGCATCTACCACTAGAAGAGGGTCAGGATCTATATTCATTTGATCATTGTCAGCGAACCTGATTCTTCCCTCTTTGATGGTGTTTTAAACAAGATCCCTGAAGAGAAAGCATTGAGAAGTTTTATGGCCCAAAAAATTATGATACTTACAAAAACCTCTCTTTTTCTTTTTTCTAAAGGAGGAACTTTAGTGTCAGAAGGCACTATTATCTGGCCATTTTTAACTAATAAATCAAAGATTTCGTTACACTTGGGGATGTCGAAGGTATAAATTCTCTTAGGGAACTTATCATTCTTCTCTGATTTGGATGGATTTTTTCCATTCGACGGTGTTAAAACTTTACAGGAATAAGGTGGGCCTTACTTTAGTTCAGCAAGGTCGATTTTGCTCTCTTCGAAAAAGGGATCAATACTAATTTCTTGTTCGTCTTCGTCAAATTCGACATAGGCTACCCTTTCCTTTTTGTTCTTGTTTTCCCTGGCTTTCTCAGCTTTCAAGCATTCTACCTGCCGAACTCTATCAGTCAACTGGGCCATGTCTCTTAAGTATTGGGTATCCAATTTCTTTCTAATTAAGTAGTCAAGGTCACCAGCGGTCATTTTGACCAACTCATGCTCAGGAACTTGTGTAAAACACCTAGCCTTAAGCAGTGAAAACCTATTCAAGTAACCGTCTATTGGCTCAGAGAATTTCCTCTTAATGTTGGCCAATTATTTCAAGCTTATCTTCGACTGTCCCATATAGAGCTGCTCATGGAATAATCTCTCTAATTGAGTCCAATTGTGAATCGAATTTGTTGGTAGTATGGTGAACCAAGTAAAGGAATTTTTTATAAGTGAACTTGGAAAATATTTCATCCTTAGGTTCGCATTATTAGCAATCTCGCTTGCCTTTATTAGGTATCTTGCCACATGTTCGACTGTGGACTCACTAGTATCCCCAGAAAACTTAGTGAACTTAGGGACTTTCCATCTAGGGGTAATTTTGTTTGCAGAATATACTCAGACAATGGTGATGTATAATTTGGCCTATGAAAGCCAATATTCACCCCATTCCTAGCCATAATTCTTTCGACCATGGCTGCTAGGCTATTATTTGCTGCCACATCATTGTGTCGAGCTTGATTCATGACTTCATCAACATTCTAGTTACTATTCACCATTACTACCCTTGGTTCTCTTAGGATTTGTTGTTCAATTCTATGAGGTTTGACCCTAGGTGGTTCGACTCCTGCATCATGGTTCAATACATTCTCCTGGAGTATATTTCTTTGAACTTGGTTGATTGTGGGGTCTAAGACCACCCTTGGGTTCTCGACTATCCATTTCCTCTGGGGCTGTCGAGGGGGTTATGGAACACCAAAGAAATTAGAAATGTGCGTCATTTACACTGCCAGTTGTTGGTTTGTTTGGGTAGTGTTTGGGATTAAAGGGTTGAATATAACACCCATTTATTGTGCAAGAATTTGGACCATCTAGTGATTACTTTCGTCCATCTGTTGCCTTATTACTGCTGCAGAATTATTGGTGATATTAAGCATCTGGGTAGGAAATCTTGTCCCTAAGGGCTGGCTAATTCGACCCATGTTATTGATGCCTGAAACAGATCCTTGCAATGGCGAAGTTACATTCACAACTGGGTCTGTAAATGCTGATGTGGTATTGTGCAAACTTGCCATCATTGATGTTAGCATGCCATAAGGTTATTTGCGTCCTATTTAAGGCATTGAGAATCCAGGCATATAGGGTATGAATAAATTATTTCCCATTGGAGGGGGGTCGCTGGTGGACCCTGTGTTCCCATATAAGACATGATGGGACCACTTTGGGCAATTGACTGCACAAGCATTAGACTCGTCGTGGATGGTATGGTTTCAGACACTGACGCTGGAACCGTATTGCCCTCTGTCGAAGAAGAAGGGGGTGGTTTTCCATCATTTGGTAGATTTTAATTATTTGGTGTATTTTAATTCACCATCCTCTTTACGTATCTTCTCCTTGGTCTCTCTTTGTTGTTTGTGCCTATTCTACCACTCCTAAGTCTCATGCAACAAAGTGTAGCGAGATTGTAAAAATGAAGAACTTAATGCAAAAAACTTTTCAAAAAAGGAAGAAAAAAATATTTTTGACATAATAGCACTGTCTCACTGGGCGTGCCAATTTATTTACCGTGAAAATTGGTAAACAACCGCTGGTTTTCCAAAATTTGATTTACTTGCAGGATCAACCAGTGAATCCTAAGGACATAGCTATTTTTTAATTTCTTTCTAGAAAATCCAAGAACACTTCGACAGAATTCGTGTTTGTAAAAGTTTGTTTTAAAATTTTTAGAAAAGATAAACTGTAGAAATTGATAAAGAAAATGCAATGAAGAAAACTTCAAAGTAAAAGTGCAATGAAAGAAACAATTGATAAATGAAAGTAATTTTCTATTGAAATGAAATGATTTGGTGTTTCAGACATACATTCTCAATGATAACTCTTTTCTCACTTGACTTAGATACTTTGAGTGATTTTTTATAGTATTGTACAACAATTGAACACACATAAATCCTAACACTAAGACTCTTATTTATAACATGTAAAAAATAACTGTCTTCAATGAGCATACCTCCAAAAATTGACACGTTTTACTCTGCATGTCTTCATTTCACCACAGCTCTCCAAGCGTCTTTTCTAAGAACTAGATAAGGATAAAAGGAAGTTATTATTCGTATTTTTAAATTTAAAACTTCTGTCAAAGGAAAGCTTCATACACCCTTCATCGAAGTTACTTTCCGTACTTAGGCTAAGAACCAAATATTGTATATGTATTACATCAAAAGAAAAATGGCACAAAACAACCTACAAACATTATATAACATCACATAAGTGTATCTTATAGTGTTTTGGTGTCTCGTCTCTTGGTGTATTGACTTTAAACACCTACAATTTTAAATAATCATACTTATTAGTAAATATAACATTAATTAAACTATGAATAAAGAATAAAATACTAATTACTTATTAATTTTCCCATATGCCTTCATTATGATCGATACAAATAGCATGCATATCATCTCTATCAACTTCATCATAAGTGGTAGACACTTTTCTTGTGTAAGAAGGAATAGAAGGAATATCAAAACTTTCATCACTACTAGGAATGTCTTTTCCTCGGAGAACGATTGACCATTTTCCCGATGTGTAAAAAGGGTCAGTCACATAGAAAACTTATTTTGCTTGTGAAGCCATGGTGAATGGTTTGGACATTTAATTTTCCTTACCAAGGTCAACCTAGGTGAATCTTAAGTCATCATTTTGTACACCATTAATATTATTGGGAACCCACTTGCATTTAAATAAAGGCACTCTGAAGATAACATAATTAATCTCCCAAATCTCCTTAATGATACCATAGAACGCACTAGATGCCAATATTGAATTCTTATCTTTCGAACTAGAGAAATACATGGATTCGGCCTCAACCATAACCTCACTATTTTGGCATTGTACTACGATCATCTTTTGATTTTGTATAAATGGTATAATGACCAATGTCATATACAGTCCAAGTTATCGCATCAAGTTTTGGCATGAACAAAAACCATTTAATTGTCTCGGATGCACCATTTAACTTTCTTTTTATGCTAGATCAACCACAACTTGTCACTCATTCGTGGATATCTTTTCTTCAAAAGTATTTTGTGAGTAGCCACGTAAGGTTGCTTACTATCTTTAGTCTTGCCTAAAATTCTTAGAAATGTTCCAATCAAACTATCACACACATTTTTCTCCACATGCATCATATCAAGACAATGTCTTACATTACATCGAGACTTAACCAATATGGAAGATCAAAGAACACATACCCCTTTTTCCATGTATTTTTCTCAGTAACTTGCCATTTTTCTTTTTCTCTCTTTCCAAGGACAACATTAATGTGTTTCTGTCATTGATAAAATGCATCCCCTGTTAAAGGTTTAGGAGCGATATCAAAGTACTGCTCTCTAATAAAAGCCTTCTCCAATCTACGATAAGAATGATCGGGTTTTAGAAATTTCTGATGCCCAAGGTAAACAGTCTTTTTCCAAACTCAAGTTGGTGATAACATGTATCAGATTCACAAATAGGACACGTTTTGTATCCTTTGACACTATATCCATCCAAATTACCATATGCATAAAAGTTGTTGATTGTGTAAAATAACATTGCACGCCTCTTAAACTTTTCACCTGAATATGCATCATCAACTTCAACGCCTTCCTCCCACAAAAGTCTTATATATTCAATTAATGGACTTAGATAAACATCTATGTCATTTCCAGGTTGTCGTGGTCCAAAAATCATCATACTTAACAACATATACTTACGCTTCATGCACAACCAAGGAGATAAGTTGTAAATTGTGAGAAGAACAAGCCACAAAGAATGGTTAGTACTCATATTATCAAAGGGGTTCATTTCATTGGTAGCAAGCCTAATCCTAAGGTTTCTTGTCTTAGTGCCAACATCCGGAAAAAACGAATCAATTTTCTTCCATTGCAAAGAATTAGCTACATGGCGTATGTTTCCATCATATTTTCTTTCATCTGCATGTCATATAATATTTGTAAGTTATATGTATGCCTAAGAGAGGGGGTGAATTAGGTTCTTAGACACTTTTTCCGGTTTTTCGGTGATTCTTGGATTTACTTTCCTTAAACGTTTCTAAGTGATGAAAGGCAGTAAATGCGGAAAGTAAAGAACACAGCAATGTATAGTGGTTCTTCTCACAGACCGAGAGTACTTCACTCCCCTTTCAACATGAAAGAGTATTTTACTATCAATATTAGATTTCCTAATACAATCCTAACAAGCAAGAACACCTTTCTTGGATTTACAATATTTAAAGTCCTACCGAGAATAAATATCTCACACAAGGACCTCTTGTATCCACAATCCGGATCACAAGGAAAACCCTACACACTTATCTTTAACAATCCTAAAAATAAGTTGTAGTCAATTTTGAATTTTGTAAAGTAACAATTTGAATGTTTTATAAATACGAATACTGATCTTCTTCTCGAAACAAATAATACTCAGAGATAATATACAAGTGTTTTTTATGTGAAAGAATGCTGTGAAGGTGTGAAAATGAATTTCAATGGCTTCTTTCAAAATTCTGGTTTGAACACTTTTATGAAAATTCAAAGGTTGAAGACAAAGAGTAATTTTTGAAATTTGTTTCTAGAAGGTGATTTTGATTTTGAAATTGAAATCAATTTATATCAGTGAAAAACCTTTCCAAAAAGGTATGACTTTGGAACAGAAAAAATAGCCAGTAAAAATAATAGAGAACAATGCAATCCTCCATGAAAAGTTACTATTTTTGGTTGTTGTTACAGTGTTAATCGGTTAACCATATAGGTTAATCCGTTAACACCTTTGCAACATTCAAAATATTTAAATTTTCATGTGTTAATCGGTTAACCATATAGGTTAATCGGTTAACACTGTTAAAAAGTCCCAAAAGCATAAATTTGAAATATGTGTTAATCGGTTAACCCCACAAGTTAATCGGTTAACACTGAAGGTTTTTCCAAAACTACTTAATTTAAAATATAGAAAGTATTTTAAAAACATTTTAAAAGGTTTAGTGATAGTGGTGTAGTGAAGTGTGATTAAAAGAACACTTGTATAAAAATTCTAGGTAGAATATGTTATACTGATTCTTGTATCATCAACACCACTTGAAGCTTGTAGATGAAGCTTGATCCATAGCATCATGTGCGACTTTAACTTGATCTTTGATAATGGATTTTTGTCGATTTCTTGCGACTCTTGCTTTTTGCGCATGTGTACCATTCTTGTATGAGTTGTCTTCATCAAAATACAAAAGGCCTTGAAGTTTTATTCTACAATCTCCCCCTTTTTTATGATGACAACCGCTTCTTTGAAAAGATTGCTTTGATACTTGATTCACAACATTTCTCCCTCTAAGTTGGATCTCCCCCTAAATACACGAAAGAAATAACTTCTTCTACATATGGAAATGTTAGAAACACAATCCTTCTCCCCTTTGTCATTAGCAAAAAGGAAGAAGGCAAAGAAAGATAGCAACACACAAGTATGCAACAAAAATCACAAATGATTCACACATAAACCATAATTGAATGAAATTAAAATTAACGAAACATTGTACGAGTACACGAATGAATACGAAACAGAAATTGAAACTTAAACTAGAAAGCAATAAACAACAATAGCAAGTGGTTTTAATTATCATCAGCCGACATTTCCTCATCTTCCTCTTCTTCTTCTTCACGTCCATCCTCTTCTTCATCCTCTTCTTCATTTTTACCGGTGTTGGAATTCTGAGAATTGAGCACAATGTTTCGAAGAGAGGAAATTGCCCTAGAGGTTTCTCTGTGAAGGTTCATGGTTTCTCGGTGTTGGTTCATCATCGTTATGTAGAGAAACTCATTTGTTATGCCTCCTTCAAGAATGGGATAGGATTGGTTCGAAGCGGAAGATCTTTCGTCGGCATATTGATAGGTTCCGTCGGACGCTTTGATAATGTTGGTATTCTTCACAATAGTAATTTCATTGATTTCACTTGCTGTTGGTTTTATTTTGGTTGTCGGTTCGCGGTTTAAGTCCAATTCTGTTAACTCAAGTATCCTTGAAATCAGTCGAGCATAAGGAAGTTTAGTTGACAAAGAGAGTTGTTGCTGCAGATGATACATCATAGTGAGAATCCAATTGACCTTCATCTTGTTCTTGATAGCGTACATCAGCTGCATCTCCAAATCATTTATCTGAGAATGATTTGAATCTTTTGGAATCAGGACATAAGAAATAATGTAATGTAACATTCTATCATTAACCGTCAGATTCTTCACATAGCACAGCATGCGAGCAGTCTTTTGACCCGCAATAACAGCCTCTTTTGGAAACCTGTAGATACGATAATAATATTCCATCTTATCGTAACTTGCTCATGGACCTTCCACATGGTTGACTCCTTTCCTGAGAAAAAAACCTTTGGATGGTATCTCTAATCTCGCAGCAATGTCGGACAAATTTTCCTTCAATTCACAGTTTCGTACAGAAGTTTCCAATATATGTTTATCATCGGCATTCAAATAAACAGACAGCTTATTCATAAAGGATTTGATCAAATCGGGGTAACACTTTCCGTTGTCAGACACAAACTTATCAATCTTTTGAAATTTCAACAGAGTTGGGAAATCAAAAGTAGAAGCCGGAAAAACGTTGAAATTAACGTACTTTACTGGGCAGAGATGATGAACTCGGACCTTGAAATCCATTTTGCGCTTCTTCGTAGATTCCATGGGAGTACTGCCTTCATCAGAGGTAGAGATGTTTTCCGGTAGATTTCCCTTGCCTTTGTTGTTGGGAGTCATTGAAGGATTTAGAGCTTCTGATGGTTTGGAAGTGCTTCTGAGAGTTTTTGGGGTTTTAGGGTTTTATGAGGAAGAAGGTAAAGTGATACCAATATATAGTGAGAGAGTTTAAGTGGGTTTTAAATTTAGGGTTGGAAGTTGGAAGAGTAATCCTCTTGTAGTCAAAGAAGAAAAAGAGGTTTCCAAGGAGTGTGGTTGATGATATTTAAAATGCACTTGTACCACACATAAATAACCACTTAATCACATTTATCCAATTTTTCGTTTCTAATTTTTAAAAAATTAACAGTGTTAATCAGTTAACCATATAGGTTAATCGGTTAACACATTAAAAAATTTAATTTTTAAAATAAAAAGTAACAGTGTTAATCGGTTAACCCTTGGGGTTAATCGGTTAACACATTAAAAAATTAACTCATAATTTAAAAATTAACAGTGTTAATCGGTTAACCCTATAGGTTAATCGGTTAACCCTATAGTTTAATCGGTTAACACACGCGAAATTTTGGGGAAATGTTTAAAAACAGAATGCAAACAAGTTTGAAAACATACAATATGCACACATTAACTTAGAAAGAGGTTAGATGTCACCTTCATCGAGAATTTCGACTTCTCGTCGAATCTTGAAGAAAGGTTCTTTTGCAAGCGGCTTTGTGAAAATGTCGGCAAGTGATTATGCGTATCCACGAAGGTAACTTCGACATCTCCTTTAAGCACGTGATCACGGAGAAAATGATGTCGGATGTCGATGTGTTTGGTTCTTGAATGTATGACTGGATTCTTTGTGATGTTAATCGCACTTGTGTTGTCGGATCGGAGAGGAATGCATCCAAGATCAATTCCGTAGTCGCTTAATTGTTGCTTTAGCTATAGATTTTGTGCACAACAGCTTCCTGCCGCTATGTATTCCGCTTCAGCCGTACTAAGAGCAACACATGCTTGTTTCTTGCATGACCATGAAACCAATGCATTTCCAAGGATGTGACAGGTTCCACTTGTACTTTTTCAATCAGTTTTACATCCTGCATAATCCGCGTCAGAATAACCAATTAAAGTACAAACACTATCTTTCTGATACCATAGGTCGACGTTTGATGTTCCCTTGAGATATTTCATGATCCTTTTGACAGCAGTAAAGTGTGACTCCTTTGGATTTGCTTGGAAGCGAGCACATAAACACACACTAAACATTATGTCAGGACGGCTTGCCGTCAAATATAATAAAGAACCAATCATACCTCGATACTTTGTAATATCAATTGATTTTCCCGATTCGTCTTGATCAACGTAGGTTTCGGATCCCATTGGTGTTGACATAACTTTGCATTCATCCATATCAAATCTCTTTAGCAATTCTTTGCAGTACTTTGATTGGTTGATAAATATCCCGTCTTTTAGTTGCTTGATTTGCAATCCAAGTAAGTAGTTCATCTTTTCCATCATAGACATTTCAAATTCGCCTTGCATCATCGAAGAAAATTCTTCACATAGATCTTTGTTTATTGATCTGAAGATGATGTCGTCCACATATACTTGAACAAGTAAGGTATTATTCTTTATCTTTTTAATGAACAAAGTCTTGTCTACCTTGCCTTTTTCAAATCCTTTTTCACATAAGAAATTACTAAGACGATCATACCATGCCCTTGGTGCTTGCATTAAACCATATAGAGCTTTCTTCAATTTGTAAACATGTGAAGGATGCTTGAAATCTTCAAATCCAGGGGGTTGTTTGACATAGACTTCTTTGTTGATGTATTCGTTCAAGAATGCGCTTTTGACGTCCATTTGGAAAAGTTGAAAATTCATTGAACATGCATAAGCAAGTAATAAACGGATAGCTTCTAACCTTGCAACCGGAGCGAATGTTTCTTCAAAGTTGATTCCTTCCTCTTGATTGTACCCTTGAGCCACCAATCTTGCTTTGTTTTGAACAATTATTCCATTCTCATCTAGTTTGTTCTTGAACACCCATCTTGTTCCGATAATGTGTTTATCTTTCGATTTAGGAATAAGTTCCCAAACTTGATTTCTTTCGAATTGGTTTAATTCTTCTTGAATTGCAATAATCCATTGATCATCTTCAAGAGCCTCATTAATTTTGGAAGGTTCGATTTGAGAGACGAACGCCATATTCAAGCATGCATCTTTGAGATTTAATCTTGTAGCAACACCTTGACTTATGTCTCCGACCACTTTGCCGATAGGATGATCTCTATGAGTTCTCCATTATTTTGGTAGATCGTTGACATTGGAATCTTATTGAACCGGTATATCTTGTTCTTTCATGATATCTTTAGAAATATTTTCCTCGGGAATTTCTACAAAATCATCATCATTATCACAAAACACAATATCCTCCTTAGAGGGGTTAGATTCATCAAATTTGACATGCATAGATTCTTCTATAGTTAATGTTCTTTTATTGTAAATTCTAAAAGCTTTACTAGTAAGGGAATAACCGAGAAATATACCTTCATCCGATTTTTTGTCTTTTTCATTGTTGAGGACAAAGCACTTGCATCCAAAAATATGAAAGAAAGCAATGTTTGGTTTCCTTCCTTTGAATAATTCATACAATTTTTTCTTGAGGATTGGTCTGATATTTACCTGATTACACACAAAACATGTCGTACTCACCGCATCTGCCCAAAAGTACTTTGGTAGATTTGAGTCACTTAACATTGTTCTTGCAAGTTCCACCAATGAGCGATTCTTCCTTTCCACGACACCATTTTGTTGTGGAGTTCATGGTGAAGATAAATTGTGTGAAATTCCATGTTCTTCACAAAACTCGTCAAATGAGGTGTTTTGAAATTCTCCACCGTGATCACTTCTTATTGAGGCAATTGTGAGAAACTTCTCATTTTGGATTTGTTTGGCAAACTTTTTAAATGCTTTAAAAGCATCACTTTTCTGCACCAAAAAGTAAGTCCAACAAAATCTAGAATAATCATCTACAATTACTAAAGCATAGAAATTACCTCCGAAGCTTTTTGTTCTCGATGGACCAAAAAAATCCATATGCAACAGTTGTAGTGGCCTTGTTGTGGACACCACATTTTTGGATATGAAAGTTGATTTAGTTTGTTTCCCCTTTTGACATGCGTCACACAATCTATCTTTGACAAATTTGATCTTCGGTAATCCAATCACCAAATCATATTTAATTAATTTTTTCAAGTGCTCCATGTGAATATGAGCGATTCTTTTATGCCATAGCCATGACTCGTTGTTGTTCACAATAAGACATTTAACTTTCAAAGATACATTGTCAAGAGAAATCATAAAAATATTATTGATTCTATTACCTTTTAACATAACCTCATGAGTGAATTCGTCTTCTATCAAGCATTCATCTTTGTTGAACTTGATTTTAAATCCTTTGTCACAAAGTTGGCTAATACTAAGAAGATTGTGCTTGAGTCCTTCAACATAAAGTACATCTTCTATTGTTGTAAGAGGTAGTGAATCAATAGTGCCTATGCCAAGAATCTTGCCTTTATTATTATCACCGTAAGTAACATAACCCTTGGCTTTAAGCGTTAGTTGTGAAAAAAAATTTATATCTCCCGTCATATGCCTTGAACACCCGCTATCAAGATACCAATGATTTCCGGAGGTCTTCAAGCATACCTATAAAACAGAATTAAGTTTTGTTAGGTACCCAAATTGCTTTGGGTTCTTGATAGTTAGTTCCCCTTTTCACCCACACATAATGCCCTTGTGGAATACTAAAGTTACGAACATAACAAGCATTAGGTGTGTGACCTTTAATTCCACAATAAACAAGTTGGTTCAAAATTGCTTTTATATCTAGGAACATAAGATTTCTTCTTAGCAAACAATTTATTTTTAGGATGATGATGCACAATTTTAGAATTGTTTACTTTTTCTTTAGGAATTTGGTTTTTAGGCCTAACAAAGATTGTTTCATTTGAACTTGGTTTAGAAAACTTGGAATATCCTAGTCCACTTTTATCATTAGAAAATTTTTGGTGCCTAAGAACTTCTTCCAAACCAATTTGACCTTTCTCATATCTTTCAATAACTCTTTTAAGTTGAACAATTTGAAATGAGAGAGATTCACAGTTTTTACGTACAAAATTCTGTTTTTCACTTAAAATTTTTTGTTTCTCATCTTCAACATATTTTACTAAAGCAATGTTCTTTTCTTCTAAAGAAGCCATTAGTTTCTTTTGACATGAGATAGTCTTATACAGATTTTTGCATTCAAGTAACAATTCATCAATAACATCTTGTGCATCATTATCATAAACAGAAAAGTTGCTACTAACCTCATCTTTTTCGTCATCGGAGTGGTGTGAAGCCATATTTGCACATTCATCGCTTTCCGATTCTGACGAGGAACTTATTTCATTATCTTCCCAAGCAATATACGCCTTCTTGTTCTTGAAGTCCTTCTTGCCTTTGAATCCTTCTTTCTTTGGAAGCTTTGGACAATCTGGTTTTATGTGGCCTTGCTTTCCACATTCGTAGCATGTAACATCTTGCGTTGATGTGGATGCTTCCCTTTTTCTGAAATGTCTATTCTTTTTATCATAAAGGGGTTTATTATTTTTATTGAAAAACTTACCAAGCCTTTTTACAAGGAGCATTACCTGTTCATCTTCCTCCAATGCGTCATCATTTTTCTTTTCATTTGACTCCACTTTAAAATCAATTCCTTTGGACTTATTTTCTAGATTTTTATGTTTCTCAAGCCTTCCAAGTTCTAACTCATGTTCTTGAAGTTTGCCAAAAAGTGATGCGGACGTCATTGTTGAGAGACTTTTCTTCTCCGAAATTACCGTCACTTTTGGTTGTCATTCCCTGGTTAAGGATCTAAGAATTTTAAGATTCAAATCATCGTTAGTAAAGGTCTTACCGAGAGCAATTAAGTGATTTGTCAAGTGGACGAATCTTTTATATAATGCCATAATGGATTCTCCGGGCAACATTCTAAACATTTCGTATTCTTGACTTAGTGTGTTCAATATGGATCTCTTTACTTCGGCGGTGCCTTCATGTGTTTTCACTAAGGTGTCCCATATTTATTTTGCCGATTTGCATTGAGAGATTCGGAAGAACTCATCCATACTCAAGGAACTTTGTAATATGTTGATAGCCTTTTTCTCATTAAGAATCATTTTCTTGTCATCATCATCGTATGATGATTTAATCTTTCTGGTTCCTACACCATTGACGACACTTGTCGGTTGATGAGGGTCATCTTCAACAATTTCCCATATTTCTTCTCCTTGGGCTTCTAGATGTGCCTTCATACGGATTTTCCAAAAATCAAAGTATTCTCCAAAAAACAGTGGGGGTTTGTTACTACTTCCACCGTCTTTGAAAATCGGGTTGGTGCTAGCGGAAGCCATTCTGGATCGATAGGAACAGGTTACCTTAACCTACTTTGATACCAATTGTAGGTTATATGTATGCCTAAGAGAGGGGGTGAATTAGGTTCTTAGACACTTTTTCCGGTTTTTCGGTGATTCTTGGATTTACTTTCCTTAAACGTTTCTAAGTGATGAAAGGCAGTAAATGCGGAAAGTAAAGAACACAGCAATGTATAGTGGTTCTTCTCACAGACCGAGAGTACTTCACTCCCCTTTCAACATGAAAGAGTATTTTACTATCAATATTAGATTTCCTAATACAATCCTAACAAGCAAGAACACCTTTCTTGGATTTACAATATTTAAAGTCCTACCGAGAATAAATATCTCACACAAGGACCTCTTGTATCCACAATCCGGATCACAAGGAAAACCCTACACACTTATCTTTAACAATCCTAAAAATAAGTTGTAGTCAATTTTGAATTTTGTAAAGTAACAATTTGAATGTTTTATAAATACGAATACTGATCTTCTTCTCGAAACAAATAATACTCAGAGATAATATACAAGTGTTTTTTATGTGAAAGAATGCTGTGAAGGTGTGAAAATGAATTTCAATGGCTTCTTTCAAAATTCTGGTTTGAACACTTTTATGAAAATTCAAAGGTTGAAGACAAAGAGTAATTTTTGAAATTTGTTTCTAGAAGGTGATTTTGATTTTGAAATTGAAATCAATTTATATCAGTGAAAAACCTTTCCAAAAAGGTATGACTTTGGAACAGAAAAAATAGTCAGTAAGAATAATAGAGAACAATGCAATCCTCCATGAAAAAGTTACTATTTTTGGCTGTTGTTACAGTGTTAATCGGTTAACCATATAGGTTAATCGGTTAACACCTTTCCAACGTTCAAAATATTTAAATTTTTCATGTGTTAATCGGTTAACCATATAGGTTAATCGGTTAACACTGTTAAAAAGTCCCAAAATCATAAATTTGAAATGTGTTAATCGGTTAACGCTGAAGGTTTTTCCAAAAATACTTAATTTAAAATATAGAAAGTATTTTAAAAACATTTTAAAAGGTTTAGTGATAGTGGTGTAGTGAAGTGTGATTAAAAGAACACTTGTATAAATATTTCTAAGTAGAATATGTTATACCGATTCTTGTATCATCAACACTACTTGAAGCTTGTATATGAAGCTTGATCCATAGCATCATGTGCGACTTTAAATTGATCTTTTATAATGGATTTTTGTCAATTTCTTGTGACTCTTGCTTTTTGCGCATGTGTACCAATCTTGTATGAGTTATCTTCATCAAAATACAAAAGGCCTTGACGCTTGATTCTACAATATTCTTTGGGTCATCCGCATTAGAAAAAAGTCTCTTGAATCTTGAAATTATTGGCAAGTACCATAACACTTTAGTAGGAGACATCTTCCTACTAACATTGTCATTATCATTGTCATCACCATTGTTGTTCTTCAACTTGTAACGCGACACCCCATATTCCGGACATTGATTAAAATTTCCATACGTTTTCCTGTATAATATGCATTCATTAGGGCATGCATGTATTTGATATACTCCAAACCCAGTGACATCATAACAACGATCAGGCAAATTGTTATCTTCTGGTAGTATTTATTTTATCAAATGAAGCAATTCTATGAAACTTTTATCCGACTATCCATTTTTTGCTTTCAGGTTAAACAATTTAAAAACTGCAGACAATCGTGTAAAACTTGTGCACCCTTTATATAAAGGGGTGTCCTTATCACTACATAAAGTATCATAAATATGCGCTTTCTTAAAATCAGATTCTCCAATATCATGGAACATATCTTCTAGACAGTCATCCATATATTCATCTTCATCAACTTTATGACTTTGTGACGCAGGATTTCTGTTTTTTTCCACCTCATTGTGTCATGTCCATATTGTATAATTTTGACATATACCATCACAACATAGGTGATAGAATATCTCATCATTTGTACCTTTCTTTGTATTTTCGCAATTAACACAAGGATAATAAAAGGTGTCATTATTGTTAGAAAGATTTTAATCAATGTATTCAAGGAATTCAAGAACTCCTTTCTCATATATCAGACTTAATCTATCAGCTTTCATCCAACTTCGGTCCATAATAAATTCTAAAATTTATATCAAAACAATATTGTGAATGACACAATAAAATCTAAACCTAAAGAATGTCTAAAAACTAAAGCATATTCAGTAAAATAATACAACTCTAAATCTTAAGCATATGAACTTTGCAAGAAACAGACCACAAAATCCAACAACAAAATATAAAGCATTTTTAGTACAATAATACAACTCTAAATCTTAAAAATATGGAAAAAAGCATATGAGCTTTACAAGAAACAAACCACAAAATCAAACAAGAATGAAGATGGTAAAGATTATCAAGAATTAGGAAGATGAGGAAGAGAGTGAAGTTTGCACGAAACATACCATACTGATAACGCGAAATCATATATATATATATATATAATGACGTACTTTTCTACTAATCGGCGATCGTTTTCACTCCGATTCCGGATATTTCCACACTATTTGTCCAGTATTTTGCAGGTATTCAAAGACCATGCTCAAATGGAGCAAGATGAAGAAAAGAAGCATTTACAGGTGAAAACTAGGTGAAAATCAAGCCAAAAAGCAGCAAAAACGAGTTCTGCTGATATGACGACCGTCACAAGGGTGTGACGACCGTCATACGTGTGACGACCGTCACAGGTCCATGACGACCGTCATGGAATTAAAATGCAGTTTTTCTGCACGTGTTGTGAAGTGATGAAAGTGCCAAAGAGGAGTGGACCACTAACTCCTATATTTTCTGATATCATTCCCACTTCCCGAAGAAATAAACCGTTGAAAATCCCATCTATAAAAGGAGGTAGCTGGTACCAGAAAGGGGGGCCGCATTGAAGAGACGAAGTGCTGCCAATTTACTTTCAGAGCAATTATTCAGTTTCCCATTCTCTTATCGTTATTTTGTTTCCTTTTCCTTTCCTTCCTTGCAATTGTTATTTTACTTTCCCATTTCTATTATGTACGAGTAATTGGCATAAAGACTAAATCCTGCCGCCATTTTGGAGGATTTCCCAAAAGCCAAATCGAATTATTTACAGGTTTTTATTCTAATCGTTAATTGAATTGCTATTTCCCATTATAATGCATATTATTATTTTCTGCCATTATTTACGTGTTGCTAATTTATATTCCATGTCTGGCTAAATCTTAAGTAATCGGTATGTAATAAATAATCTGATGGGATTCGATAATTAACCGGTGTATATCTACCTTTTCAAAACTTATTTATGGCTTCAGTTTTTAAATCGACGTTTCTAAATAAACCTTCGTCGCGACAGCGAGAAATTATTTACAGTAGTTTTGCCACGACAGTGGGAAATTCATAAAGGTACGAACCAACAAGCGACAGCTGAGGCTAAGACCAGATAGTAAAAACTAGGCATTCATTTTAAAAACAGCGACATCGCTTTAAAAGGAATTAGAACTTAATAGTTTTCAAAAAGTAACTTTAACCCCGAACGGGATAGCGACAGCATACGTTCCGCCTTAGATTTGCGACTAGCGTCAACAACCATCGTGAGACAAAGGTCTTAAACCTTCATTTTCTTCTTAAACTATTTTTGAAAACCTAAAGATACCGGTGACTTGTAGAATCCCTGAAGAACTAACATATTACATACCGGTTCAAGCATTTATACCTCAAGTAAAAGCTTTAGTTCCCTTTAGTTTACGCACTTATTTCGTTATTATTCCCCTAAAACATTACCAACCTAGCTAAACACAGTAACACCCGAAAATACTAGTTTGATTACGAGTCCCAGTGGGATCGATATCTATTATTACTACGCGATAGACTGTGCACTTGCAGTTAATTGAGTTAGACATAGAAAGTCGCGATCAAGTTTTTGGCGCCGTTGCCGGGGACCCGTTTAGTCAATAGTGTAATCTTTTGTTACACAGTATATACTAGGTTAACTATTCTCTCTCCCTTTACTCGTTCTTCGATTGTATGCCAAGTACTCGATCGCAAGGCGACATCTTACAACCTACAATCGCTGAACTAGAGCGCTTCTTACATTTAAGAAGGCGCATCATCGAATATCAACGAAGACACAATATTCCTGATCTTCTAGCTCATCCTCCTGTTGAAGAAGTAAAGATGGCTGACGGACCTCAGAACAAACCGCTGAAGGACTACGCTACACCCTCTCAGTTGGAACCTCGAAGTAACATTGTTGCCCCAGCTGTCAATCGAACTGATTTCGAACTAAAACTGTCATTGCTGTCAGTTGTACGACAAAATCAATTCTCAGGAAATGCAACTGAGGATCCGAACGAACACTTAACGAAGTTTGTGCAATACGCAGACATAGTGAAGGCAAATGGAGTAACTCCAGACGCAATAAGAATTCGTCTTTTTCCTTTCTCTCTTAGAGATAGAGCTTGGACGTGGTTACAATCCTTACCATCCAACTCCGTTACGATGTGGGAACAGTTGAAGAACGTTTTTATAGCGAGATACTTTCCGCCAAGCAAAACTGATATGCTTAGAGCTCAAATCAACGGATTTCGACAAAAAGATACTGAATCTCTCTACGAAGCATGGGAAAGGTTCAAAGATATGATGAGAGCATGTCCTCACCACGGTTTAGAAGACTGGGTGACGATCCATACTTTCTACAATGGGCTTCTGTATAACACCAGATTAACGGTAGACGCCGCCGCGGGCGGTGCACTTATGGATAAGCCATACGACGAAGCCTATCAACTTATCGAAAACATGTCTCAGAACCACTGCCAGTGGGGAGGTGAACGAACTCCAGCAGAGAAACCCGCAACAAAAGGTGGGATGTACGAGATCAGCAGTCTTGAAAAGTTCAAAGCTAAAGTAGATGCTCTAGCACAGAAAATCGACAGTCTGACCGCTACCCCAACTGCAACCGTAGCTGCTGTAACTCCAAACTGCGAGTTATGTGGAATCGCCACTCATAATGCACCCGAGTGCCCATTGTTGGCAGGAATCCCACCAGACCAAGTAAACTACGCTCAAGGAAATTCCTACGCAAATACTTACAACCCAGGATGGAGGAACCACCCAAACTTTTCCTACAAGAACGATAATGCCTTGCAAGCACCAGCTGCTCCGCCAGGATATCAGAAACCAGCCACTGCTGCCCAGACTGCCCCTAGGAAATCAAACCTCGAAGTGATGATGGAAAAATTCATAGCTTCTCAAGCTCAAACAAATAAAGAATTCCTAAATCAAAACATACACACTAGCGAGCAGATTAAACAGCTGACCGGAAAAGTAGACGCTTTAGCCACCCACAATAAAATGCTCAAAACGCAGATATCACAAGTGGCTCAACAACAAGCCTCTGCAGCTGCCCCAGCTGGAACATTTCCAGGCCAGCCCAAACCTAATCCGAAAGGTCACGCAAACGCTGTTATATTGAGAAGTGGAAAAGAATTGGAAGGCCCAATAGATCCTAGGAATGAAGATTTAGTAATGCATCAGAAATCTGATAAACCAACAGAAAAGGAGTCTGAAACAGAAAAGAAGGAATTTGACGAGCAAAAAGCCGCCAAAGATGAAAACTCATATGTGCCCCCCGGCGCCATATAAACCACCTATCCCTTATCCTCAAAGATTAATAAACTCCAAAACTTCAGGACAATTTAAGAAATTTGTTGAACTTCTGAAACAACTAAACATCACAATTCCTTTCACATAAGCGATAATTCAAATGCCGTCATACGCTAAGTTTCTTAAAGAAATCTTGTCTAATAAAAGGAAAATAGAGGATAACGAGACAGTGACACTCACTGCCGAATGTAGCGCAATCATTCAAAACAACATGCCTCCTAAACTAAAAGACCCAGGTAGTTTCTCCATACCCTGTGTCATAGGAAAGTTCGTTATAGACAAAGCTCTATGCGATCTAGGAGCCAGTATAAGCGTCATGCCTTTATCTATATGCAAAAAGCTGAATATGGGAGAACTAAGACCAACTAAAATGTCCGTACAATTGGCTGACCGATCAGTCAAATATCCCGTCGGTGTACTGGAAAACGTTCCAGTACGCATAGGCCAATTCTATATCACAGCCGACTTCATAATCATGGACATCAAAGAGGAATCTGTTACCCCAATTATCCTAGGAAGACCGTTCCTAGCTACAGCCGGAGCTATCATAGACGTAAAGAAAGGAAGGCTAACATTCGAAGTAGGAGAAGAAAAGATAGAGTTCATCCTTACCAAGTTCTTGAAGGCACCAGCTATAGATGACACATGCTATATAGTAGATGTCATTGACGAATGCATACGAGAATTAGAGAAGGAAGAAATTACATATTCTGAAATCATGAAAATCCAGATCCCTGCTATTCATAAAGACGACAACTGGCGTGCATCATACAAAGATGATAGTCTAAGCGAGATCTTAGCACTCACTCCAAATCACATGCCAGGTCCGAAAAACCCAGTTTTAGAACTTAAAGAGCTACCTAAAACCCTCAGGTACGAATTCCTAGATACAGAATTCAAAAGACCAGTAATAGTCAACGCTAATTTAGGACAATCAGAAACTGAGCAATTATTAGAAGTCCTAAGGAAATACCCAACTGCGTTAGGCTATAATATAAGTGATCTAAAAGGCATAAGTCCCTCCATTTGTATGCACCGTATTATGCTAGAGGAAGACTGCAAAACTTCAAGAGAACATCAGAGAAGGATAAACCCGATCCTAAGCACTGTAGTCAAAGACGAGGTGAAAAAGTTACTAGACACAGGAATCATATACCCGATCTTCGACAGCCAATGGGTCAGCCCAGTACACGTAGTACCCAAGAAAGGAGGCGTTACTGTAGTGAAGAATGCGAAAGGTGAATCGATAACCCAAAGAGTTGTGACCGGAAACAGGATGTGTATCGATTACAGAAAACTGAACAAGGCAACTCGGAAAGATCACTTCCCTTTACCTTTCTGTTGCACCCTAAATTTTGACCGTAAGATCCCACCTCTTGTTGCGTATTTTCTATTGCTATTTAACTTTATTCATGTGCAGACGCAGTAATCCCAAGTGAACCAGCACCTATTCTTACAATTTCAAAGACGAGGTCAGTTGGGCTTTGATTCAATTCAAACATGCGGTTATGTCGGCATCTCCTAAGTTTCAGTGCATACTCTTGAAAAAGGTTGGACTTGAGTTTCCCTTATCGGTGCCTTGAAACGATAAACGGTTAAAGATTGGAATTGAGTTTATGCATTAAATATTCAGAATAGAATTCAAGATTTATGAAGATTTGAATTTATTTTCTATCTTTCTTCGCAACTTAAAGATTTAAGTTCAAGCTACAACATAAAAGAGATTGTGTGTATCCTTGTAAAATTGAGGTCCAATGGGGATTATTCCATAAAGCTATCGTGAGAAGAATTTTTATTCAAGTTTAAATAGAAGAGTTTGAACATAATCCAATAAGTTCAGATTTTTTCTCTACCAAATTCAAAGTGCATTCAAAGACAATGGAGTTTTGAAAGTCCAAGACACTGTGAAGGAGAAGATAATTTTTGAATCTTTGAGATTTATCCTTAAAATCCAAGATTTACAAATACAAGGAGGTTTACATGTCCACATGGTTATTTACAAAGCTCAAAAGCTTGTCCCAATTTAGAATCATCCTTAATGAAGTAACAAGGGAGGCCACGACTTATCTAACCCTTGCTAACAACTCATGTTAGCACGGTCGTGTTCGCCAGAGAATGGTATTACAATACATTACAATTTAACCTCATACAAATTGCAATATCCCTCAAAGTCATCCAACCTTAAAACAATATAATCATCTTGTTACAACTCTGCCCAAATTAACTACACTGTGTTCATATCTTTTCTCAACAATACATGGTACAAACTCCCTACTGTGCCTACTGTGTTCTAGCTCCTAAGTACAACGTCGAAGCTGCAAGTGCTCCAGGACCGCTTGAAGACGTCACCTGTCACAACGAAGCAAGGATACCAATTAGTATCTCCAAATATCATTCAAGTTACCATGACTTTCAAAAAGGAGAAAGAACGAGTATAAGCTGCGTGTTACCACTAACGCATTACAGCATGAACGGGCCTTGTCTGACATTTGCGTTGGCCTTGGAGTTCCTAACACCATGACACCAAATAGTTTGAGTAGAGCAAGGATAATTCTAAATAGATATATACATTTCATAACTCTGAAACGCTGCCAGTTTGTGAACTCAACCGTGTTCTAGTTCCTGCTTCCACGACGGCGGCGACAACTTAATTGTCTTGAACCTTGCACTTATGGGGGTCAGCATGTATCGACACATGAACTCCAAATCATCGTAAGGCAGCGGCATTGAGTAGGTGGATCGAAGGTTGGTCAATGTATAAGCTGCAAAACAATGAGGCTATTAATAAAGGCGTTCTCTTTCCGACAACGAATAGCTCAACACGGTTTGAAAGTAAGCCTACCTGATTGAATCTGTGAAAAAGGCAACAACACCAGAGACATCAATTAAACATCAAAGTGTGTTTCTGTCTGGTGAAACTAATAATAATGTATTTCCTGCTCCCCCTGCATATAAAAAGTTGAGAATTTTCCAACAGCATTAGAGCAATTTCAAAGCCCTAGATCAAAAAATCCAATGACAAATAATGAAAACAAGTACAATAACCATAATGATACTGTTTTTACTAACCATTCAAGTTCAGACAATGTCAACAGAAGCACTAGAAGCTCCACCAGTAAAACTGCTTCAGATGTTTGCTGCTCTTGTAGCAAATCCTCATCTTGCAAAACATCAAAATGTATGTGCAGGGCTACGGGAATTGGTTGTGGAAGTTCTTGCGGTTGCCGAGAATCCAAGTGTGCAAACAGGGGAGGATCTAGCTCCATTGAGTTGTACCAAGTGACTGAAAATGATTCAAGGGTAACCCAAGGAAGAGAAAGCTAACATCACTGAAGCAAATGTGTATATGGATATACTACAGAAAATGCACCCTCCTAAATTTGATAATGCTTCAATGACCCCAAAGCAATCATTGTTAAACCTGTAACGGAAACAAAAAAAATCACTAAATCAATAAGCGATTATGATGCTCAACAGTTCAAGGTTAACTCTCGAGAATTCCAAATTGAGAGTGTCATTGAGGTTGAAATACCATACCCTAACGAACACAGCAGTACACACCTCAGCCACCATCATACACATGAAGGATAATTAAACCGGAGGAACAAAGGTTGATTTTGAGGTACCCTGAAAAGGCTTGCAGTTGCCATTCTTCACCACCAACTTTGTTCTTCATGAAATTCCCACCACGCATCAAGCAAGAATTTACTCTGGGCTGTTAACTTCTCTGGGCCCAACTCCTTCACTATTCACACCTGTCAAAATATCAATTGCAAATTAGTAATTGGAGAATAACCGATAAAGAGAATATTCAGGGGATAATAGAAGATTCAGGAATCAAATCAGATCCAATTGTGAATTAATACACAAAATCAGAGGTTTGAAGTGTCAGTTAAATGGCTCATTACAGCAATCGTCGAAAAAGGAATACTTTCAAATTGGATTTGTCCTCGATAAGGAAACCCTAAATTTACCATCAATCAGCATTCAAACAATCTTAAATCAAATTCAACCAAGGGATTTCGAGATGGTGCCTATAAAGGGAGAAGAATCGAGATGGGGAGAGAAAAAAACATACAGAGAAAATCCACTCAAAGTTCACAAATAAATTCGAAACAGAAAATCCCCAATCAAAAAAAAACCTAAGGGAGAGATACCTAGAAATCCCAAAATCAAACCTTAACTCGAAATTAGAAGAACGAGTGGGCTTATCTTTTCACCCGTCTTCGACACCTTCGAAGCTCGCATGTCTTCGCCGTCGTGAATCCGCCACGGAGCCACCTTCACACTTTTGCCGCTGATTCCACCTTCGGACCACCAAATACGCGAAAAAGGCACCGTCTAAATCGTGAGGATTTTCTCTGCTAACCATTTATTTTTGTTTTTGTTTTGTTGATTTGTATAGAGAAAGCATGTGAGAAGAACAAGAAAATCGGAGAAATAACCAAAGAGAAGGCGAGATTAAAAGCAGGCCCAAAACGGAGGAAACAATAGCGAAACGATGAGAGAGGAGAAAAGGATGGATCGCAGAGAGAGAGTGGAGACGGAAGAGAAGATGGCGAAAGAGATTAGGGTTTAGATTTATTTTTTATTTTTGTTTATTTTGTTTTGTTTTGTTTGTTTGTTGTAACATAATTAATTACACACACACGACACCACTAATCACCACACATACCGTTAATTTCACGATCATCCCTTAATTAACCCACTAAACCACTAATTAACCCATCAACCTGCTTTTTTTATTTAGTTTTTTTATTTAAAATGAATTAACCTTTTTATAATTAACTAAATCAACTTTAATCAACCTTTTCATTTTAAGATTAAAATTTTTATTAACCTTTTAATATAGTTGTCTCTTAATTAATTTAATAATTTTAATTAGACTTTTATAAGTAAAACAAAAACTAGTAATCTCTCTAATTAATTTTAATTAATCTATTTCACTTTTTATATATAACTTAATAACTTTTAAGATAAACCTCCAACTTGTTTAAAATAAATCTTTCATAATAACTTATATCTGTTTAATAAAACTATAAAGAAACTTATTTTATAACAACCTTAATACCTTAATAACTTCTTTCCTTTTTAAGAGAAATTAATTAATGTGTCATTTTTATAATATAACTTTTAATAATAAACTTCTCTTCAAAAACTAATATTTAATTTATTTAATAAATAATTTATTAGGAACTATTTTTGTCCAACTTAAGTAATCCGATGTAATTTAACATTTTAAAAAAAAACAATCTCACCAAATAATATAACTTTAAAATAAATCTCCTCGCCTAAATAAATCAACCCTCTTAAAACCAATCCAATCATTTTCTCAAATTAAAATCAACTCAACAATCCCTTTAAAATCAATTCGACTAAAAAATAAATCAACTTCGCATAAAATCAATCATGCACACCCACTTCACGACACATTCACTCTCACACACTTCAGCGCTTTCATGCGTGTGTATGTTTTATTTTCCTTGCAATTTATTCTTTAGCAATTTAATATTACCGCATTTACATTTTTGCATCGCATTCGTCCAAAGGAAAAACCTACACATAATTCAACGTTGTGTGTAGTGCACATCATTTGCATCATTATCCCTCCTGATCCTTGATCCCATTCAAGTTGATCTTTTAAGATAGATCCCACCCATAGGAAGGACCTTTGTCTTTATCTTTTACAGCATAGAACAAACAACAATATAATACAAACTCACTCAATACTACAACAATATTCAAACAATCAATTCAAAACAATACCTTCAAACACAATAGAGAAAAGATGTCAAATCATCTTAAGTGGGATAGAATCTCCACCCCACAACAATACAATCAAGTCGTAGGGACTTTGCCTTAAGAGAGATAAAGGCATACTCGTCAAACAATCCGAGTACTTAAGCCCTTTTCTTAAGACGATGCAAAGACTATTTTCCTACACCTTGTGGCGGTTAAATCTCCCTTAAAATGAAGATACATCTCTTCTCCTAAACTCAATCAATCAACTACCCTAAACCCGTAGGAACTTTGACCACAGTCAAAGAACTCCTCAAACCCTTTAGGGGAACTACAGATACTCTGATTCCACTCCCGTAAGGATATGTAGGCATAAGATGCGACATCTTATCGAGTATACTTAGAAATAAACCCCTAGGTTCTTTAAACTCTTAAGCAGATAAACACTTAGCAATAAACAAACATAAAACAAGAGGTTCCTGTAGAATACTACAGAAACTTAGGATGCTAGTACCTTCCCAAAGTTTAACCAACCCCCGAACCTAAACTCTCTAAACCTTGTATTTGCATTGCATTGTGGGAATTTCGATCTTTATCCCTTCCTTTGGACAAATCAAAGTTCGGTTGCAAAAATGAATTAAAGATTCAAACTAATCAATAGTTTGGTATCCGATTTTCACCGCGACAGAAATGGCGACTTCACTGGGGATGCCTCAGTGGGTCTCCCTATCTTGTTTTATTGCTTTATATTTGTTATTTGTATAATTGTTTACTTGTTTGCTTATTGCCTTTGGGTTGATACTTTTGAGTGGTGAGACAAAGTCCTACACCCGGACTTGAGTGAACTTAAGATAGGATAGTGATATGTTCAAAGAGGCTTATAGGGGGTAGAATCCCGACCAAGATGACTTGAAAATCACGCTCAATTGAGGACCTCTCGAAAGATGTATTGTTGAATGAGTCTTTAATCGTGAAAACATGCACCATATTCGATGTTTGAGCCTACGATATTGAGGACCGTAGTTACCTTAACCCCACTTTGACCTTTATTAGGATGTAGTGCGGGGCTATGAGGGGGTACCCCCGAAATAGTGCTACACGATACTACACTCGAAAGAAGTTCTCTTGAGAATATTATTAACCACCGAGTACTTGGGAAGTTGATAATATCCGAAAGATGGGCTAACGACTTTGGGAACCGCTTTAGAACCTTGTTCTGCAAGTACAATAACCTTTAGTCCACATGCGGTGCCTGGTTCACACGACTTGTTTTTCATCATTTCATTCCCTATTTTTGCCTGGACTGACTCTTTTGAGTACATCTTCTGATTTCGAAGTCCAGCGGGATGCCCCAATTTTTGCCTAAGCCACTTGTTTTCAAGTTGTCGACTTAGCGGGCTTTTTATTTTTCCTTTTCTTTTCTTTTGATTCTCTCTTTTTTTGAACAAATCGTATGACACCGGCTTGTCTGACTTGTTGAAAAGGGATTGTGACTGTCTCACTCCTTGGCTGGTGAAGGATAACCATTGTGGTTCTTTAGGTACGACCTATACAGGCGTGATTGTTCCTCGAACGGGGACACTCCTTTTGCAATTTGGATGTTAGGTCGAATTAACTGACACCTACCCTGCCCTAGGTTAAGATTGAGGGTTTTTCGTTTTCAGAAAGAAACTCCTGCTACTAGGCTCAAAGGGGTTGACAAGGGATAAACATCCTTATATCTCCGGTGTTTAGGGATTTGAAACAATGCCTGTACATCATCAGCAGAGATTTTATTCAAAAGCATACATTCGGAAGCTTGCGCGTCTTTCAATTTCGTCATCCTCCCTCGGATTCCGCTTTAACAAGCGTTTGACAATAATAAAAGCATTGAGTGAACACGAATGGATTTAATCAAAACATGCATATTCATTTCATTTTTATTATCAACTGAAAACAACAGAGTTCCACAGACAAGATTTGCAAATAAGTTCAAATTTAAACAGAAAAGAAACTACAAATGCAAAGAAATGACATGGTAAAAAGATTGCCAGCTTCGGGGAACTGGGCTTTCATTCTTGACTTGCTGCTGAACCAGCCATCTTTAGAATTGCTCGTCGAAGTCATCCTGATAATCTTCTGAACACCCGCTCTCGGTGAATCCCTCCATAACATTAGCTGTTGCACCCACATGACTGGACGAAGGAAGATCGTTGATCTGGATACCCTGAGGTGTGACAGAGAACATGTTGGAGTCAAGCAGAGTTTGAATCTTGCTTCTTAGCACCTTACAGTCTTCGGTTGAATGCCCCTGCGCCCCAACATGGTACCCACAGCGGGCGTCGATATCAGAACCTAGCGTATGTGGATGAATCTCTGGATCAGTATTTTTCGGCACTATCAATCCATATGTGATCAAGTCTGGCAATATCTGACTGTACGACAATGGCAACTGAGTGAAATGTTTCTCTGGCTTCCTCAATCTTCGTCGAGCGTGCTGACGCGGCTGATGACAGCATGACTGCTGACTCTGGCGGGGAACAGATACCTGATGCAAAGACCCAAAGGATCGTTGACTCTGAATAGTTGAGACATCGGGAGACTGAGTCTGAGGTATCGGGGACTCCCTTCGTTCAGGAACTTTCATTCTTAGGCTTGGCCTAGGAACGGGCAATAGCTGCGGGCAGGGAGACTCTAGGGTCACAGATTGCAAGACAGGCTCCTGACCTGATGCAACTTCAGGGGAAAGAATAGGAACATCCACATCTTCTGGAATAAGACCATTGCTCGGCATGAACTCAAATGCTCTTGAATCGATTAAATCCTGAACCTTGTGCTTAAAGGCTTTGCAGTTCTCGATATTATGCCCCGGTGCCCCAGAATGGAAATCACAATGGGCATTTCCATCATAGCCTTGTGGTGGCTCGCCAGTCAACGGAGCCATAGTCCGGAGTTTAACCAACCGAAGTTGAAGCAAGAGTTGCAACATCTGAGCATAAGTCATAGGGATCTGGTTGATCATTCTGTCGGACTGCTTCGTCCTTTGAGCATACCTCATAATCCTAAGATTGTCTCGGGAAACAGGAAGTAGTTGTTGGCGAGGAAATACTGGAACCTCAGGTTGTGTAAGATATCTTTGAGACACTTCACGCCTTGGGAGAGGTTCCACATGTAGAGGTGGGATGGCCATCTCTGCTGCAGCTTCGGGCACATGATCGCCTTCCTTTCTCAACACATTCCTCATGACTTCTGTTATCAGGCCCATCTGAGTCTTCAACTGATGGACTTCTTCTCTAAGCACTTTCTGATCCTGAAACAAAACTTGCATGTCCGTCATGAATTGTCCCATTTGGCTTCGGATTCCCCTCAACTCTTCTCGAATTTGTTCCATGGTCGTCTCTGTTGGTTTCCTTTGGGTGGAATGATCTTCAATTCTGGAACAAGCCGGATGGAAAACCACATGAAGCAATTACGTCCACAAAATTAGAACACCTCTATGCAAATGAATAATGATGCAATATGCAAGACATGCAAAGAAATGCAAATGAATATGCAAATGCAACAGGGGATCAAAAGTTGTTGTGTTGTCGACGGTGACGGACCAGCGCTTCGCCTTGAGACCAAACAACATTAGTACAAGGAACCCACTGTAACAGTTCATACTGACAAACGGATAGGATGAAGGTCAAAATTTTTCCTGCAAGACAGCACAACAAGATACCTCTCACCTCGGGTGAGCAATCTATTGGTTTAAGAGGGTATTCCAAAGGCTTTTCAAACAAAGTCCCATGCACTAACCCTCAAAAGTTTCCCATCATAACGACTACTCGTAAGACGGTAATCCCTTCAAAAGGATGAACACAGAGTTATGTTTTAACAACCTTCGGAATAAAGGTTCTACAAAAGGTCCTCGGAATCGCGGACCCTCAAGTTGAAGATAAGAACGCCGTTACGACTACACGTAAGACATAATTATTCCAACGGGGTCTCATCTGAGCGGTGGAATTCAATCCAACTCAACGAGTCCTAAGTCTCGCAAATCAAAAAGAAACCACCTCCTAACTTAGTGTGTATGCTCGAAAGCTCGGGTAGAAAGCTTTATCCTCACAAACCAAACCAAATGAACCCAACAAGTTAGAAAGAAACATAACCATAAAAATAAATAGCAAAACAAATAATGCACAAATGCGACAAACAAAATAGGCGCGGCTTGCTAGGTATCCCCAGCAGAGTCGCCAGCTGTCGCTACTCGAAAAAACGCATCGCGCAACGACGGGGAGGCGAAAAAGATAGACAGAAGAGTCGCCACCGAACTTTATTTATCCCATGAGGGGAAAGGAAAATATCGAGAAAACCTTAAGAAAAGAAATGGATAAGATGGTCTCGCAACCATGAACGGGTTCGGAAGCCGGTTATGCGAAGGGAAGGTATTAGCACCCCTCGCATCCATCGTACTCGATGGGAACCTTTTGTTTGTCGATGTGTGATTTATCTGCTTAAACATTATGCTATAAGAAGTGTGTTTCAAAAGGGTTAAGGGAAAGGTTTAGAAACGGGAAACAAGGGGTGACGAGGGAAAGAAAGGACTCGATAGGACTTCGCGGTCCTAGGCCTACGTATTCTCAACAGATATGAGAAAGTCAGAGTCGACGTAGTTCGGGAAACTACGGGTGATAGGGGGATTGTGCTCGCCAAGACATCGCCGTCTTGTGCCTACGTATTCTCATCTGGTATGAGAAATCAGAGCAGCCGTAGTTCGGCCTACGGTGTGTTGATGTTTTTTATGGATGATGCTATCGTGCGCATTCTAGCAGTTAGGTGTTTCGCTGCTCGCTCGTTGGAGACTTAGGCGTTACCTGTTTGCGGTAGAACGGACGTAACATATCCTTTTGAAAGATCGATTAGTTTTCGCCACGCGGGGCTAGAAGTCACGTTTGATTGATTGGATTGTTTTTAGGGGGCGAGACAGGTCTTCGGATAGTAACCCCTACGGGTAGTACCCAATTCTTTATCTCAAAGTTTTTGTTATAAAAGGGTGTGGCAAACGAGGCGTCTTCATATTGAAAGACGAGCATCGAGACCACCCCCACTACAGTGAGCATCCCAACACTCGGAGAGGAAGAAGACTACACTTAATCCTCTCTCTTTAATTCAACGCGAAGAGAACTTCGTTCTCTTATTAAAGATGTTTTTGGTTTTGAATGGTAAGTGTTTTGCGACAGAGAACCCTACGGTAAACGTCAGCACTCGGGATAGGAGAAGGCCTACGCCTAACCACTCCACGACCATTCAAGTTTTTGTTACGAAAATGATTTGAAAATGCACTCGGTACAGGACCGAGGTTTTAGGTGTGAAAATTGTGGAAGGAAGTTGAAGAAGGGGAGGTGGTGGATGGAGGCGTGTCTTCGTATTGAAAGACGAATATCGAGACCACCCTCACTACAGTGGGCATCTCAACATTCGGAGAGGAAGAGGTCTACACCTAATCCTCTCTTTTAATGCAATACAAAGAGAAATTAGTTCATTATTGAAAGTAAACCCAGTACGAGGCCGAGGTTTTATGAGGAAACGTTGGAAGCGTCTTTGTATTGACAGACGAGCATTGAGACCACCCTCACTACAGTGGGCATCCCTATGCTCGAAGAAGAAGGGGTCTACACCCAATCCTCTATTTTTAATTCAACACGAAGAATTGTTTTGAAAATGTTTTCAAAGATACACTTGGTACGGGGCTGATGTTTTAGGGGAAGAAGCGTTGGGGAGAAATTGTCTCAGATCCAACGTTATCCATCAATATTTCGATTGATAACGAATTACGGAGGTCTCGTCATCGACCCAAAGGAGGAAATTGGAATAAAATGTTCAAAGATAAATAAAATCTAATCTTTTTAAACTATGCAAATTCTTAAAAAATAAAATTAAAATGAAAATGTCCATAAAGTTTTTTTTTTAAAACCTAGTTCTAGAATAATTATAATTAGGTCTAATCCTAATGTGATTCTAAATTAAAGTTGAATCTTAAACAAAGAAGTATCAATTTTAACCAGCATAAGAAAGAAAATTAATTAAAACCTAAAACAAATCAAAGCTTAACTAAACAAGGAAAGAATCTAAAGAAAACACTAATCCTAATTAAATATACACATTAAATAATAACTATATGAAATAAGTAAATTAAAAAAACTGAAATGGGAGAATACTAGATTCAGCCCAAAAGGAAAAGGATTTCAAACAGAAATGAGAAAAAGGTTAGAACATCTCACGAATCCTCTTCTTCTCCGTATTCTCCCCGTAGCTTTCATCTCATCATCCTTTCGGTCACGATTTGTTTTTCGCCTCGATCTCGTCTTGTCAAAGCTTCGCTTCTGGTTCAGTTGTTGAAGCTAAAGGTGTGATTGATCTCTTCTCGACGGATTTCTCTCACGCGGTGGTGAATCGATTCGCAAGGGATAAAGTTCAACATAACATCACCATCATCCTAGTCTTAATTCATTCGACAGTTCTTCATATCGGCCTTGTTTATGTCACCATCCTGCTTCTCCTTCTTATTTGTATTCAATTTGGATCTGGTTGAAGGATTTGGGCGTGTGAAGGTTGAAGAGATCAAGCAGAGAGTGGGCAGTAGTGGGGAGGTTACGTTACAATGATGAGCTTGGTCGTGAGGGAGGTTGATTTTTGGAGCGAGTGATGAAGTGATTTTCTTATTTTTGAGGGTTATTTCGGAGCTGTGGAGACAACGTCGTTGTTGTTTTTTTGTTTTGTTCGTGAACCTGTGCACACCAACTGTTTGTGAAAAGGATTCAGGTCAAGTTCGTGCACCCTACTTCTGCTAGCTAGATGGAGGTTGATGCAGTCATTGTCTTGT